>CM044959.1:20237910-20278350 GCA_024516035.1 Bactericera cockerelli | reverse complement strand
TTCCCGTTAGGGGTTTTTTTCTTTTGAATATTTCTACTAAGCTGGCATTCCATGTCAGCAGACACGGGGGCGAGTATGTTACTTGCAAGGTCTGGAATTTGTAATGCTGACGAGCCTGGGGAGAGGAGGAGGAAGATGTAGAGAGGGGTGAAGGAGGATGTAGAGAGGGGGAAAGCCAGAGACTAAATTGCGACATGCTTTGACATCAAAAGAGCTTTTGACTCGGTTTTGGAACTTTTCTTTTTTTTCTGTCGCCACAGGGAAATAGTTCACGTGCTTCATGTTGTGTGAGTTTCGTTTAGAAGAGAGGACGAGGAAGATGGGGAATAAATGTGGAAAAGAGAGATTTCTCACATGTATGTACAGTACCGCAAGGCAATCCATTATAATTAGAAAATATGGCATTCATTTATGTATAACATGGATTCTAAAAAAAAAATCTACAGGGTTTCCATAACGTCCCACTCCACCCCCCGTACCTCATGAACGGCTGAAAATATAGAAAAACACAAAAAATTATCCTTAATTTTTTGGGAGATTAAGTTGCGCACGGACAAACTAAGTTGGTCCGTGTCCAGCCTGACTGGCGCAGTGTAGGCATATTTTTTGTTGCTAAAACTTTTTCTATATTTTCAGCTGTTCTTGAGATACAGGGGGTGGGGTGGGACTTATTGGACAAATGGACACCCTGTATAATAAAATATGTAGTTGATTTAGAATCTCATCTTCAATATTAGAGGCTACCGTTATGAAGGTTGTGAGTTATAATAACAATATATTACTTCCGATAAATTTCTAATATTAGAAATCGGAAGTATTGTCTTCGTTTTCTTTTTCATTGTGCAGAAATCACAAAATTTATCTTACAATATCGTTTATCTCTATCTTTTCCTGTAATTATAATTTATTTGTACTATCTTAATAACTGGAGGAGTAGGCGATAGAGAGTAACTAGAAGATTAGGGATGTAACTAGAAGAGTTGTGAGTTTGAATGTCAAACAAGGTGGAAAATTGATGCTATTCATCTCTATTTTCCATATCATTGAAGATCTAAAATAGTAAAGTACTAACATAATTGAATGGGTGTCTGGAATAACGGCCTATGTTATTTTCGTGAACTTTTCAGGAGAGCCATTTAAAGTAGGAAGAAGCAAAAAATTCAGAAATATGAGATTTTATTATTTATTTTTTAAACATAGGCCCTTCTTCCATAAAATGTAATGTGAAAGAACACAGTAGCGGTATTAAGATCACGACAGTACGCGACGCTCGAGACTACTAATTAGTATAACATAGGCCCTTGGAAATCAGAAAAATCTGAGATTACCCACACTCTTTTTTCTTGTTTTACCTAAGCATGATTATTTTTTCCCCCTCCGCTCATACCAATCGAAGGAGAACACCACATAGGCCCTAAAACTTCGATTTTTTCAACATAGGCCATTATTCCAGACACCCATTCAATTATACATTTGATTAGTATTGATCTGAGGAGTAGATACCTAAGACACAGTGTAACATCCTTCTGGATGAGGTGTTTTACATTCTTTGGTTTTAAATAAGTCGATTTTTTTTACATATTTATAGGGCTGTTGTATAAAAGCAAATACCACTTTCTGGTTTTATGCATATGAAATCAGGACTCCCATCCAAGCACACGTTTAGTATGCTCCTACCTTAATGTTTATACTCTTTCTGTTTTTCATAAGTTCTTCAAAGTTTTCTTCTGGAAAACTCATTTTAACTTCTCTCCCGCAGGTAATTTTTTCGCATGTTCTCGAGATTTTAGAACTTCCTTCCTTCTTTCTCTCTGGCTGCTTTCCTGTTTTTGTTTTCAGCTTTTTAATTTCCAGATGAAGGTGCTCTCATGTGGAAGGGAAGAGTCACGCCAGGGCTTCGGACGGACGTGAGAACCTGGCAAATATCCGGAACTGATCCTTTCTCTATCGCTTTCCGGAGAAAGATTTTCGTTTCTGAGTTAAAACAGAGACTAGATTCAAATAACCTCCTAAAATTACCTTCCAAAATTTAGAACAGCTTTTTTTATCGTCTGTTGAGGAAATAAATACAAACTCATGTCGTATTACAAAATCACGATCACAAGTTCTAGTCAGAACTTATAAATTTTTCCATTTAAAACAATACGCAAAATTTCGCCCCAAGAATACTAGATCTGTAATACTCCAAGCGTTTTTCTCGCTTGATAAGCGATTTCAGAGAATAGACATGTTTTTTTTAATGATTCGCCGATTTCGAAAACCTATGTTTTTTACTGTCAAATCCCATTTCAAAAAAATGGGTTTTACAAGTCAGGGAAATTGAACATACAGGTAAGCGGACGGAGGGATTGTCCATCTGGAGGATAAAATAGGGCGTAAGGGAAAGAGAGAAAAGACAATGTGCATAATAAAGTTGTAAAAAATGGAGAGCTCGTAAAAAAGTAGCACATCAAACAAGAAACTACTAAAACACATTTGAGATAGAAAAGTAGGGGGCAGTAGCTAACCCTTGTTGTAGGTATTAGAACTCGTTCCTCATTGAAGCAGATTGTTGCTCGAGGTTACTCACATGAGAAATCAATGAGGATTATACCAAAGAAAATGCCAGAATGAGGATCAATATGGAAAATTGAAAATTCATTATCTCCTCGTTAGTTGAAAGTTCATCAAAAAATCCCAGTGATCTCAGACGACGGAGTGTGTTGTCACTTGTGTTGTATTACGATCAGAACTCGGCCATTCCATATGTCGCGGACACTACATTTTTACTCTTCAAAACAAATTTGTGGAACAATAAAAAGAGATAGATTTTTTTTTGTTGCTCATATGATTTCTTTATTTTTATAGTTTATAAACTAGTTGTAGGTTTTTTCTCAAAGATTCCTGGATTAGCTGTTATTCCACTTTTTGTTGCCGTTGCGGACACTACCTTACTATTTGATTTTTTTGAGAACCTTATAATTAAATGTAAAGTTCAGTCCCTATGGAAAAAATACCTTCAAAGTGCCGTATTTTTTTTAAAGAGGAAAATATTTACTTTAAAATAATGTATTGTTCATTTTTTTATGTAGAGTAATTTTTGAGTTTTGCATTTCCAAAAATTATGTGTCATGTTGCGGACACTACATCGCGGACTCTACAAAAAGTTCTATAGTAATTATCTTCACTCTTATGCAGTTATTTGATGGAAACACATGAACTAGAGGTACTCTAAAGCAATAAAAACAAAATGAGAAATGTTAGTACAAAAATTATTTATTTTTTTATTAGAAAAAATGAAAACTTTGAGATCAATATTAGGTACGTACTAAGTACTTGTATATGTATAAAAAAAAAACTTTGGGATAGGAGTCGTAATTAAAATAAAATAAATTTTCTCACTTGAATCTTTTAAAATGAAACATGAAAAGTAACAAAATTAAACATGAATACCTAATTGTGGGTAAAGAATGTTAACCAGACAGGTATACCTACTTGTGAATTGTGACATATAGGTAGTTATGCCTAGTACATATTGCTTAGAATTTGTAGAATATTCTACCCACCTTCTTAATCATGTCAGGAGCAGGTAATACTCTTATCACTTGATCAAATGAGACATACTTCTCATCTGTGGCATCGGCAATGTAGAGATTATTAGCTTTCTTTAAAAACATAACTTTAAGTTCGCCTTCTGACAAATTGCATGAAATTCTTCAATTCTAGTTTTAGATTGTTGATTGATGAATAGATCGTACTGAATAATAAAACAACATATCTACTACATATTTAGTAGTAGGTTGACTTATACTCTTCAAACTGGCAAATACAGGATGTATGGACACTACATATACTATAGTAGTGTCCGTAACAGTAGTGTCCGCAACACTAAAAAAACCTATGAAGAGAATAATGAAAAAAACAAGAAAATGTATTTCACTCACCTGAAACCTTTGGTTTTACTTTAGCCGAAATGGTTTATCAAAATTTATTTCACTGCTTTTTTAACCTAAAAAAAACTATAAATTTTGTAACGGACACTACATTAACTTTTCAAATTTTCATCCTTCAATTTCATGAAAACAGTTTACTTCTAAGATAAAAATCTGAAAAGGATAATAAATTGAAAGCATGTTTATTTTGAAGTTATAACAGCTGTTTATGTCCCATCCATAAAAACAGCTCATTTGACTTCTCTAAATTAGCTCCAGAATGCCAACCAAAAATTTTCTTTTCCGACCTCTCAAAAAGTTACTGAATTTTTGTTAAAAAAATAAAAAAATCAAAAAATCAAAACGGATTTATTAATTATAAAATATTTACTATCTTCTGACAGCAATTAGGATACACAGTCATAACATTTATTTTTCACTTTTGAATTCCTCTTTTTCGTGGAATGGCCGAACTATAACCCCCAAGGCTTTGTGGCCTTTGTGCAACCAACAATGTTCAACATTGCAATCAAAAATGTAAAAAAAAGATCGCGAGGGAGAGAAAGAGACAGAGGTTGAGAAGGAAGATAAACACGAGAGAGAGAGAGAGAGCAGAGACGAAGATAGTAAAATGCAGACACAATAGGAGGGAGGGAGATGGAGACTACATAAGTTTGGTGATAAATAACGGGAATATCCATAGCCATGTCGACATGAACAACCAGGACATGAGTGGGAGGAGAATCGGGAGATAAATTAGAAAGGGGAGGAGGGAGGAAAATGCCAAATTGAGGTCACGAGTTGTAAAGTTTTTAAGTTTGCCATCAAGTTATTTGAAAAAAAGTTTTATAGAGAGGGATTGAGGAGAATAATTTGAATTTAAAAACGAAATAAACTATTTTATTTGAAAGAGAATATTCCACAGTGGAAAATTCATCTCCAGAAATACAGAGGTTGAAAGGGTGGACATTTTTGACTTTCTCGAGATGTAATGGGGCGAGATGTATTTCATTAGTGTAGTGGATACTGAGGTCGAGGCGTCGATCTGGTAATCCAGAGGTAGCGGGTTTGACATTCAGCCGGAACATCCTTCTATTTGGGATATTGACCACACAATAATACGTCTAGAGCTTACTGCTGGAATAGTGGGACTTGTTAGTTCTAGTTGGGTAGTTAAATAAGGTGATATTATTAATTACAATCATTCCTTAGTTTCGAAAAAGACACAATTTTGCCATTCCCTAGTGCGAGGAGGAAGCTAGTATATTCATACTAAATGCTAGGAACTTCTGAATTCTCATGAAAGCTACACAAATAAAATCAAATTCCTCCCTTGTTCTCGCAACATTAACATAAGGACATCTGACCAGTGGAGGGGAGGAGAGGAGGACGAATAGAAAAGAACCACAAATCAAATTAGAAAGACATTAGAGCTTCTTCTCTCCCCTCTTTTTCTTTTGGCAAAGGAGATAAATCCATTCTAAAAGAGTTGAGGTCAACATGAAATAAATATTAATAAATAGAAAAGCAAGAGACTGGAAGAGGAAACTAAAAGCATAGATAACGCGAGACCAATGGAAAACAAAGGAGGGGGGAGGGAAAGGGGGAGAGGAAAATTAAAGTATTTTCTTGTTTAAAAAAATATTTTCCGATATTAATAAAGTTTTATTTCTAGTTGAGTTTCTTTCTCAGTCCTCTTCAGCACCATCAACCTTGCTGAGAGCAGGATCAACCTGGCTGAGAGCAGCATCAACCTTGCTGAGAGTAGGATCAACCTGGCTGAGAGCAGCATCAACCTTGCTGAGAGTAGGATCAACCTGGCTGAGAGCAGCATCAACCTTGCTGAGAGCAGCATCAACCTAGCTGAGAGCACCATCAACCTTGCTTAGAGGAGCATCATCCTTTGCTCAGATGAGAGTGAGGTAAATGTTGCTGTTTATCTTTAACTTTGGATGCTCAAACGCTTTCTTATGGTATGGTAAATTTCACCGCAGAGTTTCTTCAACCTGCATTCGCTAGATAGCCTAACTAAACGGTGGAAAATCGTCCTTCAATGAAAGTTAGAAGAAAAGACGATACAAAAACCCAATCTATTCGTAAATGATCAAAAAAATAGGTTCTGACAGGTGCACTACCACCAGATTTTCCGTACACTTTTAAAGTTAAACCAAGATTAAAAAGGTGACTGCAACTGGTCATCATTGAAGAGGTTGCTTTCGGCCGAGGGGGAGGGGGAAGGGGCACGAAAACAAATAAGAAGGAAGACTTGGCAGAAAGTTTAGTCGGTTTTCAAGCACACATTTGGAATTGGAAAATATCCTCGCTCCGGCTTTAATGTGCTCCATATCCTTTATCGGAGATAAGATCTAAAGTTAAGCCAATAGCCTTTAGTTCCTGAAATTGAAAAAACATCTATTGTTTTATGGCTAAAAATCAAAGAAAAAATTGTAGGTTTGGGCGAAGATTTTGAAAGAGAAAGAACGACAGTATCATAATAACTTTAGTATTTTTTACAATAGTAAAATGAAGAGTGGTTTGCAAATCATGATGACTATCAAGATCAAGACCATCCTGAGTTCAAACCACAAAGCTGACAAAAAATCGTAGAAAAGATGCATTTTCAGCTACCTCTGTCACTTTATTGGTTGTGATTCCCCACACATTCAAAATAAATAGATTTTTTTAATAAAATGACGAAGGGAACGATCTATCGTACTATACAGAATTACTATTAATTTAACAAAACAAAGAGGAAGTTTCTAAGTTTTACCAATGGCATATTTATTATTTGATTCACGCCATTATTATTATTATCTGACCTGGTTGCAGGGTTTTCAGTGAAACCCTTACAATTATTAACACTGCGACCTAATTAGATCTATTGTGACCAGTTGATTCTATTCGGTTTTAACGTCCTGATTTGAGAGGGTTAGGACGGGGGTTTTACCCTCCATTCGCTGGGAATCGTACCAGCTACCCACATTAGCCTCACCCAGCTTAGGTAGGGCCGGAAGTGCCAGCCTTACGTGTTTGGAAGGGACAGAATTTTCTTAGAAAAGTCTGCCACAACCGGGAGTCGAACTCGAGACCTCTGGTTCAGTAGGGTAGGTATTACAACCCCTATACCCAGGCGTGCCCCAAATACACCTGCACCAGTCACTAGGCAAACATCTGAAGAAACTGAAACAGGTCTTCTACAGGGTGTCTACTAAATGGTCAAAGTAAAATTCCCTGACTTTTCCAGGTTTTCCAGACCATTTTTCCAGTTTCTCCAGTCTACTTTTTTAAGGAGACATTATATGAATATTATATAAGACCTGCTAAAATTTTGTTAATTTTATAAAAATTGGTTAAGAGTGTTTTGTGTTTCTTACCAAAGAAGCATTATCACACTGCCTGGATTACAGTGGCGCCGCAGGCAATTTTTTTTTTCATTTTCATGACAAAATTGGATCTTGAAAAAAATTCCCTGACTTTTGGTGTTTTTTCACAAAATTCCCTGACTTATGGTGTTTTTTCACAAAATTCCCTGACTTTTCCCTGACTTTTTCGGTCTCGAAAAATTCCCTGACA
Source organism: Bactericera cockerelli (assembly GCA_024516035.1). Lineage (NCBI taxonomy): Eukaryota > Metazoa > Arthropoda > Insecta > Hemiptera > Triozidae > Bactericera > Bactericera cockerelli. Next base: position 20,270,866 of record CM044959.1, on the reverse strand, counting down.
ATTCCAGGTTTTCCCTGACCAGTAGACACCCTGTTCTATTTAAGTGCAACACGTGGAGAGAGAGGAGAGAGAGAGAGAGAGAGAGAGAGAGAGAGAGAGAGAGAGAGAGAGAGAGAGAGAGAGAGAGAGAGAGAGAGGAGAAGGGGGGGGGGGGAGAGGGAGAAGATGAGAGAAAAAAATAAATAAATTTTCTTTGTGTAAAAGAGGTGTGATTATAATTAAGAGCCCCCAATTTCCTCTCTTCATTTCTCTCTCACTCCCGTGAATGATGGAAATAGCAGAAGATAAAAGATTCACGCCATTAAGAATGCGGTGGGAGGGAGAGAGAGAAAGAGGAACAACAGAAATGGGGAAGATTATCGAGAGAGAGAGAGAGAGAGAGAGTAAAAAGAAGCTACGGGTTGTCCCCCATTCCAATATTTTTTACAGAATCAGATTCTTGAGATTCGTCCCATCTCATGAGGGAGCTGTTCCTCCTACACAATTTCAAGTTTTCCAATTATTTTATAGACTCTACTATATTTAAGACAACATCTTGATTTTCCGCCGTTTTCTTTTGTAAAGAAGAAAAAAAGCAAGTATTTTATCTTAAATTGTAACATGATAGATAGGTGCATACAATGATTATTGATCCTATTAAATCCCAATGAGTACCAAAGTGTTAATTGGGAATATAAACACTGCAAAAATATATGGTTTCGAACCTGTAGATGAAGAGAACAAAAAGACCAACAGTTAAGAACTATTCTAGCGAAAAATAACTTGGGTATGTCTACCCTGGAAAACTAACTTGCAATGTCTCTTCTGGCAAGAGTCTCCTATTCAATATTTATTTCTCACTCCACTCCAGGGTGCAAAACCCAGCAAGTCCTTGCCTGCTATGGAAATCTATTAATTAATATTATGCTCCACATCTTCCACCCAGATATTTAAATCTTACCTCTCTCTTCTGCCCCATCCAGTATGCAAATCTCAGGTACCTCAGAACATGTCAAGTGGTATGTACACGCTCTCCTCTCCATCTCTCTCTTCTTTTCTTGTGCTCTCTCCTTCCTTTCTTATTAGTGGAAAATGTTCAATCTATAGCCCAAACTTAAACAAAACTTTTCGCTCCTTGTCGTGTTAATTAAAAACTTTGGGTGCCCACAAAAGTCTATCTTTCTCCATATTTCCCTCCGTCTCCCTTTCCATTATGTCTTTGCCTCTCTCTTTCTCTCTCTCTTTCTCCCCCCCCCCCTCCTTCTCATCCACCACTCCTCTGATAGAATAGAAATTTCTGTTCGAGTGAAACTTCAGGTGGAAATAAACAAGGACGAAGGAGGGAGGGAGGGAGGGAGAAAGAGACAGAAATATATGAGACGAGGTAGAGGAGCCATGCTGTCTACTATTCTTATACCTCCTGAGTGTAATAATTCACCAAAGCTTTGAGGTTTCGCACCGGTGGCTGTTCCTTAATGGGAAAATGTTGAGTAGAGAAAGTCAAGCCTCTCCGATTGTTTGTGGAACACACCACAAGACTGTAGAAGGACTAAAGAATGAATATTATGAATATTTTGTTGAGACTTTGGATGTAGACCAATACAGGTTCAGTAGTATTCTTATCAACAGAAACCCGCGCGACATCTTCCTAATCACTTTTCTTATTAATTAATCAGTTGATGTGTCAGAACGGTAAGTAGTTTTTTGCATGCTCAACAGACGAACCTAAGAAAGAACTTTATTCCCCATTGATAGATAAAACAAACTCAAATAATCAATTATACTTATGGACAAACATATACGCATGTTTAAAGTATTTGTTTGTCCAAATCTTAGAAGATAGATCGCTGAATAATTTTAAATCAACGTGCCTAGTGAAGATGGCTCGCTTTTAATATTTTGAATAAGAATAAATTTTCTTTACTCTGGTTGTCCATGTGGTCCGGGGTTCGGGGATCCTCATACCTTGAGAGGGAACATTGGTTTTTGTATAGTGGCTCCAAACAGTGCTTGCATTGACAACAAGCAAACAATATCGAGAAAATCATATGATTATTAGGAGTCTCCACTAAAATTGTGTGACAAATTACACCAAATGTGCATTTTCAAAAAAAGTATTGTAAAGTTGAAATTTTCTTTTTATTGAATAATTCTAAAAAGTAATAAGTTATGTTTTCACGGTCGCAATAAATGCAATTTACTCGACAAGGTACAAGGTACTGACAAACACGAAGTTCAAAAGAGTACCGGTTGTGACCACCCCCGTGGCCACTTCCCGTTGACATGTACACAGAGGAAAAGAGGAGAGGGACACTCAGTCAGATCTTTCAACCATTTCCTGGAAATGAGGTACAAGGGACTTGGGAAATCCAGGTCATGTAACATTTTCCTTGTAATGAATGTTCTGCAATCTCCTCTGCACGAGTTGTGCTTGGCTGTCGATAGCAGGGCGCGCAGGAAGGAAGTGCTTTCGAAATGAACATGGACTATTGTAACACGGTCAATCCAGGGCTCGCGACCGGAAATACTGGGTTGAAATCTCTTAGAAGCCCTTCAAAGCTTAGGAGAAGTACCTTTGTATAAATGTTTCTTTATAAAGAAAATAAATAAATTAACTTTATAAATACATAAACTTATAAACGTTCAAGAAGGTTGAAAAGACACAAAAGGTTGGAAAGACGAAGATTTTTTCAAACAGAACATTCAACCTTCTTAATACTAGCTTATTTTCTGCTCAACCCAGGCTCAACTCAAGTTTCCAGCAAAGGGAGGGTAAAACCCTTGTCAGGCACTTCGGTGTTGTGAGAATTCAGTGATTAAAAGTAGAGAGCGACAGTGGGGAAGATCAGTGTTGGAAAGGTCAGTTTTCTTTTACTTCCCCATGTGGAAACAACTATCCTCAATTTTCAAGTGGAATATTTTGGAATCACAAAATGGTTTCAGCAACTTTTTTATAGCTCTGCCATTTAGAGCCTGATTTAATTTATTCCGTTTTCTATTATTTTTTAGAAGATATTCTATAGCAAAACGTTCATCCGTCCAGCTCTCGCCTCTTGAGATAAAATGGAAAGGTCAGTACTGTTATTTCTCTCATGTCAAAAACAATGCTGGATTCAAGAGTGGAATATTTCGAGTGTTCGGAGCTGTGGCTGTGGGGGTGTTGCTAACAATATTGCGGTGCCATTTTACAGAGCCCGAAGCTCTTTTCATTCGTGAAGGAAAATCAAAACTCTTCAAGTTTACTTAAAACCGTCCAGAATCCGACGCGACGTCTGGTTCGATTCCACTTTCATGATTTCTGGCCTGAAAGCTACAGTGGGTGCTAGTTGGTAGTGTACCTGTCCCACAACACTAGTATCAAATGTAATCCCATTCGATTGCGAGTCCAGCGGAAAAGGATTTCAACAGCGTGCCTTATCGTCCACAAACACACACCTTCACTTCAGAATTTCCCCCGAAATCAGATTACGAAACAAAAAACTAATTTTGAACAGATGCAAATTAAAGTTGCCGAGACCATAGGAAGGGGGACGGACAGACGGGCGAGTAGAACGCATGAGTGGCTCATTATGGATACAGGCAAAAAAAAAAGTTTGCTTTCAAATACGGCGTGGAATTCAAAAAACAGATAATTTCGTTTTAATAATATTGTACGTGCGGGCAATGAGAAAATTGCAAAAACTTTTGGAAAAAAAAACAGGTATACAGGGATCTCATAATAGTCGCCAGGTAATACAATCCTAATATCCTATACACTGGCTAGATCAAATTATCAACACCGTGTGATTTCCTAGGCTTCAAGGCGTTAGCATAAAGGGGATTTGTGTTTGAGTCCCGGCGGAGTTGAAGGATTTTCAGCAAGATGTTCTTGTATGATGGGGGTGGATACTTTACTCGTATGTCAATGTCAATGATGAGGGAAATATCCAGCTCATGAGAAAGAAGCGGTAAGTGAATGCATTACATTGCTCAAGTATGAATGTGCTATTGTAGAGCTGGCGGATTTGAAAAAATATTAATTTAATATTAAAAAAAAGATATCAAGCAAGTACATTTTTATGATTAAAAAATTACTAAGTCATAGATAGGGGGTCAGGGTAACTACAAAGATGATGAAAACAGAAACCACACTCTGATTTCAGTCAAGAGGCTGGGAATGGATTTAGGCTATACCGAAACAATATCTACCCGTAAGCTACGAGGATCACTTACGTGTTGTAAGTTATCCTCACCCTACATAAGCTATACCTGCCTCACCCTGACATATTATAATAGTATCTTCTCCCCGCCTCCCCATCCTATATTGTATAAGCTTCAACAACAAGTTCATTATTAACATATTGTTTTCAACGTGTTACAAGTACAGGGGACAAAGTCATTTGCATAACACATTTGCCTGGAATGTCATGCAATCTGTCTGCACACTGAAAATTGTTCTCTACAGCTGAGATGTATGTTATACAAGGATGAAGTGGGGCAGGGGGTTCCATTTAACTATCAAGCGATTGGAAAACTCATTTCAAAGTAATTATAAGATGTAGATTGAATATTTTACAAAGTATCAGTGTTCTGATACTTTGCTCATACAAAACTGGAAAATTACTCATATTTAAGATGTAAATGTTGTCTTGTATATATATTCAAATAGTAATCTGAATATATACATATACACTGACGGCGTGGCATAGCTGATGGTGTGGGTGACGGGAGAGTTCGTACCCCACCCCGGGCGAATATTTCTGACACAATATTGTAACTAGACTCTCAGTGATATTTCTTGTTGGTATCTACCAGGTCTGTATACATAAACCCATCCTATCCTTATCTTCTGAAAGTCCCTCAAAACCATATTAGAAAACAAATAAACCATTTCCAGGATTACTTCTTTTGAGCATGATCTTGTTATCAAGGTGAGAACACAGTGAAAACAAAATATAAATTACAGATGACCTCACCAATATCAGGTTTATTGTTTTCTGTTACAGACCTTGGAGCTAAATGGGAAGCCAAACAGACTGTAAAAGTCTGACCAGAGTCGTAAAACAGAGAGACAAACAAAATGGACACGGAATGAGAGAAAAGTAACTTAGTATCTATGTGTTTTGTGAAAGAATAGTAAGTCAGGACCAGGGACGATACCATGAGCACTATACAGAACGAGAGATGACATTACCTAATATGTTGGTAAGTTGCTATTTAGTAGTGTTATCAAGTGAATCAAAGTTACTATAGTTCAAAGCATTTGAAAATCTTCGCAGATTACACACATTTTCAATACATATTACGTCCTGGGTATTTTTTGCAGTCTAAAAAGCTGCGATACATGTAAAACATGTGTTTATAATATGCTTACAAGCGGCGGGTACAGGCTGTTTTTTACGGAATTCAGAACCTTACTTTATGAAAGTTAAATAAATACTTATGTTTACAAGAAGGTGAGGATGATTGATGTGAGCTGGAAGATCTGCTCCATCTTCTTCAGACCAGGAAATTCAATGTATCATGTAATGCTTTTTATACTGCCAAAAAGTAGTCAATTCAGTTTCCGTTTAGTCAGAAAAGTGAGAAGTTGTACTAGGTGTACATGAATAACAGAACATACCTGGACAGCTGTTTCGAGCTTATTTGCTCTCATCAGCAGGTAAAAGTTCTAAATATCCATGCCATTAACAACCTCTCTATTAAATCTAGCCGTTTATTCTCTAGTATGAATAAAGAAATAAGTTGGCTGGATTCGAGCTCTTGGATCCTCGCACTACCTTTTTGTCCTGACCTGAGACCACTCGACTATTATCAATGCATGCTAAGTATGCTTTTTCTTTCTTTTGGTTTAACGTCGCTTTCAACTGCATGGTCATATCACGACGGGGGTGTTACCATCCATTCGCAGGAAACTCACAAACCCGCAGCTCAGACAAAACACCAGAACTATCAGAAACTTGTATGAATAAGGTCGGGAAAGTGTGTTCACTGTCTTGGAGTTGCGAGGCCGAATGTACAAACAAGATCTTACAATATAATAGATAACAGACTATGAATCAGATTCAAATGTTTATGGTCAAATAATGGATACAATCCCAATTGGATAGGAACCATTTTTTTCTTCAATGTAAAACTAAATGTTAAACACAAGATAATAGATAGATAACGTACATGTACGTTACATGGATAGATAGTACATGGATAGATAGATAACGTACATGTACGTTATCTATCTATCCATGTACTTGAAGAGGTGGCGGGAGGGATTGATATGATCCCTCAGGCTATCAGGGAGTACTTAACAGGTACATCTTAATATAGAAATGTCAAAGTCACTGACTGACTGACTGATCATCACTGTTTCTCCGAACTGGTAAGTCATAGGAAGCTGAAATTTGGTAGGTAGCTTTGTCTTATAGTCTAGATGTGCAATAAGACGGGATTTTTCGAAATTCCCACTACAACACCTGCCATTGGCTTTGCTTTCACGGCCATGCCTCGGCCCGCAAAGCGGGCGACAGCCCGCTAGTATTTAATATAATTATACAAAAAAAATCGAAATCCTGACTTACGAGTTTAATAAAATGACACCAATGCAATGATAGTAATTTACCATCAAATTATGGTTGTTTTCTGTTTTGCTGATTCTGTGGGTCAATATTTTTCGACTATTGCCCCAAAGGTTTCGGTTTGGTTTCGGCAGAATGGTCCTTCGTACATCTTATATGAAAAATATCAAGAGTTTTCAACTGTAGAGCACAGAAGAATGTCACAAGGCAGTGAGATATTTTTTTAAACTTATTTTGTTTTTGAAAAACTCAAGAAAAAAAGAGAATCTTTTAAAGCTTTTTACTACTGAAACACATTTCGGAAGAGGGTGTTGCAAATGTGAGCACAAATATAAATGCTGCAGACGATAACGTAAATGTTCAGCCAAAGTTAAAGCACCTTTAGACTCCAGACATTTGCCCGATAACACCTACACCCTCAAGTCCCATTAGAACAACGGAGAATGGCACCAAGGAAGGGAGAGAGGGAAGGTCCGTGAAGATAGCACCCGACATTGAAGCTAGAATTTTGTACCACCTACCATAATAATGTACTAATTATGTACTGTTAGGAACAACAAACCACGAATTTTGTACTCCAACCGTAACCCCAGGAGAGCGGTTGAAACATGTCGGGTGCTAACTTCACGCTAGCACCCGACATTGAAGCTAGAATTTTGTACCACCTACCATAATAATGTACTAATTATGTACTGTTAGGAACAACAAACCCCGAATTTTGTACTCCAACCGTAACCCCAGGAGAGAGGTTGGAACATGTCGGGTGCTAACTTCACGATTTTAACCGATGGAGCTAGAATATTGTACCGCATACCAAAATAATCTCTGAATTATGTACTCCCAGGAACAACAAACCCCGAATTTCGTACTCCAACCGTAACGCCAGGAGAGAGGTTTTAACATCGAAAAACCCACCCCCCGCCTCGCCTATTGAAACGCAAATCAGATGCAGAACTGTACGGAACCCCGTGCCTCTCTCATTGCAACGGAGCGATGGGAGCAGAGGTGCGGGGGGACTCCACGTTGTTCTCATGAATTAAACCATAGGTTCTCAAACGGTGGTACTCGGGGCAGTTTCAGATGGTACGGGAAGCCATTTTCAGTTGTACACAAAATATGATAAAATTTTGACCGTACACAAAGACCGTGAAAGATAATATATGTTTAACACTAGTAGTTAAGTTGATTTTTTGATGAAAATCAATATCAAGTCTCCACAAAAAAATAATAAAAGCCCTACTACCCTTTGTTACCACATAATTATAATTATGTGCGAATCTGGCTTTTCATGTTGTATTTGTAAAACACAAATATAGGAGTAAGTTAGAAGTGTCCTCTGACATTCGCGTTAAAATGAGTAACATTCAACCTGATTAGACCGACCTCAGTAGTTTAATCGATAGGGCGGCGGACTTGTTACCTGGTGGTCGGTGATTCAAGTCCCGGTTTCAGCGTAGATTTAGTAAAGCGAGTTTGAGTAGTTATGACATCACGAAAGTGATTAACACAAGTATGATAGCTAATAAAGTAACATTGATATTGATGCAATTGTTTCTAAAAAGAGTAGGTATATATAATAAATGTAATCTCACATCAGAATTTAGATAGGTAGACCTTTCCATTTTTTTTCGTCGCAGATAATTCAGATGCAGGCGTTGCTGACGAAGATAAACAATCGTTTATTGATGTGACGTTTATATTACGCTCACATTTCTTTGGTAGGTATGTACCTACCTTATTTTTTACCTTCAGCTTCTTTGTGGAACTGTGTTAAGTAGTTACGATATTATGAAGTTATCATATTTGTGCTATTCACTTTCGTGATGTCACAACTACTCAAACTCGCTTTACTCAATCCATGCTGAAACCGGGACTTGAACCACCGACCTCCGGGTTACAAGTCCGCCGCCTTATCGGTAAAAACATAATGTCATACTCTGTATACCTATTACTGTTTACTTTTATAATAAATCATAAATCGCTTCTGAAGTTTTCAATTTTATATTTTCCTTTTTCCTAACAAACGGAACACTGTGAACTCAGATTTTCCAAACGTCGTGGGTTCGAATCCAAGTGAGGACATGACAAATACCTTCTGTTTGGAATTCTTATCACATGATCTTGGCTTGCTGCTGGGAAAATGAGACTTTAATAGTTCTAATTCGGCAGTATAAACAAGCCGATATTATTATTATTATTTATATAATTACATGCTATGATTAAGTAGTAGTCAAGGTGGCAGAGTGAGTTAGCGCGCTAGGCCAATACGCACGGTGACCTGGGTTCGATCCCCAGCGAGGTAGGATTTTTTCTGCTCTGTACTTAGATGTTCGGGGTCCACTCATATAATTATATTACCTCGTGAGGAAAAATGTGTAGCTCTTTTGATGTGAAACAGCGACTGGTGGCGTAATTATAGGCAAAAAAATCGTACAAGATATTGTATATTAAGGTGGTAAAGTCCTCTGTAGCAAATAATAATTATTGCAACTTTACGGTTGCTAGATAAGGTTCCTGTTTTTGACTTATCCGCTTCCCTGTTTTCGACTTTTTTTTGTTATCATCCTGTGTGTTTTCTGTGATCATGTTGTTATCTTCCTGCTAATTTAACCACAGGAAGATACATTTAATTTGTATTCGTGTCTTTGTTTGTTGGGCAGTTTGAGTTAAGTCATTGTCTAGTCAGTGTTGTATATTGTATCCCCCAAAAATACACTTCGTGTGCAAAAAACACCAAGAAAATTAGAATCCTTCAAAAACAATTACCTTAAAACAATTGTCTAAAAAGGAACTGATATCAAATGAATGCCAAGTTCTTATAAACTGGAAATCATTTGCCAGGAAAGGAGTCTCAAGCACAGAAATCAAGCTGAGGATTGGACATGACATTTCCCATTATTCTGCAATTTATTAACGCTAAAAGTTAACATTAAAAAACTTAGAAAAACTGCAGAATCTGAGTGAATCTGCCTATCTTCTCTCTTTCTATCTCTCTATCTCTCTCTTTCTATCTGTTTCTATTTCTATTTCTCTCTCTCTTCTCTCTTTCTATCTCTCTTTCTCTTTATCCCTGTCTTCTCTCTTTCTATCTCTATTTCTCTCTCTCTCTCTCTTCTCTCTTTCTTTCTCTCTCTCTCTTCTAACTTTCTATCTCTCTTTCTCTCTATCCCTCTCTTTTCTCTTTCTATCTCTATTTCTCTTTCTCTCTCTTTCTCTCTTCTCTCTTTCTATCTCTCTTTCTCTCTCTCTCTTCTATCTTTCTATCTCTCTTTCTCTCTCTCTCTTCTCTCTTTCTATCTCTCTTTCTCTCCCTCTCTCTTCTCTCTTTCTATCTCTCTATCTTTCTCTTCTCTCTTTCTATCTCTATTTCTCTTTCTATCTCTATTTCTCTTTCTCTCTCTTCTCTATTTCTCTCTCTCTCTCTTCTCTCTTTCTATCTCTCTTTCTCTCTATCTCTCTCTTCTCTCTTTCTATCTCTATTTCTCTTTCTCTCTCTATTTCTCTTTCTCTCTCTCTTCTCTCTTTCTCTCTCTCTCTCTTCTCTCTGTCTATCTCTCTTTCTCTCTCTCTTTCTCTCTCTCTCTTTCTATATCTCTTTCTCTCTCTCACTCTCTTCTCTCTCTCTTCTCTCTTTCTATCTCTATTTCTCTTTCTCTCTCTCTCTCTCTCTCTTCTCTCTTTCTGACCCACCCACCCTACTGTACAACTTCTTCCTCAATTGGAAAGAAACAACACGCATTGGAGACAAAAAAAGTGAGTGCGAAAATATTCACCAGGGCCTGGTACAAGGTGGGATCAATTCCCCGACCTGGTTTAACATATACACTTATGATATACAACACGTTAAAATAAAAACGAATTTGAAAATGTTTGCCGATGACTCGTGTATCATCTCAATTCACAAAGATGTCTCAACAGCAGTAAAAAATGCACAGACCGACTTCATCGAACTCCAAAAATATTTCTAACACAATCACATATACCTCAATGAAAAGAAGACAGAAACGATGATTTTTGGTTTTGCCAGCAGACAGATCGATCTAACATCTTATCGGATCTACTGCCATAGTCGGGACTGCTTAGTAAGAGGAACATATTATGAACAGGTGTGCACGTGTCATCAGGCAGAATATAAAAAAAAAGTAAAATATCTCGGTATGATAATCGACAGCGAGTTTAAAATGAAGGATCATGTTCATACTTTGAGTAAAAAAATGAGAATAGTCGATTATAAGTTGAGGAAAACAAATTCAGATGGCCTTCCACTCAGCACGAAAAAAAACCATCTACTTCTCACTCATCGACTCATTGCTTCGATATGGATCTCCCTTGTACACGTTCTCTCCACAATATGTTCAAACACCACTGAATAGAGCTCAAAGCAGAATTCGGAAATTCCTGTTTCATAATAACAAAAAGCTACCTATCATGGCCCCACACCAGCTTTCCAGTCAAATACTTTTGTGTTTAAACTTTCTTAAGGAAGAATATAGACAGCAGACCGACCAACCTTATTCACTTCGCCTGCAGAGATTTAGACGGCCTCACGTTTATACCAAACTTTATGGAGATCGAAGACTTGAATATGTTATACCTAGTCTACTAAATCATTACTGCCAGGATTTTCTTGAGGAGAAAGATAGGATTAGAATAAAACAAAAAGACAAGAAGAGTTTACTGACTGATGGCAAATAAAGTTTAAAAAAAACTTATTCAATTATTCACAACAGGAAAATATATCTACTAGTCCTTGATATTTATAATGTCTGACAAACAAATTTATCTCCATGTATGTTAAAGTTTAAAGTTTATAGATTGTACCAAACTTGCAAAACCGGGAGTCGAACCCGAACAAATACTGCAAGCTGGACCGGATTGAGTGCAAACCACCGGAACGGAGAGATTTTTTATAGACGATGCCAAATATTGTTAACTTTAGATACCTAATAATATTTTTTTCCTTAAGCATTCATGATAAGACTTAAGACTATAATATACAGGGTGGGGCATAGTCTGGCTGGGGGACTATAAACAGGGAGTAGACCAGCAGTCTGTCTGGGGGACTATAAACAGGGAGTAGACCAGAAGTCTGGCTGGGGGACTATAAACAGGGAGTAGACCAGAAGTCTGGCTGGGGGACTATAAACAGGGAGTAGACCAGCAGTCTGGCTGGAGGACTATAAACAGGGAGTAGACCAGAAGTCTGGCTGGGGGACTATAAACAGGGAGTAGACCAGCAGTCTAGCTAGGGGACTGTAAACAGGGAGTAGACCAGAAGTCTGGCTGGGGGACTATAAACAGGGAGTAGACCAGCATTAACTTGGTTCTGGGGGCCCTTGTCAATTATTAGCCTCCTTGTATAGACAGTGGTAGAAGTGCTGAGTTATTCCTCCACTGTGTGGCTACCATCGTTCACGATGACGCCACCCTATGATGATGATAATTTATTATTATTTATTCGTCTTCCATTTTCTAATGTTTCAGTTAACTTTACTATCTTTCTTTCTCTCTCTCTCTTCTCTCTTTCTATCTCTATTTCTCTCTCTCTCTCTCTCTCTCTTTCTATCTCTATTTCTCTTTCTTTCTCTCTCTCTCTCTCTTCTATCTTTCTCTTCTCTCTCTCTCTCTCTCACCTCTCTCTGTCACCTCTATTCTGTCTCTCTCTTCTCCCTATCTCTCTTTCTCTCTTCTCTCTCTCTTTCTCTTCCTCTCTCTGTCTTTCTCTTTCTCTTTCTTAGATAAAATTTAGATAAAGTATATTCTTTTTTCTAAATAGAGAGGAGCCCACCTCCAAATTTAATAAGGTAGAATTATCTTAGGAGGTGTCAATATTACTGTAATCACATGAATATAATATGAAATAAAGAATCTATTCAAATTAAAAAAAAAATCTCTTTCTCTTTCTCTCTCTCTCTCTCTCTCTCCCTCTCTCTCTCTCTCTCTCTCTCTCTCTCTCTCTCTCTCTGTGTCTCTCTATCACTCTCTATCGGGTGCCAATTTCACGCCGGACCAACATGTACAAAGGTCCAAGTATTTTTTGAACTTGCCCTACAACTGCATTGCATGGTCATATCACGACGGGGGTGTTACCCTCCATTCGTAGGAAACTCAGAAACCTGCTACCCACATTAACCTCACCCAGCCTGGGTTGGGTGAGATTATTGTGTTAAGCAACGTTAAACAACGTTTACCTCGCTAAACGTTGCTTAACCTCGGTGATCCTGAGAGAACTGGTGCATTCAACGCGCCAGCGACGCCACGCTGGCAATTTGGAGTTTAATGTTCCTGAAATATATTATACGTCACAACTTGGTTGGTAGCGCTGAATTATAGGACTATACCACCTTAATATACAATATCTTGTACAATGTTTGCCTATAATTCCGCCACTGGTCGCTGTTTCACATCAAAAGAGCTACTCATTTTTCCTCACGAGGTATATATGAGTGGACCCCGAACATCTAAGTACAGAGCAGAAAAATCCTACCTCGCTGGGGATCGAACCCAGGTTACCGTGCGTGCAATGCCTAGCGCGCCAACTCACTCTGCCACCTTGACTACTAATAAATCATAGCATGTAATTATATAAATAATAATAATATTGGCTTGTTTATACTGCCGAATTAGGACCATTAAAGTCTCATTTTCCCAGCAGCAAGTCACGATCATGTAATAAGAATTCCAAACAGAAGGTATCTTGTCATGTCCTCACTTGGATTCGAACCCACGACGTTTGGAAAATCTATGTTCACAGTGTTCCGTTTGTTAGGAAAAAGGAAAATATAAAATTGAAAACTTCAGAAGCGATTTATGATTTATTATAAAAGTAAACAGTAATAGGTATACAGAGTATGACATTATATTATTACCGATAAGGCGGCGGACTTGTAACCCGGAGGTCGGTGGTTCAAGTCCCGGTTTCAGCATAGATTGAGTAAAGCGAGTTTGAGTAGTTGTGACATCACGAAAGTGAATAGCACAAATATGATAACTTATTACTTATTACAAAATATCATACTTAACACAATTCCACAAAGAAGCTGACGTTAAAAAATAAGGTAGGTACATACCTACAAAAGTAATGTGAGCTTATAAACGTCACATCAATAAACGATTGTTTATCTTCGTCAGCAACGCCTGCATCTGAGTTATCTACGACGAAAAAAAATGGAAAGTTCTACCCTATCTACATTCTGTGAGATTACCTACTCTTCTCCGAAACAATTGCATCAATATCAGGCTAAATGTTACTTATTTTAACGCGAATGTCAGAGGACACATCTAACTTACTCCTATACTTGTTTTTCAAATACATCATTTGAGAAAAGCCAAATTCGCACATGTACCTAAATGGTAACAAAGGGTAGTAGGTACAATTTTGTGCACCTGAAATTGTCCCGAGTACCACTGTTTGAGAACCTATGGTTTAATACGTGCACCGACAACGTGAAGTCCCCCCACACTTCTGCTCCCATCGCTGCGTTGCAATGGAAGAGGTGAGGTGTGGGGTTCCATGTAGTTCTGTATGTGATTTGCGTTTCAATAGGCGAGGCGGGGGGTGGGTTTTTCGATGTTAAAACCTCTCTCCTGGCGTTACGGTTGGTGTACAAAATTCGGGGTTTGTTGTTCTTGGGAGTACATAATTCAGAGATTATTTTGGTATGCGGTACAATATTCTAGCTCCATCGGTTAAAATCGTGAAGTTAGCACCCGACATGTTCCAACCTCTCTCCTGGGGTTACGGTTGGAGTACAAAATTCGGGGTTTGTTGTTCCTAACAGTACATAATTAGTACATTATTATGGTAGGTGGTACAAAATTCTAGCTTCAATGTCGGGTGCTAGCGTGAAGTTAGCACCCGACATGTTTCAACCGCTCTCCTGGGGTTACGGTTGGAGTACAAAATTCGGGGTTTGTTGTTCCTAACAGTACATAATTAGTACATTATTATGGTAGGTGGTACAAAATTCTAGCTTCAATGTCGGGTGCTATCTTCACGCACCTAGAGAGGGAGACACAGATAAGAAAGTGAATGCAAACTGAATAGGAAGAATTGGTGAGAGGGAGAGGGGAGGAGGAAATGAGAGAGACAGAGGAGAGAGATAAAGGTGATATATATGTGGGAGGGAGAGAGAGAGACTATACAACTATACATGAAGGCGACAAACAATTTAACGAGAAAGAGAGGGACAGAGAGAAAAAGATTTTGGGGAGAGAGTTAGAATGAGAAGTGGAAATAGAGAGAAAAAGAAATACTACTATAGGCGAGGGGAAAGGGGACGAGAAAGGGCAGACAGACTATTAAAGCCTGTTGTCCATAAAGTATGGAAATTATTGCAATGTAGAATGGGTCTATTCTGTCAGCATGGTTCAACAATCTCCACATTAGGAGTCGTATTTCAAACCAGTAAATAAGAGGTTCTCTGCCTAACCAGAATTTTCATGCACCGACTCTTCTTTTTCTTTACAAATTTCCTGAACGCCTTTCATCTTTTTTCTCACTCTAAAAAAAGCAGGCAAAAAATGAAAGCGGATTTTAATGTGGAGGGCGAGGACGGCTGAACTACAAAGAGTGACAACAAGATATTAACATTCATTTAATTAAGTAATAATATGGTGAAGAGTGAGAGGGGGAAGCAAGTGTAATTTCATTATAAATGTACATATGTGAACAGGGGAACAGTGCTGAATCTGGGAGCCCAGCATAAAGGGTGCTACACTGATGTCATACAACCAGGGGAGGAGTGCCAGATTGGTACGCCTCTATTTTTCAATGAATTTTGGTCTCTCATGGAGTTTTTAGTTTGTTTGCGTTCATAGCATTAAGAACCAAGTCAGTAGTGCCTACCTTCAATTTTGAGAATTTTTCGTAGGATGTATGAGATATTAAAATGCAAAACATGGTAACTGTAGAAATTGAGTAAAACATGGTGTCTCGAGAAAAGTAACAAAAAAGCTATCAGCAAACTGATCTGGGCGAGTATTCGACACTGATATCTTCCATTGTGGCTGTGGCTGCTACTTTCCATGGTAATTACACTTTCCTCTTACAGACATGATGATATAAGAAGGCATGATGTACCAGCCCCGTAATAGTATCTATCTACACTACACAGTATACTATGCATATACATAGGTACCTACATTGCTGTCCAACACATAAATAACTATTATGTTTCAAATTATCAAGTAATTCAATTATAATACCCAAAAATACATATTAGTGTAACAATACCATGCTTGTATTTGAATAACTAACACCCCCTTCCATGCTGCATGGAGGTGCAGGACAGATAAATAATACAAACTACTGCATAATGTATCACAACCCTGCCAGGGACAAAACTATTGCACCCAGAATAACAATTAGCCCCAGTATTTAATACCACTAATACCTAATTGGATTAAATTACTAGGTATAAAACCATAATTATTATGTCGAATGAAATTTGTATCACAATCGTAGTTGAGCTAGCCAATGCCACTCACTAATGCCAGCCTAGTTTACAAGGAGAAAGCACATCGACCAGTTCTCCCTTTGAATATCAAGGTCACACGTTCGATTCTAGCTCACAACAGATATTTCTATCCGAGTGCTGATACGGATGATGTCTGATTCCGGATTGTCCATTTATCCTCTGTTTTAAAAAGATTATTAACCCCATTGTAACCCCCTGGTGTAAGCCTGGTGGTTGGAAGTCCACCGCTAAAGAAAGGAAAAAGAAAAACACCATTACTGATACCCCTGATATCTACAACTAGCATCCACTCTCCTACTTGCTCTACTGGTGGAAATTAAGTCTCAGATGCATGTCTAAGCTTGGCCTAACGAGACCCAACGACCTGTTTGAGATGTTTCCGGCCCCAAAAAAACGAGGCCACCAAGCATGAGATGGGGGGGGGGGGGGGGGGGGGGGGGGGGGGGGGGGGTAAAGCGAGTTGTAAGTGAAGAAAAAAGCAGGCATTCTCGTATATTTTTTATTGCTTGTTAGAATTTGTAAAGTAAAGGGAGAGAGAGAGAGGCAAGGGTCGAACCGTCATAAAAATATACGGCGCGGCGTTAACTTTACAACAGTAAATAAGAATGTTTATTTTTAGAGACCATTTCAAACAGATGAGAAGTTGAGTGAGTGGGTGAGAGAGAGCGAGAGGAGCGAGGGGAGAGAAGGATAGAGAGAGAGAGAGAAGGTGTGGGTGTGGAATGGTGCTCAATGTATTTTTAGAGGTCTTTTCAAACTGGGATGGAAGGGAGAACTTTATTGTGGAAAAAGAATAAAGAACATGAATAAAAAAGTTGTCAACATACAATATGTATTCCAAAGGAAGAAGTTTATGTGTGCTATGCATACTCTTATTCAACACCATGGGATTAAGCGACAGTACACCAGATCACCAGTAAAATGACAGTCAATACATAGAAAAATAAACATTCCCTGTGACATTTTTTGTGTGAAATTTCATCCAAGACCTCTAAGACAGTGATCTCATCTCTTGATGGAATAATTTTCCTTCTGCTATTTTCCACTCACATTAAGCTCAGTTTGTTTGCATAGGGATGGAATACCAGCTCAGTCTGCTTGCATAGGGATGGAATAATGGAATGAATTGCCACGGATAAATTCGAAATCAATTGTATGTACGGCACAATCTTGCCATGCAGGACTTTGTCCCATTCCAGAGTCTCGTTGGGAACTATTCAATTTTCACCCGAAAGAGTCTCCTTCACCAAACTGTGGATGATGTATGGAAGGATTCTGGACTGTACAACTATGCAGAAGGTCAAGGAGTAAGGAGTATATGAAGGAGCAGATAGCAGGGAATGGCGTAGAACAGGGAACAGCAATAATATGTAGATAGCTGCTATTTGAAAACAAAAAATACAAATGTACGAGCAGTAATATGTTTTTCCCGAAGATTCAAGATACCTCTTCCGTGCTTATCTTGGCTGAGGAATTCGTGAAAAGGCTTTTACTTCCAGTAATTGTGGGCTAAAATTTGAAAAATATCAATGTTCATGCCTTCTTCTCTTCGCTAAAAACTGCATCGTTACAAGACTACTACTGGCCCTCATTCTACACAGCACTCTCATAAAAACGCCTGAATGGTTAATTTGAATGAAATACCCAACCAGAGTGCGTTGTGTGATAGTGGAAAGGGAGATTTGAGGATTATGAAAGTGAGTATGAAATGAGGGCCTGGTCCTCCAGCGAAATAGTCCAGACCACAAGTCTCAAGAAAAGGACCTGTATCCATTATAATAACCAACCCACTCAGGCTGGGTGAGGTTAATTTTAGTAGCTGGTTTGTGAGTTTCCAGCGAATGGAGGGTCAAATCCCCGTTGTGCTATGACCATGCAGTTGAAAGCGACGTTAAAATAAAAAAAAGGAAAAATAAGGAAAACAAGCGACCGAAGAGGAAACATTTCTACATAAGAGAGAAATGATCATATATGCTAAATTTGAAAAGCTCACTATCTCCCTCCTCCTATCTAATGCTCTTTCCTCAAGTTGAATTCAAAATATACACCAGGGAGGAGAATTCAAGAAAAACACGGATTGGAATTTTTCCCCTTTTATTCTTGGAATTTCTATTTAGAGCAGAGAATTTATAAAACATACCTAGAACCTTGATCTTTTATGAAATGGTTTTTAGACAATTTTGCTGAAAGGATTCAGCTTAGTTAGACAATAGCGTATATTTAACCTGGAGTCTTAAGCTCCAAATGCAGCAAGCCTTCCTGAGAATCCTGAGGGCATACATCAAACGCGGTAGAGACCCGTAAAATCCTTGAGGAAAATTTTAATATCATGGTATTAATTTAAGTATTGAAAATGCTTTCAATTTAAAGAAACATATTTGCACCATGTCTGGCTGGGCGACTATTAACAGGGAGTAGACCAGCATTGGCTTGGTTCTGGGGGCCCTTGTCAATTATTAGCCTCCTTGTAAAGACAGTGGTAGAAGTGCTGAGACTGCTGAGTCATTCCTTCACTGTCTGGCTACCATCGTTCACGATGACGCCACCCTATGATGATGATGATTTGCACCATGATGAGGCCTGAGTCAGATCAATGAGATGAGATTGGACGCAGCATCCCTAGAATGGAAAACTTTAGTTCCTCTTGTAGTCTAGTTCTGCAATAAGAGGACAAATTGAGGCCATGCCTTCGTTTGTTGAGTACAACTCTACTCGGTTTTTCCTAGCGATTGCCTGTTTACTATAGGCGGGTGGATTATATTAGAGCACTCAAAAGATGGAACAGATGGAAGCTAAAGCCTATTGAAAATGGATTTTCCTTTTTCATTTACAGAAAAGAGTTAGAGATTATTGGAGAGAAATAAAAGAGAAAGCCAGTGAGAGAGAGGTGCGTTTAACAAAAAAGGAAGGAAAATATTCAGTTTATTCTCTTCATTTTTTCTCGTTTCAAATTTCATTTTTCTTCTCTCTGCTTTCGTCATAGGCTTCATAGTCATTACTTTAAGTACTAAAACTATTTATTTGTATTATTATCACTATCAAGAGCAGAGTAAAATCATCTCTTTATTGTATATTAAAAAAACAAATATCAACATCATTCAGAGTTCATATTTTCATGAGTTAGCTGTCGAGGAGGTTTGTATAGTACTATGGTATAGAAAGCTCGAGCACATTATTTACATAGGTAATTATGTATTACAAATGTATTCTTAGGAAATAGCGGTAGATAAAAAGCTCAGAAGATCCATATCTTATATTTTAACTGATCAACTATACAGCAAGAGCAAGAAGTACCATGTGAAATCATATTTTCATCATGTGTTTCGTATTTCTTTTGTTACTATTTTTATTTTTTGTGTTTTTTACATGGAAAGAATTTCAAGATTGATTGAGGAACAAATTTCAATGACCGACTTAGGTATGTGAAGAAGAGATGTAGGTACCAGTACATATCATATTTATTAGCATTCAAAGCTTAATTCCATTGAATCTTTTTTTCTGGACTTCCTTAATTCATACTTTTACATCTATCTGATTCATCTAAATTCTTCCCTGATTAATATCAGAGCATTTTACGAGAACTAATTGAATCTTTTGGTTTTACATTTCACATCAACTTTGAGTCCCAGTAGAAGGATAAAGATTTCTGTCCTTGTCAAATTCAATCAGAGATGTACAATATGTACAAACAATACTTATCTAGACTAGCACAAGCTCAATGCTCATGCAAGAGCTACGTGTAGACGTTGTCCCGGTAATAGAATTCCTCTACGTTTGTATTCTCGTGCAAGGAAAAAGTAGACAAGAAATAGAAAACTTTCCTAATGCATGATGCTATGTTGTAAAACAAAAAGCTGTAGCCGAGTGGGAAGGAAAAGGAGCAAAAAATTAAGAAGAAATAAAGTCCATTTGGCACTTTTCTCAGAGGAAGAAGAAAAAAAATGTATCCTGGTGCCAAATTTTAGTTGTGTATGGTGACAACTGAAATTTATGTATGTGTAATGTACGTAGGGTGTTACTTATCTGTCTGGGATTGGACGCAGAAGAGGAGGGTATACCCTCAACACAACTTAGAGAATCAAGAATGTATCCTCGTACAAGCATTTTTCAATTACATGAATTCGATTTCGTCAGAGATATTTTTATAATCTACTCATAGTATTTCTGAAATAAATAAAATACTTCCGAATTTTATCGGAAAGAAATTTATCGGAAGTAATAATATTAAACACCTGAAAAAGTCTCGGTCTGTCCCGGTAGCTCAGTGGTAAAGGCGGCCCTCTGTGAATCCAAAGATTCCAAAGGTCGCGGGTTCGAAACCCAGCAGGGACTTGTTTTATCAGGTAATCAAGTTGCTGAAGTCGAATATAAAATATATTGTATTTTATATGACTCTTTTTTGTATAGGGTCTTTACACCTCGGCCGAGGTGTTTGATAAATAATGTAGATAAATTTATATCAAAAATGTTTTGTGGTAGGAATTCATTTTGTAAAAGAAAAAGAAAGCTCTTTCAAAAACATTTTCAGATACGGCACTGAATCTAGAAGTGTCTTCATAATTTGCACATATAGTTCGTGATATTGATATGATTCAGTATATTTTCGCACTAGCATTTTTCAATTCAGAGTTATAATATGATGACGCTATTTCTGTTCTTTTTTTGCATACATCGCAGTGAAAATGCGAAATATTAGTTCCGCTATGAAGATGTTTTCTATCCTTGGCGATAAAAAATAGCGACTTTCCATTATCGATTTCGTTTTCTAATCTTTTTTTTTTTATTATTTATTACTGAATGTCATCCCAAATTATGTCAACTGATATTCTTCAAACTTAATTTCTGCTAAATAGCGTTTTTCCTACATTTTCAATTTTTGGAATATTCTGTATTGGAGGTCGAATTTTTTATGATTAAATATCCAGGAATCAATAATAATTTTTTTACAAACATTATATGGAAACACTTTTACCCATTCAGACACAAAATTTCAAGTAAAAGTAAAATGAGGTCACGTGCTAGATCTTTATCTCCAAGATCTGCTTGTTCGTAGTTGGTTGAAATCCGTTTCTGAGATAAGCGCGTTGCAAGGAATGGAAATAACAGACAGACACAAACAAAAGCAAAGTGGCTTAGGAGATTACGACTTGTCTATTAGAGATACGGAAGTAAAAATGAAAATTGGAACAAAAGACCGGCTAAACATGCTTGTCGAGGCAAGCCTACATCAAAATTACAAATTTATTCAAATTATGAAATGTATCTCGGAATTTGTACAGTAGCATTTCAATAGCAAAAGTAGTGTTGGGTAAAACAGATCAAGTCCATCGTGCCACTCCTCAGTGGGGTCAGTAGTCTCCTCATCTCTCGTATTCCACAAAGTAGTGTTGGGTAAAACAGGTCAAGTCCATCATGCAACTCCTCAGTGGGGTCAGCAGTATCCTCATCTCTCGTATTCCACAAAGTACTGTTGGGTAAAACAGATCAAGTGCATCGTGCAACTCCTCAGTGGGGTCAGCAGTCTCCTCATTTCTCGTATTCCACAAAGTAGTGTTGGGTAAAACGATCAAGTCCATCATGCAACTCCTCAGTGGGGTCAGCAGTCTCCCCACCTCTGTATTCCACAAAGTAGGGCCCGCTCTCAACAAATACGAGTATAGGACTCTTAAACGTTTTTCTGTTAACAAAACAAACCACTTTCTTGTTTTTTCATCACTCCTCTTTCTTCCGTTTCCTATTTCGGCCTTTGTGACAAAACACTTTTTTCTCTCCTCTGTGTAAACAAAATCTTGGATTTCTTTTATTTTTCGTCCTCACTCTCTTAGTTCTCTTTCTCTCTCCTCCCTTCCTTTATCTCTCTCTTTTTCTCTGCCCCCTTCCTTTATCTCTCTCCCTCTCTCTTTCTCTCTGCTGCCTTTCCCTTATGTCTCTATCATCTCCTTTTTCCACACTCGCCTTTTCTCTCTTTCTCTACCAAATCAAATTTAAGGTTTATTTATGTATGAGAATGCGATTCTCCTTCTTCTCCACTTAGGACGAGAATATATTTAGTTTCCACTCGAGTTGTGAAAGACAGAGATAATAAAATAGAAGATATGTGAGAGGGAGAGGGAGTTAGATGAGAACGTGGAAAGAAACAAAGAGAATATAATACCAAGATTAGTGAGTGGTTCATAAGATGATGCTAGTTACTGGTTCACTGTTTAATTTCCAAGTTTTGGCAACATTAGCCACCAATTTCAGGTGTTGAGCCGTGGTTACTAACTACAATCTGTAATATGTGGAATTAATTTACGTAGAGAGGGGGGGGGGGGGGGGCTGATTGAATTGTTGAATTGAGAATATATGTAGTGAAAAATAAACTTATGAAGAGTTGAAATGGAAAGAGATGAAATAAGTTCCGATTTCGTTATAAAAAGCGCAGCAGTAAGTTTGAGCACTCAAGTCCAGTTTTCTTTTCTAGAGTTAAAGTTGTCTTCTTGTACTCGTTGTGTCTGTCTGTTAAATACATTTCCTGTCATAAGCTTGACTCGAACCTAGGTTATTTAGAAAATGCCAAACTAAAAACTTAGCTGCTAAAACTGGGTGTTCCATATTCCAGGGGAAACCCTACCTATAATACCTCGTAGTTTCAAGTGTGAAAATATTTTATAAGTATTATTTTATTTCATTTTTCGCACTAAACGAAATCCTTAATCTCTCTGCTGATTAAATAAAAACATTTAACTAAAAGCCTCATAAATAGAAAGGAGAAAGTGAGGGGTGGTAACCCCAAAACCTTATTTATTCTGTTCTACTGCTCTTCTGCTGAAACAAATGTAAACTGCTTTTTTAATGTGCCACAACTTCCAACTTCTAGCTTGGGAGGAAAAAAAGTTGATTTTTTTCTTCTGCTATGAGGAAGAGAGCTGTGGGAGAGAGAGGGGAGGGGTAGGGGAGGATAGACTGAAAGTTACAATTCGGGCAGGATAGAATAGAATTAACATTTTGCTTTCTAACTCTTTCTCTCTCTCTCTTTCTCTCGAGCTTGGGTTAAAATATTTTGTAATGCTACTTGTAATTGTTGTTACAATTTAACTTGTAATCACTCTCTATTTATTCTCACTCTATAATTTCCTGTCTCTCTTTCTAGCACATTATTTTCCTCCTTTTAAGCAGCTAAAACATGACGAGTCTATAAATGCATATCATACCAAAATTGAAATATATTTACTCTCAATTTGTACTTTTTCACTTTTTGCTATTTGACCCCCCATGAATTCAACAACCGAATCGCAAATGTGGCTTTCATGTGCAACTGTTGTTTTCTGCTGGAAATACCATCACCCTGCTAACATGATCCAGAGGATATTTCATGTCTCTTTCCTGTTATATTACTTCCGATAAATTTCTAATATTAGAAATCGGAAGTAGTGTGTTTGTTTTTGTATTTTTTTTTTTTTTCAATTTTGATTTTGTGTCTGTCTGTCAGTCTCGTATTTTCGCACCGTTCTAACTCTTGTATACTTGACCAAAAGTTACACTGAAATGAGCTTTTCCTCCGTTCTTATGCTCTTTCTTCATCCACTTCATACTCCTCTTCTTACTACGACTACTCAATGTTTTGACATATTTATATTTTTATGAATTAGTATCTATATAAAAAAAACTTATGCTACATTACTTCCAATTCAAATATTACCTGTCTGACCTTATTCCAAGCTGCAGACTTTATTTATTATTCTTTTCTTCTTTTATTCTCGTGCGCATTCAATTCATCAGTCAGTCTTGTTCCTCACTTCCTCTCTCCCTGATCAATATTTAATATTCCATCCGATTCTATCCTTTCATAACCCTCTTCTTCTCTCTGCGAGGATATACACAGGTACTCTCTTTCATTTCAGCATCTATGCAGAAAATATTGTACGCTTAATCATATATGTCTGTATGAATAATATCAGGTAGATATACATACTTTACAGATATTTCCTTTAACCTCCTTCCATCTTCTGTCTTTCTCTGTCTCACACATACACAATATCCTTCTCTCTCTCACACATACAGATACACAATATCCTTCTCTCTCCCACACATACACAATATCCTTCTCTCTCACATACATACACAATATCCTTCTCTCTCACATACATACACAATATCCTTCTCTCTCACATACATACACAATATCCTTCTCTCTGCCACACATACACAGTATCCTTCTCTCTCTCGCACATACATAAACAATATCCTTCTCTCTACATACATACACAATATCCTTCTCTCTCTAACACACACATACACAATATCCTTCTCTCTCTAACACACACATACACAATATCTTCTCTCCGATTCTCTATGAAACTTTCACCTGGCTGAGGGAGTCTGGTTTGGTAATGAGACCAAATCCTTCACCAGCCCAGTAAGTCGCTTAGTAAGCCTTTGCTGAGGCACAGTTCTAGAATCCCCGCAATGTTGTGATCATCTTTTTCAAAGAAGGGGTGTGTGTGTGTGTGTCAGAGAGAGAGTTAGTGAGTGAGTGAGTGAGTGAGTGAGTGAAAGTGAAAGTGAGAGAGAGAGAGAGAGAGAGAGAGAGAGTGAGAGTGAGAGTGAGAGAGAGAGAAAGAGAGAGAGAGAGAGAAAAGAGAGAGAGAGAGAGAATGAGTGAGTGAGAGAGAGAGAGAGAGAAAGAAGGAAAGAAAGAGAGTGAGAAACAAGGAAAGAAAGAGGGAGAGAAAGAGTGAGTGTTTGTGTATACTATTGAGAAGATAATAGCTTGCGGGTTGTAAAATGTCATTTGAATAATGGAGAGAGACAAAAGGAAAGAGACGAGAAGAATGGGGTGGGGCGGGGGAGAGAAGGAGGAGGAAGAACGAGACAGAGAGGTATCTCACGATAGCAAGGAGAACAATGAGTGGAGGATAGAGTAGAGTAGGAGGGAGCAGTAGGAGCTACAGAAAGAGAGAAAGAAAGAGAGAGAGAGAGAGAGAGAGAGAGAGAGAGAGGAGTGGGGGAGTGTCGAGGATATGGGTGAGGATGCAGAATAAATAATCACACCTTTGTAAATCCCACTCTTACAATTTATCGTACGACTTGGTAACCCTGTTTCCAGATAACAAACTGTTGGTGTGGCGGGACCTGTAAACCTTTGAGGAGTGAAAATCCTGATCCTCCAGTATACCGTTACGCTATCAGTAAAGTGCATTGTTTCATTTCTCCACATGCTGGTCCCACTAGAACAATGTGTATACAACACATTGCCAGCACTGTCCATACGAGAACGCAGTGTCCCGTCTTAACAATGAAATGACCTTATTTCTAAAGCTAAGCTTGCTCATGATGAGAGGTCTCTCACTTGGACTGGGCGGTGGTAGATATGTACATGTTCTGTGTCTTTTTTCCCCTCTTAGTGGCATTTTGAATTTCGTATTGATATTACTTTTCTTGCAAGTAATTACTCTTGTTTTCCTAACTCCTGAATGTTTTTTCAGGGTGTAATTGTTCTATTCCTGGAACTCGATCGACGCGACGTCACAATACTCTCTTCCTCACCCTTTCTTTTTCTTAATTATCTGTACTGAACAATCAATCGTAGCATAGAGTAGAATATCGAATAATTCCGATTTATATTAAAATTGCCCAATACAGAACACACTGTCAAGTTAGAATTATTTGGGGACCCCTGCTTCAATAGAGATGAGTCAGGAATTTACCTCCAATAAATCAGCTCACAAGGGACTTGTTAACTTTTTGATTCAGCATCACACATTCGCTGACTTTGCAACACATGACCACAAGCACGGAGCTTTGCAAGTACACAAGTTATAAACTTAATGAATGAATGACCTGTATCCAGCAGTGCCACAAATTCTTCCATGCTTTATCCTTATTTTCAGGAATGTATTATTTCTCCCCTTAGGGTTAGCCATTTTTTGGTGAGCTTCCTATAGAGGACTTTGCCTTTCTAGACTATCTCCATCACGTGTTCTATGAATTTTCTTGTTTTCAATATGAATTTCTCATTATTTACAGTGTTTTGTCTTATAAACTCTATCTTCAGACATGACAGATATCATTGGAAGCTATTTTCACTCTGCTGGGAAGAAAAAAGATCAAGTTGTAATCCACATGTTAGAAGAGTGCTCTATCATGTATTTGTATTAAATATATAAAATGCCACACTTTATACACACAATATTTGTCCGCAATGTTTCCACCCCATACGGATGATATATTTACATACTCGTATATTATTTTCACATGTTTAAATTCGGTACGTAGTTTATGTTCCGGCTAATTTGCATAGATTCAGCGGCAACATATGTGGACATCGAGCGACCAGTCTGTTCATACATTCCGTTATCTATTTTACGGTTTCGTGCGAGACGGTGTGAATAATATATTGTGTGCCACTATGGGCACTGTGTGGTGGACAATAATGCAAATTGTCTCACCAAAGTTTGTTATGAAAAAAAAAACTTTGGAAGTTTACTCTCACTATTGACCAGTTGAAGTAGTGCTTGATAGCACACGCAATTTGTTTCCCACCAACAATATAAAAGAAAAGCTCGGAAACACACGGACTATAAAATTTGAGACTGCCAGTAAAGATTGAGAAGCAGATGAAGACGAGGAAGTTCACAAATAATCCTGAAGAAAATGAAAGAGAAAGGAAAACAAATGTTGACAAGAAGGAAGAGAGAACTAAACACGAAGGCAAACTTGAAGAACAAACAGGAAAATAGCATGGGGGCATTTAGAACAAGTTTGGAATTTCGTAGATATGAGGACGAGAAAATAAGACATGTTGAACAAATAAATCTCAAGAGAATTGAATTGGAGAGAGACACTGACATATACAGAGAGAAAAACCATCGTTTAGTAGAGAAGGTAAGTATAAAGTATACCAATTTCTTACATGGATGAGAAAAAACATAGGGAAAAGGAGAAAGCACAGAATTTTAATTACAGATTCACAGGTTACCAAGTCAACTTGACTCTTTCAGGAATCTAACCTAAAATAGCGAGCTCTCGAAGAGTGGTCAAATTACAGGCCCATACTCAAAATTACATGAACATTACCTTTTTGTTCAGTCATGAACGAATTTTTTTTTCTATCGTCAGTAGTTATCGAGATATTTGAATGTCTCGTTTATAATAGGATACCCTGTACATCGAAAAAGAAGTTATTCTGGAACAAAAGAAAATTAACTACCCATAACTGTTCTTATTTAAACAAAAATAAATAAAATTTACACCCTTGCCAAGCTCCCTAAACACGATTCTTGAGAAAGCAAAAAATGAACGAGGATGGAGAAGGAGAAGAGATTATAAAGAGAATAGATTTTTTGCCAATGTAATTTCAATATGAAAAATACCATCAGACAATAAGAGAACGCAGAAATGCCAGAGGGGGAGAGAGAAAGCATGACTATTAGATGGAGATGAGGAAGGAACTCAGAGGGGGAGGGAGAGAAGTAAAGTTGAGGTTCTAGGAAACAATAAGAAGAAAGCAAAGGAGTAGAAAGAGAAGAGAAGACAAATTTAAATAAAATACAAAGAGACGTAAAGAAAATTGCAGATACAGGGACGGAGAGTAAATTTGTGAAGCAAAGAAGAAGGAGGGAGGGAGGAGAACAGGAGAGGGAGAGAATGTATGTGGTAAGGAAGAAACTTGAGCAAAAAAGTCCAAGAGCGAAATTTCATTTGAAAACGGAGAGGAGAGGAGGTGTAGCAATGTCCTCCAGACTTTAGAGATCATATCACAGACATGGATATTCAAATGGTACTCATCCAGCCAGGGTATTGTTGTGTGCTGCATTCTGGGCTCTCCACTCTCCCTGTTCAATGTCTATGTCATACAGTGCTCCTATAGTTAAACATGTGTGTACTAAATGTAGGTACTTCTAGTACATGTTTTTAGTTTTCTGTAAGACGTTAGAGCGATAATTTTTTGTTCTATTAAACTATGTTATTTGAATTTCAGTTGAAATCTTAAAATTGAATTGTCAACATGTCAACCGCTTTGCCTGTTACAAGTAGAACTTGAAGTATACTGGAAATGTTTACAATCAAATTGTGCGAATAGAAAAGCAAATACCTAACTATTGTTCCGCTATCATACAATTATATTTCCAGTGCTATTGTTCGGCTGATATAAAGCTAGAATCGTATATTTAATATAATTAGGGCATGAGGACATCCAAGCGATGACGTCCACTCGGAATTCCAAATTCGCACAGGGTAAACAGCAATAACTCTGGTAGAAAGTAATCCTAGAAAAACAATGTGAGTTCTTTTCATCGTGGAAACTTTTGCTCATATTAGTAGGTGGGCGATGGACGGACATTGGGAAAGAGTGAAAAAAACGTTACTAAAACGTAAACTCCCTGCAACAGAAAGCTCTCATCACGCTCCACATTTCCTCAACAGCTCTCGAGTCCCTCATCATGATCCAGGAAATCTACAGAAAAACAGTCATAACTGTGGTAGAGAACGGTCAGACTGGAATAATGAAAGTCCACAGCATGGAAAGCATTACAACGTAGAGCAGTCCGGAGGGTAAGTTTATGATGGAGAGCAGTCTGAGTTGTATCCTTGTGAAGAGGAGAATGCAAATGTCATATGGATGTGGGATTTCAATGACACTCGAGTATGTTAGGTAAGGAAAATAAAAGATAAGTAGACCTGTCGAAACATTTCTTAGTATCAGACAGAATATGAAAATGGAATGGACGTCAGATTACAAACTAGAAAAATACAAAGTTTCTCTCAATGAGAGGAGTTATTTATAATCTGTAGCTTTAATATATCATAAATAACGGAATGTATCAATTTTTGAGCATGGTCAGGTTTGAGGAAAATTCAATACCTACCTATGAAATGGAGGAGAAAAGCAATTTTCAAGTAGTTGAAGACCCTTACCTGTATGTGTCCGCTGGTGAGCTTTAAGGTGCGAGCTTTTCGTGTAGCCCTTCGAACAGCCGGAGAACTGACACTTGTGCGTTTTCCTCCTGGCGTCCGGCGAAAGCTCGAGTTTGCTGTGTCTCCCGCTGGACAGGGAACTTTCCAGCGACGACGGAATGATAGCGGCACTGGGGAATGTGCTGTTGGCGACACCACAGAAGAGCTTGCTCAGGCCGAGCGTGTCCTTCATGGTGAATTTGAACAGCGGCGTGCCCGTCAACTTGATGGGCGCGCTCATAGAACACTTAATACTAGTTTTCCCTGATTCGGGACTGGAAGGAGGGGTGAGGGTTGGAAGAATGGATTCGCCTTGACTGGACGCTTTGGCAACGAACTTCAGCTGCAGCGGCGAGGGCTCGTCGTCCAGCGAGTCTAAATCTAGCCGCTCCTTTTTCAACCTGAAGGCACAACTGAGCGAACTATCCCAGGAGCTGGAGGAGCAGGAAGAGTCCACTTGCTTATCACTAAGGCTAATGTCATCCAGGTGGTCCACTACCTCCACTTTGGTGGTCCAGTTGCTGAGTGGGACGACGGGGGTAGTGAACAGGTTCCACCGTGGTCCGTCTGCAAAGTCTGACTTTTTGAACGACGGCAGTTTGGGCTCTTCTTTGAGGTACTTCTCCATTTCGTAACATGTCTGAAACAGAGAGAAAGCATAGACAGCTTTTTAATCTGATATGTTAGAGACACTCAAAGTACATAAAATCTGTAAATAGACAGCTTTTTAATCTGATATGTTAGAGACACTCAAAGTACATAAAATCTGTAAAACAATTAATAGCCCAGGCAAATTAGTGCTAAAATGGGGTCTAGCGTCAAAAAATTGCTCAATAGCTGGAAATCGTTTTAAACCCTTAAAGGGGTCCTGAATAATGGGTATATGAGTTTGCGACGGATTTTAGGTTGTGCTTCCGAGTTTAGGGCCTAAATAGTGCAAATTTTTTGCACTTTTTTTAAAATTGCGCTTAT
The DNA here is from genome assembly GCA_024516035.1 of Bactericera cockerelli. Lineage (NCBI taxonomy): Eukaryota > Metazoa > Arthropoda > Insecta > Hemiptera > Triozidae > Bactericera > Bactericera cockerelli. Next base: position 20,240,946 of record CM044959.1, on the reverse strand, counting down.
AACTCAAAATGTATTTATTCTACAGAAAATTTTACTCAGTTCTTATCTAAGGAACATAAAATTATGCGTCTAATGACGTTTGAATCATTAAAAAAGGTTAAGCCGTTCAGCCACAATCGCTCCTCAAAGATGGGTGGTTTTTTCAAACATAGCTCAAATTTTGAAAATTCTCAACTTTTAACGCCTGTAAGTCAAAAAGGACTGCACCAATTGAAAAATTTAATAGAATCGAACTTGTAGAAAATGTAATTTTAAGTAAAATACTGTTTGAAATTTGAAATTTGCTCACTCCAGTGCTGAGATATGATTTTTCGTCCCTAGCGCCACATTTCCGCTAAGGCAGTGCAACGCAAAAAAACTTCATCTGAACTCTAAAATTCTCATATTCTTTCAGTTTCAAGCAAAACTGAACGTAATCTATTGAATTCAGTCGAATAGGTAATTTAAAATTTTGAGAAACTTGCACTGAATTTTACTATGTAAGATCTTCACTGAACATGTTGTGATTTCAAGACAGCTGGCACACTATGGAGGATGTAACTTGTTTTATATGCAGGAACATTGTGCAAGAAGGAATATTAATAATAATATAATAATAAAAATGCATTTTCTTTGTGTTGTTATGTCACAGTTTTAGTGGGTAGCGCAGAATCATAGAACTTTGCCAGTTCAATTTACAATATCTTGTATTATTTGTGTGCCTATGATTCAGCCACTGGTCGCTGCTTCATATCAAAGCAGCTACTCTTTTTTCCTCACGACTCACGAAGTATGAGTGGACCCCGAACATCCAAGTACAGAGCTACAGAGCAGAAAAAATCCCATCCCGCTGGGAATTGAACCCAGGTCACCATGCGTGCAATGCCTAGCGCGCTAACTCACTCGGCTACAGTGACTACAACATATTAAAGGCAAAGATAGAGGAATATTAAAGGAAAAGTCACTTCGAATGTTCATTGAGGACAGCAGGAGGAGAAATGATGTGCATCACACGTGGTTACAGACTCAAAGATCTGTTATACTTCACGAGAAGTGTCGCAAAGGTGTCTACACGAAGGAGTCAAACACTGTAAAGGCCGAAAAAGAAGCAAGAAACGGAAGCCGTGTGACAAGAGGCCGTGAGGAAATACCAAAATTCAACTTCAAGGAGCTCTGCTTCTACTGTGGAAAAGATATGGAGGTTCTGTGTACTAACGACTTCTTAGGAGTGAACCACTTTTCATGGCAATCAATGGTATCCATGTTTATATCGGCGTTGTCATATACGAATTCAGTTAATGAATTTTTAGTGATGATAAGGCCATGATACGTTCCATGCTATGGGGGGGGTATTCAGTGCTTCACTCCTAAGAAGTCGTTAGTACCTAAAACCTCCATACTGAAGGTGAAATCAATCCCACTAGTGACCAGTTTGAGCGAACTCTCCCTGTTCACGCCATGTGACTCCAGTTTGAATTGACTCCAAACTTACCCCGCGCATATCACTCGATCTCTACGCCCCTAACTGTTAGAGATAACACTTCGATATCAGATGATAGGCATATCATATGATCTTACAAAGAAAGCCAGAGATTCGGTACGATAGATTGGGAACGACGATGCCTCGTTCAGATTGTAACAACCAGTGGTCAGGGTACGTCTTCTCTCCTTCCTCGATCTACCACCTTTGATCCCCTTCTAAAGGCGTAAGTACTTGGTACAAGTACTCAAGGTAAGATCATCCAATCTCATTTCATAGTAGTAGTTTATTTCTTCCTTTTATCTTTCCGTGTAAATTTAATACTCTTTAATACACCTACACCTTTCGTAGTAGCGTTATTGAACCAGCGGCCTTTTCTTCGTTAAACCCCAGTAACTGGGAAACTTAGGTCTTTCGGCTTCAAAGCCCCAGTTACTACATTAATTCACTCCCCTCGTCTAGATATACCTTGAGCTGCATCAGGATCCATAGATGGGCGTGAATTAAAGAACATACCACGACAAGAATCGTACTTGCCTTCAGCGGCTACGAGGTCTGATTCAGTTGCCATCTTACGCAATACCACCGCCCATTTCATCTCCTCTGGCAATTGCAGAACTTTTAATTTTTTGCATTATTTCTTGTGTCTGAATTTCACGTCTATGAAGAGGAAGCTTTTTCTGTTTAACCTTGAAGCTTTCAGAGGCATCTTTTCCACAGTAGAAGCAGAGCTCCTTAAAGTTGAATTTTGGTATTTCCTCACGGCCTCTTGTCACACGCTTGCGTTTCCTGCTTCTTTTTCGGCCTTTACAATGTTTGACTCCTTCGTGTAGACACCTTTGCGACACTTCTCGTGAAGTATAACAGATTTCTGAGTCTGTAACCACGTATGATGCCCATCATTCCTCCTCCTGCTGGCCTCAATAAACGTTCGAAGTGACTTTTTTCCCTTTTAATATCCTCTATCCGCTCCTTCTTGCACAATGTTCCCGCATATAAAACAAGTTACATCCTCCATAGTGTGCCTGCTGTCTTGAAATCACATGTTCAGTAAACAGATCTTAGTAAAATTCAGTGCAAGTTTTCTCAATATTTTTAAAATACCTATTCGACTGAATTCAGTAGATAACGTTCAGTTTTGCTTGAAAAGCTGTAAGAATATGAAATTTTAGAGTTCAGATGAAGTTTTTTGCGTTGCACTGCCTTAGCGGAAATGTGGCGCTAGGGACGAAAAATCATATCTCAGCACTGGAGTGAGAAAATTTCAAATTTCAAACAGTATTTTACTTAAAAATTACATTTTCTACAAGTTCGATTCTATTAAATTTTTCAATTGGTGCAGTCCTTTTTGACTTACAGGCGTTAAAAGTTGAGAATTTTCAAAATTTGAGCTATGTTTGAAAAAACCACCATCTTTGAGGAGCGATTGTGGCTGAACGGCTTAACCTTTTTTAATGATTCAAACGTCATTAGACGCATAATTTTATGTTCCTTAGATAAGAACTGAGTAAAATTTTCTGTAGAATAAATACATTTTGAGTTATAAGCGTAATTTTAAAAAAAGTTGCAAAAAATTT
>CM044959.1:19963747-20237810 GCA_024516035.1 Bactericera cockerelli | reverse complement strand
ACTTAAATCTAGATAAAATCATTCAAAGAAATTTTTCACAAAAAGTCCATCTATATTTGTCACGCTAGTACTTCTCCGAACAAATGTTTCTGAGCGGGTGACTGACGGGTCATGGTGGAACTTGAAACATTCTCCTCAGCTCACCCCCACTACGTGTCGTCGCAATAAAATTGCAATAGAGTTTTTTTTCACCGAAAAGTTTTCATTCCAATTTGAGTGCGCTTGTCAAACTTGGAGTGGATGGGATGCAACAATCCCATCCATAAAGTTAATATTTGTTTAGATGTCATGGTCATTTGAGATAAAAATTGTGATATTTTGATTCATTTTTGCATCATGCGAAAAAATAGTTAATGGAGAGGTAGATTAGAGAATTGGGACATTTCCTCCCAATTACTCTCTGAATAAATACATAATTACTTAAAAAACATAGCTCACCATCGCTCGCTCTCCTGTTTAACTCTATGTATTTCTGTGTGATTTAAATTTTCAATTCGATGAATTCCTTTTGATAAAAAATAATAAAATAATCATAGTTTTAGAGTTATTACAAGAAGAAAGTAAACATAATTATTGCAAGGCAATACAGAACTCCAGCAAAGATGAAATATTTTGTGTCTCAGGCATTTTAAAAGTTTTTTTAGCACCTTAAAAAAAAATAAAACTACATACATTATATCCCATCCAACATGTAAAAAATATTGACAAAAATGGGTAGGTAACTAAGTATTATTTTTCACAATAAATTAGCCCCACTCAGGCTGGGTGAGGTCAATGTGAGTAGCAGGTTTGTGAGTTTCCTGCGAATGGAGGGTAAAACCCTCGTCGTGATATGACCATGGCAGTTGAAAGCGACGTTAAACCCCACTTAAAAAAAAAAAAAAAAAAAAAAAACTGAGGCCATTCACTGGATAAACCATTCAGCTTATCAAATTTATGGTAAATATAACTCGGAAAAAAGCTTAATTCTGAAAATTAGGTTTAAGCGGAACGAATAAGCTTCTTTCAGATGACTAAGCTCATACGAGTAAGCCAGTCGGAAAGCCTAAGCCATTTTTCCTGTAAAATTCAAGAGAGAGATATTGCTATTCTGTCATATTTATGTGATTTATAATTTGTTGTAATTTAGGTATGAAATTTATATTAGTCATATTATACGTACCTATATAGTTATACGACAGTTTTTTTGTTGCATTAAAGTGCTTTAATCACAGTTGTTACATACATATAAGATATGTAAAAATAGGCCATAAAGGCTATAAAATTAGGCTCTTTTCAAACAGTACATGAGAGTTAACAGGATTAAGCATACTAATAAAAATAGTACATAATTTACATACTTCCATTGTACATACTTGCATTGTATCTAACTGATGTCCACTTGCCATCATAAAAACGTTTACATTTAACATAACTGAAAATGGAATGCTTTTGTTTTGGAGATGGTGAAAAAAACTGATGTGACCCAGATACATAATAGTACATCCAGTAATAAAAACAAAGAGATGAAAAATCCCTGTAGGCCGAAATTCAGAGCACTAGAGAAAGATGGAAGAAGTGATGAATATAAAGGGATTGAAAAGAGATTTGAACGCTACAAAGGAAAGCATTTCAGCAGAGGCAGTTTATCAAACACCTCGGCCGAGGTGTGAAGAACGCCTATACAAAGAAAGAGACAGCCCGGCAGAGTGTAAGGTTACGGAAAACATAGTTCCCATGCATTTCATGTACTTTCAGCCAGCGAAAAGTGCATCATGAATTTCAAAAATTGCGATTTTCATTGCAGAAATGGACTCTACGTTGAAAAATAAATTGATTTGACTTTTTGTTTGACTTCCTAGGCCAACGGGAACCCTATTTCCGAGACCCCCCAACAATCGTGAAAGACATGAAAAGATTCATAATTTTTTTTTTTTTTTCTGTTTTTTTTCATACGGATCCTTTGAGACCCGACTTCGTATCTTTAACGTGGCACTGAAGATTAAGTGAGGTGTCTAAAGTGATCAAGATATAATGGAGATGAGCCCGGACCAAAAAAAAAATCTAAATTATAAGCGGGCGGCCCATTTGGGCGGCCTCGGGTTTTGGGAGCCCAAATCGGGAATTGAAGGATAATACCAATCTTAAGTGGTATCAAATGAAAGATCTTGATGAGCAGATACCAAATTTATTTATTTTACTCCTTCATCCGGTCCACTGGGTGGCACCTGGTGGCCTTTTCATTTTCCTTGGCGGGTAGGTACCTTCGAATCCTTAGCTTAGTAGTCAGATCTTGGCCAGTATGTATTTTTCGAGATAACCTCGCTCTCTCACTGCAAAATTTTAATGTTTAAGTTTCCAAGTATTAATTTAGTTAGTTCATTTTCCTTTCGTTTCTTTAGAAGATAACTTTGTCTATTGGTAGCATGCTCGACCTGCCACCTAATCAGCATGGGTTCAAATCCTGGCGGGGACGAAATTTTTAGCTCTATATTTTCAATTTGGGCTTAACGTTGTTTTGTTTTTCCGATCTTTATATTTTATCTTCATGACGACCCCATTACCCTCGCGAGGAAGATTTTGGTAGTTGCAGAATTGGCCAATGACCTGTGGCGGCATTTCGAGATTAATTTTGGACAATCATGGTTGGATGGAGATAAAATATGATGAATTAGCTCTCATAATGTCGATGCTACTCACTAAAAGTTGTGACAAAGTAGTGACTTTGGCCAAGTGGGTAGCATACTTGGCTTGCACGCACGATGACTTGGGTTCGATCCCCTTCAGGGAAGTTTTTTTTCTCTGTCCATTATGTCCGGAGTACACTCATACCTCGTGAAGTATTGATAAGGGACGTCACCACCGAGTTCTCTCCCGCTCATGTTTTTATCAACACCAAATTGTCTCCCGTCACGTCGCTTGCATTTTTACCTGATTTTATACCTACATAGTTTAGGCCTAGCATAAAAATTATAATCGAAACACCTAGGAATCATTGATATAGACCTGAGGCATTGCCTTCTATGTATAATCCCTAACCCTACTATATTCCTGAGGCATGGCCTTCTATGTATTTTACCTAACCCTACTATATTCTTGAGGCATGGCCTTCTATGTATTTTACCTACTATACACTGAAGGCATTGCCTTTCATTAGTTAGAGATTTTAAAGATTTCCTTGTAAAAGGCCGATTCTTATACAGGGTGGGGCAAAAGTCTGGAAACCCCTGAATAACTTTCGAATGGCTTCTTCGGTAAAATTAAAATTTTGTAAGGTAAACCAGGCTAATAAGACCTTCTTTTAGATTGAGGTCGATTTTTGTTACCGGTCCCCATGTCGGGGGCAGGGGGGCCAACTTCATTTTTTTAAATACGAACCCCCATCTTGCGATACATTTTTGGAAAGGTCTTTAAATAAGAAATACATTGGTGCAAATTTTATTTTTTCAATATTAACTGTTTGCAAATGGAGTCCAACTTTGTGTATGCAGTAAAGTCTGGAAACCCCTAAATATCTTTTGAAAGGGCTTTCTCAGTAAATTTAAAATTGTGCACGGTAAGTCGGGGTAATTAGACCTTTCCAAAAATGTATCGCAAGGTGGGATTTTGTATTTAAAAAAATGAAGTTGGCCTCCCTGGCCCCGACATGGGGGCCGGTAAAAAAAAATGGGTCCCATTCTAGTATAAGGTCTAATTACCAAGGATTACCGTACACAATTTTAAATTTACTGAGAAAGCCATTTCGAAAGATATTCAGGGGTTTCCAGACTTTACTGCATACACAAAGTTGGACGCCATTTGCAAACAATTAATATTAAAAAAAAATAAAATTTGCACCAATGTATTTGTTATTTAAAGACCTTTTCAAAAATGTATCGCAAGGTGGGGGTTCGTATTTAAAAAAAATGAAGTTGGCCCCCCTGGCCCCGACATGGGGGCCGGTAACAAAAATCGACCCGACTCTAAAAGAAGGTCTTATTAGCCCGGTTTACCGTACAAAATTTTAATTTTACCAAAGAAGCCATTCGAAAGTTATTCAGGGGTTGCCAGACTTTTGCCCCACCCTGTATAAAAATGATAATTTTATAGTTTTTATTTTCTTAAATACCTAATGTAAAAAAGCATGGTCTTATTTCCGGGAGAGATACTCGTGGTGACCCCTGCAACAAGCCGGAGAGAATTCGGGTAAGAAAAGGTCAACGGAAGAGAACTCATTACCTCACCTTGGGATTACAAATTAATTTCTTTGGCATTTGTAAATCCCTCATAGGAGGCTCCGAGGTCTATTTAGCATTGAAAGATAACCTAATCATGTGGAATATAGAATCAAAAGGTCTTGCATTGCAAATTTATATATTATTTACTCACTTTGGGGACTCCGGGGGCCAAATCTGTGATCCAAATACATATTGACCTTAGAAAAATTAAATACGTACTGCTAAAACTATATCATAAAAAAACACAACTTGGTACATTCACATTTTCCCAGCTTATTTACTTTTGTTATTCATAATGTTTCAGTAGTGTATGAACCTATATTTTCGTACAAAAAGAACTGATATCCCCCCAAAAACACCACTACGTGGTTAAAAAAAGAAGAACGCCTCACTCAAAAGAATGATTATAATTAGCTAAAAATAAATGATATCAAATTGAGAACACCTTATCCTCTCTTTCTATATCTCTGCACTCCTCTCTGAATTTATTCCTCTTATGTTTATCTTTCTTTATCCTTTCTAGGGGTCATCCCAAACTTGATTTCTCTTTAAATTTACTTGTTGCACGGCAATAAAAAATGGCGGTCGCGGTGTAATTTTCTCGATTCAAATCAAATAAGTTCAGAAAAATCATACTCCGACCGCCATTTTTTATTGCCGTGCAACAAGTAAATTTAAAGAGAAATCAAGTTTGGGATGACCCCTAGAAAGGATAAAGAAAGATAAACATAAGAGGAATAAATTCAGAGAGGAGTGCAGAGATATAGAAAGAGAGGATAAGGTGTTCTCAATTTGATATCATTTATTTTTAGCTAATTATAATCATTCTTTTGAGTGAGGCGTTCTTCTTTTTTTAACCACGTAGTGGTGTTTTTGGGGGGATTTATGTAACACTTTGTTGGGTTCAAGAGCATGGATCAAAACTGTAAAAAAATCTCTTTTGGATATTTTTTTTTTTTTTTAGTATTTCTAGATGGTTTTTGGCGATCTACAAAACTATAGGTCTTTCGACAGAGCCAGCTGGAAAGCTTAACTATCGAAAGTGAATTAATAGACGACTGCACTAGTTAGATTCGGCAGTCTGTCAGTGCTGTGCCATAATTTCAAAATGTAGATACCTATACCTACCTACCTTTTTATAATGCTGCAGTTGACATGTTTCATAGCCTACAATTAATATGCTCAAAAATAATGAAACTGCCTTTTCGGTTTAACGATGAAAAATCCAATCATTTCATAATAATTAACTATGTCCATGACGGACACCAAAGGTTCAAATTAAATTTAAATAATATGTAATTTTTCAAAATATGTGTTAAAGCTAATCGATTTCTTTTGTTTTCTACACTGACTTCAACTCGTTTACTCTTTTTACTTTCTATAAAAAGGAAATCCTATAAGGTATAGAAAATATTGTAATCGGTGAATTTTTTTCAGTATCTCTTCATCTCTCTTTTTCCCTCAATTTTAAATGAAGAATAATTTCCACTTAAATTACATTCACTCCAGGCAATTGAGAACCTCACATGTTCCAGCACATGCTCTCCTTTATCTCACTCTCCACATCACACAGACGCAGGCTAAAATGTCTTTAGTCACGTGATTTTCAAACATTTCTTCACCCTGCCTTTTTGAAAACGCCCGCAAATTCATTTGATATAGAATGCTAAAAAAAACCTAATCTTTCTCTCTTTTTTTTCAAGCATTTCGAACGATTTTGTACGGAGCTTAAGAATTTAAAGCACGATCAGTCTTTGACCTTTGAAGAAAAAGACGCTTACGATAATAAGCTTAGGGAAGATTTGATGAATGTGTGGGGCTGTGGGGAGATGAGTGAGACAGAGATAACCAGAGCCAAAGAATCTTCTTTCTCTTTCACTTTGCCTTGTCCCAAACCTACTTTGGGTGTGCATTGTTTAACCTCTTCCTCATGACTGTGAGGTTGGTTGGTTCTGACACTTCTACTTGAAAATTCTAGGGCTGGATGCCTTTCCTTACGCTAAATCTGTTAAGGATTGCAATGATTTGAGTTATTATTTTTTGCTCTAACAAAGCTGGTGCGTATCTGTTTAACGTCCCTCAGATATAAATAAATAGTAAAGTTTAATTATTAAAATATTTTATTTATATTACCTGTTTAAATCCTTTTATTACTGCAGTCCTATGTGTTTATGATTTCAAAATAAATAAATTTGGTAAAATCAAGTTAGGGGGTGACATCCCAACACAGGCTTACGTTCTAGCCCCTTGACTATTAAATCGTATAAAAAATCGTCTATACGCATAAAAAAGCTATTCATATTTATGTACTATTCTTCTGTTTATAAATTTATACTGAATTTTTGCTGCTAATACGAAAACATACCATACCATCTTATAAGTGAGAGCTAAGAAAAAAGAAGATTTGTCTAAAAATACAAATTTGTACTAAATTTCACGCTTGTATCTTTTTTAATAAGGATATGTGTCGTACTAATAAAAATTAGAAAATTGGTTTTTAAGGTGACTATCTAGACCCATTGTTTGTAAATCGCACGATGTCTTGAACAATGAACAGTCTATCTGGACAACATAACTATATCCATCCAACTTCTCTAGCTTATACCGTTCAAAAGATATACGAGTATCTTGTGATAGACAACACACGGTGGGGTGCGGCGAATGGAACATCTCGCTGATAGTTTTTGTTGAATTAACAGCAAAAAGAGATTATTAGAGAGAAGCTGTAATTGTTAAGAAGAGGAAGGCACATGAGCATAAGAGAGAGAGAGAGGAAGAGAGAGAGAGAGAGAGAGAGAGAGAGAGAGGAAGAAATAGAGGAAACAAAAGAGAAAGAGAGGTAATCAGAAAATGAGGTGTAAGCGAGACAGGAGGGACCCTTGTATTTTGCTGAATGGTGTATTCCCAAAAGAAAAGAGTGTTTCAAGTGACTCTTGAGAGTAGGAAGCAGTGTTTCCAAGCCAAGAACATAACGTACGATTTCTGATAGGGTGTAATATTCAACTCATTTACCTCATTATTTGGAGCACGAGAGTAAAAAAAAAAAAAAAACTAATGAATAAGAGCATGTTACAAAAGACACCGCGGTTATGCCAACTGAAATTATAATTTCTATAGTCTAAATCAGTGATTCTCAACGTGGGCGATATCGCCCCCTGGGGGGGCAATGAGTACATTTTGGGCAGTCGGGGGCGATGAAATTATTTTGGGCAATAAGGGGGCGATGGAATTGGCTTGACAAGCTAATTATCCTATAATCCAAAAATAACCAACTCCTCCACCAGCGACTAATCTGTCACCATTTCCACCAACAACGACTATATTCAGAAAAGATAAACAGCTTAATGTGACGTCATCAACAGCAACCAAAAGTCACGTGACAACGTCCTCTCCCCTTATAACCTTGGTACAGTAGGTATTTCATTTATCAGTGCGTAGTGACTAGTGACTTCAGTCAGCAGGCCTGTGCTCTTTTTCTGTAAGATTTAAATTTGACTTCAATATATTCTTGACTTCAATTACTTTCTACTTACCTAAGTACACTTGAGAGCAGAAAAAGCTAATCAAACTTTTTCCTCCACCAAATGTGCCATATGTTCGAAATTACTATTTCAATCGAGTCGTATGATATCTCAAAATGTTGTAAATTTTGTTTTCTACAATTTCATAATTTGATTGTTAAAAAAAACCTACCAGAAGCCGTCGAAATTAAATTTTACTACAGGATGTCAAAAAAGAAGAAATATATGATTTTTTTTACACAAAAGACGTTATAACCTGAGAAATCAACAAGATTCATTCATAACAATGGTGAATCAGTATTTTGTGTTGCCTCCTCGAGCTTTGATCACAGTATTCATTCGATTTGGTATTGAGTGGATCAAAGTAACCACAATTTCTTGGGGCAACCTCTCCCATTCTTCGGTGAGGGCCATCTTGAGCACTGCTACAGTCTGAGGAGCCGGTATTCTGCCTCGAACACTTCGTCTGAGTTGGTCCCACAGATTTTCAATCGGATTGAGGTCGGCAGTAAGAGAGTGCTAGTCCAAAGTGTCAATATTCTCCCCACCGAAGAACTCCCGAACACAGTTTGCCACATGTGGGCGGGCATTGTCGTGCATGAAGAGGAACTGGTCGCCCATAAGTTGATCGAGAAGAACCACATGGGTCTGCAGGACTTCAAGAAGCTAGAATTTAACCAAAGAGAACTTCGACTGGACCCAAACTCTCCAGAGAGCACAGGGAAAGGAGACTCAGATTCGCCATAGAACACGTGGATTGGACACCCGAGCAATGGCGCTCTGTTCACTTCACTGATGAATGCCGGGTGTGTTTGTTTGGTAATGACAGAAGAAAAAGAGTCCATCGAAGAGCGGGAGAAAGGTATGCTGAGTAATGCATCACAGAAACTGTCAGTTTCGGCGGTGGTTATTTCAACTGAAAGAAAGACTGAATTGGTTTTCATCACATGCGGTGCGGGAGGTGGCCTGAACAGTCAGCGATACATTGATAAGATTCTGCAGACCCATGTGGTTCCTCTCGCTCAAATTATGGGCCACCAGTTCCTCCTCATGCACGACAATGCCCGCCTACATGCGGCTAACTGTGTACAGGAGTTCTTGGGTGAGGAGAATATTGACAATTTGGACTGACCCTCTCTTAGTCTCGGCCACAACCCGATCCAGGATCTATGGGACCAACTCAAACGAAGTGTTCGAGGCAGAATACCGGCTCCCCAGACTGTAGCAGAGCTCAAGATCGCCCTCACCGAAGAATGGGAGAGGTTGCCCCAAGAAATTGTGGTTACTTTGATCCAGTCAATACCAAATCGAATGAATGCTGTGATCAACCAAATCGAATGAATGCTGTGATCAAAAGCTCGGGGAGGCAACACAAAATACTGATTCACCATTGTTATTAATGAATCTTGTTGATTTCTCAAGTTACAACGTCTTTTGTTAAAAAAAAAAATCATCTTTTTTTTGACATATTGTCGCAGATTTGGTGGAGGAAAAAGTTTGATTCGCTTTTCTGCTCTCAAGTGTAGTTTTGATTTACTATGGATACTAATTTTAACCTACTTACTGATTGGCGGAATTGGAGGAGAGAGGGGGGGGGGGGGGCGATGAAAGGGATAATTTTCGCAGAGGGGGCACTATGCTACAGAAGGTTGAGAACCACTGGTCTAAATAAACATCAAAATTGAAACCCTACTCTGAACTGCTATAGAAATCACACAAGAAAAACAGATAGTTATTTGTCAACTCGCTTCGTGGTACAAAGATTAAATTATTGATGTTTAATAAAAACTCCTTTGAGGAATTTCATGTTTTGTTACGAATGAAAAGCTGTAGAATTTATTGGTGTTTTTCTGATAGGTATTTCTTCTTTTTGCTCTGGGCAGATTAGTTATCTGAGAACATAAATTGGTAAAGACAAAATTAATTTATCATCATAGTAACATCATCTTCTATTTGAACACGTGCTTGTTTTCGTATTGCGTGACAGGCAAAGCATATCTTTTACCTGCATACTAAAAGTCAAACAAAAGCTGGAATAAAATGGAACACGTGGAAACCTTCAATGCAAATATTATGGACACAATAATTGATTTCAGGTTCTACAAAAATTCTACAAAAATTGATTTATTGCTAATGGATTACAAATCTGATTTCTGGACCCATTAGACCGGTAAAAGGAATGTTGTAAAATAATTTTGGTGCAATTCACATACTAAATGTCCATCTGATGGGAAGCATATTACGGGATGGGCAAGCTAAAACACAAACTACAAGCGTCCATAGTAGCTGTTGTTTCATGGCTAAGAAATAAAATAAACTGGTGTGAACATCACACGACTTTCTATTACCAAAGCTTGAGCAGGTTTTCATAAAATTGTTCTGGGTTCGTAATTTTAACGCTTTGAAGCTACATGCCAAATTTCATCGCTCTACGACTTACCGTTCTTGAGATATTTTGTATACACACACTCATACACACATACGAACAGACCATTTGAAATAATCACATTTTTGGAATCAGGTGAGTCTAATTTTTTCAGAAATGTTATCAGCTCAATTTCGAAAAACCTACCGAAAGCAATACTTTCTATACCTTATAGGTAAATGAAAGTAAAAAGACTACTATGAAACAATCATTTTTTTTCTTTTTTATTGCATTGTACTTGGATATTAAAGTAAAATGTACTCCTACATTTGGTTATTTTGTGTCGTAAAGGTCAGGGGGAGAGAAAGAGAGAAAGGGACAAAAGCATAAGTAGAGGGAGAGAGAATGATAGAGAAATCGAAAAGGAGCGAGGGATGATTTAATTTTCTTCGCCCACTTTGGCTTTTTCATAAAAAATTCAATGGTACGAATATTCTCATACAAAATTGCCATTTAGCTTTCTCGTGTGATATTCAGACAAGTTTCCTGAGAGAAGAATAACTGTTGTCATTGATGTGTCATAGTTTCGAATTTTCGATAGCATTTCAGAATAAATACCTATGATATCTTCTCGGATTAGCTGTTTTTCTTCTATGTGGTTCTTCTTATCTCTCTTGTTTTCTGATTTTGTATCAAAACGTACTAATTTCCTTCTATATTAGATCATTGTGTATGATGTCTTCATCAGAAAGAATTAATCTTCAAGATACTGGTCGTCAGGATTCCTTAAGAAGAAGACCTCATCATCAACTCTTTCACCTGGTCATTATTATATTTGACTGTCCTATAATTCAAGAATGTTATAATTCTTTTTTTCTTTCAATTTAATTTTCGTTTTGTTACATTTTTTTTTTTTTTTTTTTACATAAGGAATTTTTTGATATATTATATTGTAAGTCTACATCTGCAACATCCTCAATCATTGCTGAGTTGAACTTCCGTATAGTTCCTCTCAACCTCAAGGATATGGCTCTTTGTTACATCATAATCAAAGCATTCGCTGGATTAGTCTTTAAAAACATGGTTTGCTTTAATTCTATCTCAAGATACAGGCATAAACGAAGAAAAGAAATAAATCTATGTTCCCACAATTTCCCTTTTTCCGTGAAAAATATGGAATACAACACTGGATAGTGTCTGGATTGTGGTTTGGCATGCGAAGAACAGCAGCACCATTCCTAAAATAATTTTTCATCAGTAACAATATACAACGGCGAACACTTGAAGAACTCTGTCTTACTGTTATGAAAGATACCCTTCATAATATTATTCAAAAACATTCATATTCAAACCAAAGTTGAACTTGAAAAAATAAGTAACCTTATCAAGTAAGATGAAAAAAGTTAATAAAATGTCTATGATAGATCTTAATACTGTGTCCGAAAGGCAACTACAATTTTGTAGCTGTCCGTGAAAATAATACATTTTAACTGTTTTTCTCTTTGAGTACACAAATAAATAATTATACTTCCCGGATATTTTTATGGAATTTTTTTCAACTCTCGGTACCAATGCTGAGCTCGGAAGCAACGCCCGCAAGAGATTTCAGAAATATGATGCAAGTATAAGATTTGAACGCTAAGAAGATGAGATGGAGAAAGCGAATGTAAAGTGGGTAAGCCTGACTCTCTCTTACGCAACCTCTACCTATAAAGTTACACCCTCTCCTCTTGCAAAGGTACATGAGCCCTTCCTTCTATTGGTATGAACATTCATTTTCCAGTAAGTACCCACAGAAAGAAGAAGCACTTGATTTGATTTCAGCATATCCCTTGAGTGTGCGTTTGCTAGAATTGATGCAAGCTGAATGCTCATGTTATTCCATTATTGTATGTTCTTTGACGGACAGAACCGTCTGTCAAATTCGACAGCACTTCAATAATGCTTTTGCTGTCTGGCAACTCATAAGTTGAGCTTGCATTAAAGGATTCATAACACATAGTGGAACAAGCAGATAGTTCCTCCACAGTGGTAATCTAGAGGGGAAGTGGACTTGAAGAGCTTCAAATCTTGCAGAGGTTCATCCATCATGGTCGTATCTCTCTGACCGAGTATTCAATCATGGAAAAGTGACTGTTATAATAATTATAAGTTTATGTACTTTATTATGTATTGAATTATTGCCTCAAAATATATACACTTGCATATACATGTACATAATATATTTATGCATACACTTACACAGCCTCTTTTATCAATACGAGTGTATTAAAGTTCTACTTCATAAATAAAAGTTACCTATGAGTTTTAACATAACGTTTTTTTTTTGCCTCAAGAGGTTCAAGTACATATTTTATAGAAATCATACGTAGGTATATACATAATTGCAGTATCTGCCAACAATCTAGCAGAGTGACTAACTATTTTTACAGTGGTTATAATAATAATTGTTATAACTTTAGCCTGATGAGAGTCTGTCTGTCTGGGTAAAAGCTAATTGAAATTTGCTCTCTAATATTTTCGGAATTAGTCCATACATGTGTGAACAATAATCTAATTTCTAGTTTCTAAACTTTAGTTCATGGAAATTGCTTTGTTAATTAATAATTTTCTATCTAATTACGTGTTCATTAATTTATGAGAGACTATAATAATGAATTTAGGCAGTTCAGCAAATAGTGAAATTCGATTTATACAATACATAACAAAATAATATACGTTGACAAATTAAAAGTAATTGTATCATAAATAATGCGTTTGAAAATAATTTAAAAAAAGAGGAGTCAAGTTAATAATTTTTAGTAAAAGCTTGAAGTAAATTATTAAACTTTATTGTTATATGCTAAATCCAGACTTTTTTTAAAAAATTATTCTTATCACGCCCCTAAATGACCGAATGGGAGCTTTTTGCCAAATTTAAAGTAAATTTGTTCAGCCGTTTCGGAGCTACGAGATACGTTGATCTTGAGAATGACTCTTTTGTACATTTACAATTTTATTATACATTTTTTTTATATAATTATATATATACAGTAGTCACTGTGGCAGAGCGAGTTAGCGCGCTAGGCATTGCACACATGGTGACCTGGGTTCGATTCCCAGCGGGGGAGGATTTTTTCTGCTCTGTACTTGGATGTTTGGGGTCCACTCATACCTCGTGAGGAAAAATGAGTAGCTGCTTTAATGTGAAGCAGCGACCAGTGGCAGAATCTTAGGCAAAAAAATAATACAAGATATTGTAAATTAAAGTGGTAAAGTCCTATGATTCTGCGCTACCCACTAAAATTGTGACATAATAACACAAAGAAAAAGCATTATTATTATTATTAATTTTATTATACATTTAGGCATAAGATGACAAAGGATAATGTCGGTTTAGTATAAGGATCTAAGGAATTGGGTGCTTGGATACAAGTTAATCAAGTAACAGAACTTTCCCATGTAAGGTGCTAGTTTTTAGACAATGTTTCTTTACAAGATGTAGTAGGCTTAAAATTGGTTTCACATATGTAAGAAACACGTACACATGTCACTGTAGACTGGAAGTTAATACGTGATAATTATAAGATTATTGGTACATATTTTTTAATTAAAAATAAAATGATTAAATATTTAGCTAGGTCTGCTAACTATTGCAGATACCAAGCTGCTAACTTGTCACAAAATTAAAAGAACGGCCCATCATAATAGTATTCATCATCATAGGGTGGCGTCATCGTGAACGACCGACGGTAGCCAGACAGTGGAGGAATGACTCAGCACTTCTACCACTGTCTTTACAAGGAGGCTAATAATTGACAAGGGCCCCCAGAACCAAGCAAATGCTGGTCTACTCCCTGTTTATAGTCCCCCAGTCAGACTATATTACAATAAAGAGCTTTCAAAACTCGTGTGACCAAAGCTCAGCTTCAATGAACTCAACTTAATCTCCTTAATACTCAATATTGAATATTTCAAACGCTTAACTTTGACTAACTCTGTGGTGTTGCTTTTAGGCACGTGGAGTTTAAAGTTAAATTTCATCCGCTGTATCATGTAAAATTCCTGACATAACATTTTTGAAACTTTTGGTTACAAACTTTTGAGATAAATGTACTTTTAACGTTATCAGTCACTGTATTACCGGCATTAGTGTACATCGGTACAAGTACATACATCAAAGGAACCAGACTTTAATTGTATTATTATTTAAAATGTTATTTGCTATCAGCTCTGCTTCTAAGTCTATTAAAAGGGTTGTTTTCCCTCTGTTAGCTATTACACCTTCATTACCTGCCCTGCATGCCTTCAAGGCAACTGCACGAACATGTTAGTTATTCACTGAATAATAGCCTATTAATTTTGAAGTTATACCCTGTATGTATAAGTAGATAGGTACGTGCTACCTGTGGGAAAATAAAATCAGAATATAATCTCCTTAGCTGCAGCATCATACGAACCACTGAGAAAATATCCTCATGGTCCTTTTGAATTACCTCTTGTGTATTTAGTGGGGAAGGTACTTTCTGTATATAAAATGTACGTATTATGCCTCTAGTAGGTACGGTATTAGTATAAGAGTTACTTCTATTCAAGGTTTCAGAAAGGTTTTAAATTGAGTAAGATCGTAAGATGATTGGTATTAGGGTCAGGTATTAAATGTTTGATAAAGTAAGAAAGATTTTCAATCTCAAAGGAAGATTCACGTGAACTGTGTGTAGAAATAAATGATACAATGCATACGTCAGCAGGAAGGTAAAACTGACCATCTGTATTTGGACAATTTTTCAGGAGAGCCGTGCAAAATTTTGGCGTGGCGGTTCTCCTGAAAAAACCTCCCCGGTGGACTGTTTTGCGCTCACAATTGAATTTTTCTAGTTTATTGCATCGATAAAACCTTGATTTAACCAAAGCAATCTTAAAAATGAATCTTAAAATGGAAAAATGACCAACTGTCACTTGGTCAGTTTTACCTTCTAGCCGACGCCGACGTTAAGTGCTTTGGATTCTGAGGAACTGAGGAGTATCAGATCTATGTACAAACATTGCAGTATACCCAAGTGGGTACACTAGTGTGCTAGCAGCTAGAGAACCCCAAGACTTTGTTACGAACTCATCAACCTCGACTTTTTATGGGCTTTCCTATTATTTTGTAAAATAGGCAATTCGATTAAGACACAATCAAAATTATTTTCGAAAATTTTCTAGTGTCATTTTCAATTTAATCATCTCTCTCTCTCTCTCTCTCTCTCTCTCTCTCTCTCTCTCTCTCTCTCTCTCTCTCTCTCTCTCTCTCTCTCTACCTTATTTATCTTACTGTAGGCGTTTCAGACGACACTTTTTACTCATTAATTCAGGCAGTAAGCAGACTGAACCTGCCCTGTCATAGCAGCCTATAATAATATATGTCTGCTGAAGACACTCTGTCTGTTCTACCCTAATACATATTTCTCTTATTAGCTTACAGCATTGTATTAAAATATAATTTTCTAACCTTATAATTGAAATTCTAATCTCTTTAAAAAAAATTAAAAGAATTATATTATTATTAAAATTCTTTTCTCCGATCTTCATGAGGACCGCTTTTACAAATTCTATGTCACTTTGGTATTGAACAAGAAACCCAATAGGACACTGCCTCCCTAGGTTATGAATTCAATTCTTGTCTGAGGCTTCCTAAGTACCTACCTACCATTAATGATGAAATTAAATATTTGTCCCCAGACTTACAAAACTGCCGATATCCCAAATTTTCTTTAAAAAAATCAAATAAGTTGTAACAAATGTAACAACCTGAAAAGGAACATAATAGTCATTTCAGTTACTTTACATGACAATAGTCTTTAGGATAATATAATGTCTATTTTCACAAAAAGATTAGCAATATAAGTCTTTATTTTTAGAACAGCTATAATAATAATAATATCGCCTTATTTATACTGTATGCCCGGTTAGTACTATTAGTCCCATTATTCCAGCAGTAAGCCCAAGCAAGACATATTATTATGTGGTAAATATCCCAAATGGGAGGATAACTTGTCATGTCCCGGCTGGGTTTCGAACACACGACCTCTGGCATCTCTGGATCCACAGAGTGCCGCCTTTACCACTGAGCTACCGGGACAGACTGTAGCGCCTTCTGATTCGTCACCATCTGGCAAGGTACCCAAGCCTCTGTCGTGTTCCCTCTTTTGGATCGAAATTGAGATTCTTTGTAGATGTTAAACCAAGATGACTATGTTAAGCAAAGATGAAACAATATTATTTTCATAATGAAAGTAGTATTGCGTTGTAGATTTTAATCAGACAAGACAGAATAGCAGCATTCTAATCATTACAGGCATGTCATACCTACTTACTTACATTCATTTCTGCTTTTCTATCTTGAATTTTTGCATGCTGTTTTCCGCTCTCTCTGTGTGTCTTTCTCTTTCTCCGGGGAATCCAGAAAATTAATTTGAAGAGAAAAGAGGAAAGCAATTGTATTTTCTTACATTGAAGAGTTTCCCTCCGGTGCTTATTTATTGTCTCCCTCCTCCTTCCTCCCGCCTCTGTTTTCTTCCTGTATATCTCCTTACCACATTCCCATACTTGTCTCCTTTTTACCTTTCTCACCTATATTTTTTTTCTCTATTTTTTGCTCAATCGATCACACCAGCTTCTTCTCTCGTCTCCATTGTCATGTGGTCTATCCCTTCCTTCTGCACGTCAATATCTAATGATCTACTTGCCTTCACTATCACTTTCCCTTACCGTGCATGTGCGAGACATTAATATTCATTAGTCAATCTGCTGTCAACATGGGCTATCTCTGGGGGTTGTATTGTCTTGATGTGGGCTAAATTAAGTTCCATCTTCCCACTCTGTCAGAGCTCAAGTGTTGCCAGGACATGTGCCTCTTTATTTGGATTTTACTTCCGAGATTTCTAACATTAGAAATCGGAAGTATTGTGTTCCTTTTTGTAAAAAAAAATATTTTTTTGTTCCGATTTCAATTTTTTTCATATTTCTGGAAGTTTAATAACCTCCTGAGCAAATTTGGTTTTGGGTCCGTCCGTCGGTCTATCGGTCTGTTAAAAGTATTCCTTGTAACGCGCAAATCTCGGAAACTACTCGAAGGATTTTGATGAAATTCTGCACACATATAGAAGACGTTCTGCAGATGGTCCCATTTTAAATTAATCAATTTCGTAGGTACTAGCGGTTCTAGGCGAAAGAGACCATGCGCCTGACCACTAACTTTTTACTTAAACGCTTATATCTCGTGAACGGTACACCCGATTTTTCTGAAATTTCGTATGTATGTGCATATTATTGTTTTACATAGGCTATTTATATATTACTTCAGAGAAATTTCTAATATTAGAAATCGGAAGTATTGTGTTCGTTTTTGTAAAAAAAAATATTTTTTTGCTCCGATTTCAATTTTTTTCATATTTCTGGACGTTTCATAACCTCCTGAGCAAATTTGGTTTTGTGTCCGTCTGTCGGTCCGTCGGTCTGTCGGTCTGTCGGTCTGTCTGTCGGTCTGTTAAAACGATTCCTTGTAACGCGCAAATCTCGAAAACTACTCGACCGATTTTGATGAAATTTTGCACACATCTAGGAGACATTCTGTAGATGGTCCCATTTTAAATTCATCGAATTCATATTAGCGGTTCTTGGTGAAAGAGACCATGCGCCTGACCACTAACTTTTTACTTAAACGCTGATATCTCGTGAACGGTACACCCGATTTTGATGAAATTTTGTATGGTTATGCATATTATTATTTTACATAGGCTTTTAATACTTATTTTTAAATTAATTATAATTTGACTCTGATATTTAAGAAAATCCGAAATTTTGACAAATAAAGTCAAAAAATAAGAACCACGACTTGCCGATACAGAATTTTTTGTAGAATCTAGAATGTAGGAAAAACAATATTCTACCATATAAAACAAGTTTGAAGAAAATCGGTTGAGCCGTTATAGAGATACAAGTAATTTTCTAAAAAAATCTCAAAATTGGCACGTGTTTACAATGTGAAGCAATCACGAGGAAGTATTGTGTCCATAATTGGCAGTGTTTTTTTTTTATACTACAACAACAACAATATATTTATTTTTTAATTTATTATAATTTAACTCTGATGTTTAAGAAAATCCGAAATTTTGGACAAAAAAGTCAAAAATTAAGGACCACAACTTGCCGATACAGAATTTTTTGTGGAATTTGGGATGTAGAAAAAACGGTATTCTACCATATAAAACAAATTTGAAGAAAATCGGTTTAGCTGTTTCGGAGGTACAAGTGATTTATAAAATCTCAAAAATGCCACGTTTATACAATGCGAAACAATCACGAGGAAGTATTGTGTCCATAATTGGCAGTGTTTTCAAGCTCGCCGGGAGGCGAGCGCTCGTCAAGCAGCGCCAGCCTACCGGCCTATATTAACACGAAACAGAGTTTATATGTATTTTGTTTTATTGTTTACGCACACTTTCCGCAAACTTTTATCAATTTTTATTTCAAATTCGTAATGAGACGCGAAAATAGATTGTGTTTCACGAAAGCGCGAGGTTCCTACGTACAGTTAAAGTCGTTTTCTAGCCACGCCGAAAATCTTGAATTTCATGAAATTTTTCATACGGGTTTTTTTTTTTTTTTCAGACCAATTTTCTGTCAAGGGTACAGCAACGTGTGCTTATCGTGGAAAGACGTGAGCTACGTTTTTGAATAGGGAATTTTTATCTCTGCATACCTTTTATAGTTTCAAGTATTTATTTTTTATTGGATAGGAGATATAGCCTTCTAAAATAAAACCGGAAAGTTGCACAGAGCCGCCCCTGGTTATCTTGGAGCTGCGATTGTGGTATTTTTCGAAAGGTCTTACCATAGGAAAAAATATAAAAATATAATTAAAGTATTACACTGGACCGAACTTGAGTTATAGCCTTTGAAAGGAATACTTATTATGGAGCCCAGAGCCGTCTATTGTTATCCTAGAGATGTATTTCTGGTGTTTTTAGAAAGGTCTAGTCAAAGGGAATGAGATCACTTAATTTCAGATGGTTGAAACAAGTAGAAAAGTATTTAAAGTCCTCTAAAGGAATATTTATAATTAACCCTGGAGTCACGCCAAGTTATCCCACGTGCATGACTGAAGGTTCTTTCTAAAGGTCTAATTACGGAAAATTATAATTATGATGTAAATAAAATTTTAGAAAAATCAACGACAGTGTGAGACACAAAAAGAAAAAACTGAATTAAGATTAATGAGAGTAACAAAAAAATCTTCGCCGCACATAGAACTTAAAATATGGGTGGGACCCAATCGTCTTTGCTTCATCCAAGCTGCCAACAAACCGCTTTGTTAGAGTGGGAATAATAACGTTTTATAAATTGATTAAAAGGTTTCTACATCAAGAGGTAAACTAGATCTATATTATTATTATTATGAGCAGTGTATAAAATATTGGCCAGTAAGAAGCAAAAATATTGATTTGCAGATCAAATCTTAATATATAAATGTCAAAGACACTCACTGACCACTGACCACTGACCACTGACCACTGACTGATCATCGCTCTACAGCCCAAACCGTAAGTCCTAGGAAGCTGAAATTTGGTAGGTAGCTTTGTCTTATAGTCTAGATGTGCAATAAGACGGGATTTTTCGAACCTCCCACTACAACACCTGCAATTGGCGAAAAAGGATTTTTTGCTTTCACGGCCATGCCTCGGCCCGCAAAGCGGGCGACAGCCCGCTTGTCTTAATATATAAATGTCAAAGACACTCACTGACCACTGACTGATCATCGCTCTACAGCCCTAACCGTAAGTCCTAGGAAGCTGAAATTTGGTAGGTAGCTTTGTCTTATAGTCTAGATGTGCAATAAGACGGGATTTTTCGAACCTCCCACTACAACACCTGCAATTGGCGAAAAAGGATTTTTTGCTTTCACGGCCATGCCTCGGCCCGCAAAGCGGGCGACAGCCCGCTTGTGATACATATAATAAAATGTTATGTATTGAGCAGTCTCTGTGGTGGTCGTCGACTGGTGTAGGTAAATTACAAAGTTTGCAAGGTGACCTGGGTTCGAATCCCGGCTAGGTAGATTTTTTTTACTCTGTACTTTGGATGTCCGGTATTCTCGTGAGAAAAAAAAACAGTAGTTGCTAGTTTGAGTCAATCGCCTATGACCGTTTAATTTCGAACGAAGTGAGTAATGGTTTAACTCGATCAACATTAATTTGTTTGTCACAATCTAATTATCCATCTACCTATGTATGAAACGTGATATAAGTTGCATTTTTGTCCGATCGAGCTGAAATTTTCTGGGTATATTCCATGGATATATGCTAGCCTATTAATTCATAATTATTAAATGTGTATCTAGTACAATTTCTCACTTCTTCTGTTTATATCTACCGATTATGCTGAAATGACACCATGTTTAGCAACTCGAAGTAATCTTAATATATAAATGTCAAAGACACTGACCACTGACTAATCATCGCTCTACAGCATAAACCGTAAGTCCTAGGAAGCTGAAATTTGGTAGGTAGCTTTGTCTTACAGTCTAGATGGGATTTTTCGAAACTCCCACTACAACACCTGCCATTGGCGAAAAAGGATTTTTTGCTTTTACGGCCATGCCTCGGCCCGCAAAGCGGGCGACAGCCCGCTAGTGCAAATATATGGGTCAACATTTCTGAACACATAATAATACTCGGCACTTTCATTTTCTCTCTTTATTTTACCAAGATCGAATTGGTCATGTACGTAGGTACATAATATAATTAAAATTGTATTGTAAACAAAACCACGAAACAGAATTGTCCGTTTTTTAACGAGTTCATTACTAATTTTTCAATACATGGTTAAAACACTAGTTGATTATTAATGAATTATTGTTAATGGATTTTAAGATTAAATAGGTATGTTTTTTTCTTCATTATTATTAACTGGTTTAAGTCCCACAAAAGAAGCACCATTTATCACACCATCCTCATTTTAAAACGATTGTGACCAGTTGATTGTATTTTGGTTTTAACGTCCTGATTTGAACTAGTCAGGGGAGGGTTTTACCCTCCATTCGCTGGGAATCGTTCCAGCTACCTACATTTACCTCACCCAGCCTGGAGGGCTGTGATTCCAGACTCACGTGTTTAGAGGGGAAAAAAATATTAGAAAAGTCTGCAACAACCGGTAATGGAACTCAAAATGTCTGGACTACGGGCAGTAGTTACAACCATTACGCCACGGAGGCTGGCCACTGACAGTCTAAATAAAGCATTTATTTGGATCAATACTTTTGTATTTTGAATCGTAAATTACGTAGATCTCATTCAAAATTTACAAATAACTAACTACAAATACAGGGCATCCATAAAGTCTCGCTCAAGCCTGGGTTTCTCGAAAACGACTCAAAATATCAAAAAACGCTAAAACCCGTATATCTACACAGCCCCAGTCAGGCTGGAAATAGACCAACTTCAAAATCTTAAATAGAATGGTGTGTCTTGTGGAATATTGTCTAAAGGTGTCAGTGAGAGAATTTCATTACAACAAATTTCAGTGAGTTACGACTTGCCGTTCTTGAGATACAGGGTCGGACGTCCTGCGTATCCATATATTTTGACGTATAACTTGTTAACCGTAAATTATAGAAAAATGAAATTTGTCGATAAGAACTCCTTATGGCAAGACCTGTCGAACAATTTATAACTCGACATACACTCTTGATGTTAGTTTCTGGTCGGTTTCGTCAGGCAGCCGGACGAAAAAAAAAAAGTATCGAAAAAACAAATCAAGTTTTAACTTGTTCGAAAGGTTTTACCACAAGGAGTTATTATCAACAGACTTCATTTTTCTGGAATTTACGGTTAACAAGTTATACGTCAAAATATATGGATATTAGGCAGGACGTCCGACCCTGTATCTCAAGAACGGCACTAGTTCAATATAAATTACCCAACATTTTATATGATAGTCTTATAATATTACTGCGTATCACAACAACCTTAAAATAAAAAGTCTTTTTTCTTTTATCTGTTGATTACTTTTTATTTCATCTATCAGAGGATTTCATCTAAATCAAAAAGTAGTGATATCCCCCAAAAAACACTACGTGTAAAAATAGTCGTCAAGTGTTGGAATGATTAAAAAGAACTGATATCAAAAACGTCAATTTTCTAAGTGCTGAAGGAATTATTTTTCACGTAATGAGTCTCTTGATAATTCAACCAAAATAATAGCCTCACAACAACAATACACCTTTGAGCAAACTTCGATTTGGTAATTTGAGAATTTAACCAAAAAATAGCCACACAACAAAACAATGCTCTTGTAAGAACAATGGTTCTGTAATTATGCAACATTGTTCTTACAAGAGCATTGTTTTGTTGTGTGGCTATTTTTTGGTTAAATTCTCAAATTACCAAATCGAAGTTTGCTCAAAGGTGTATTGTTGTTGTGAGGCTATTATTTTGGTTGAATTATCAAGAGACTCATTACGTGAAAAATAATTCCTTCAGCACATAGAAAATTGACGTTTTTGATATCAGTTCTTTTTAATCATTCCAACACTTGACGACTATTTTTACACGTAGTGTTTTTTGGGGGATTTTATATATCCGCAAGAAAAAGAGCAGATATTTTATTTTTGGTATTCCCGTGACAGTTTCGTAAACAAAGTAGATAACTTTGTAGTATTCTTTGTACTTTGTATGCGACCCCATTCCCCTCTTGCCAGCACACCTGTTTCACAATTGCACCTTTCCATGTACGTTTATTAAAATCTGCATTACAAACTGCACCACCCTACCAATACCCACTTTGACTGTTTTCCTTGCTCTACGATTTCCCTAGACGTTTTTATGTTTTCATCTTTATGCATTGGTTGTATCTTATTTGCTTTTTCCTTTTTTATGAGCACTCTAATATTTACTCGAGTACCGGCTTTCGTACTTACTTCTCATAAAATATGTATTAACTTCCTGTTAAGTTTATGTATCTCTATAGGAGATTCATAATTTTCTTATACTTAGAGGTAAGTGCATGTTAAGTTTATGTTAAGAAGATTATAATTTGAAATGAAATTTACGAAGAAATATTTTATTGAAGTTCTGATAGAGTCTTAATAGATTTTGTTCACTACAGTAACGTGGACCATGGATTGATTTAACGAAGAAGAGCTGGGTTTTAAAATGTTGTTTTTGTTATTTCAAAGATACGATTTAAAAATAAATAAGGCTTCTTTATTGTGGCTACAAAAAAAATCTGTAAAATAAAAATAGTTCATAAAATCATGTCTTATTCAGAGGACATAGAATTCTTATTAATAAGAACACAATTTCCACCCTCGCCACCAGTTGTTGACCTCTCTCTCCCTCTTCCATGTTCTCGTCTAGAAATGTCCATGTTCTTCTTCCGTCTCCACAACTTGCGACGCGAAGAAGAGAACAAACGCCGCAATCAGAAGCGCCGCCCGAATCACCACCAGAACAACTTAAGTCGCTCCCCACTTACATTGGCCCCCAGCCGCCTCTTCGAGAAGACCCCGTTGACCCCCTCCGACAGTCTGGATGAGATAGCGCTCAAAATACCCAGGTCTGCTCATCCGATTTCTTTACCCTCTTCTACTTCTACCCCTCTCTACTTGTTGTCGTTATGAACGTCGCTTTGAACGGCCGCGCTCCTGGTCGGCGCAGGTATTTACCTAATTTCCCTCCACACCATTCTCCGTAGCTTTGCCCCATCCTTCAGTTTCAGGGCCGCATTTTAACGCATTACTTTTTAGTCAGCACTAACATAACACTTCCTATAGAGTTCGTTGACCCTTCTGGAGCTAAGTAGGTACTTGTAAATTCTCTAAAGGTGCCCACATAATATTAATCTGTTAGCCCCGTTTTTCATAATGAAAAATCTCAACCCTAATAAATAATACTCCTCCCTGTTATGTGGTAAGTGTCTTAATCCTTGTGGTATTGGAAATTATACATAGAGAAACCTACTCACCGCCTCGCCACTGATTGGAGTTTTGAAACTTGGGTATTATTCGATAGTCGTGAGTTGATTCATTAATAAAATTTGAAGGCATCATTCAAGAAAGGGCAAAACTCGACTTTTGCCACTGTTCCCTTCAGACCCTCAATTATTGTAATGAATTTATTTGAAAATCTGTACGCAATTTAAAAGTTTTAACTATGACAATATTATAGGTGAATATTGCTTTTTGCTATTACTTTTTGCCCTAAAATGAGAATGGGATAATTTTGTCAATATCAACTGACGTGAATCGACTTGTAGCTCCATAAGTACCAATGTAGTGCGCCTGTCCATAGAAACTGAGTTGACCCGATGTTTCTTGTCAGATTCAATGGACATCCTGACTCACACAATAGACTTTTTCCAAGAAATAAAATGACCTCTGCAAGGTGAATTTCACCCACTACATCGGATTTTATTCTAAACATGTTTCCATCCTCGCTTTTTAGCTATGTAATAAAAAACATGTTTTTTACTGAAGCTTTATCAGTACCTACAGCATATTCTATGGTGTTTTTAAATCCTTTGATTCGTGAAACAAAAACTTTTAATCCGCTGATACGTGAAACACAAAATGAAAAACATCCTTTTTAAAACAATAGATTTGAAAATGCTCGAATGATTTTGCGATGTTTTTGATTACAAATAATTAGTTTCTGATCGAATTGAGAGTTGACTTTTCAGTACCGTCCTGACAATCCGTTTTGTTCTGAAACTAATTAATTTGACGAAACGTCACTCCATACCGAGTGTGTTTCATGTTTTTTTTTATGGATAACGGATTTCTGTGAAGAGTTTTTAAGTAGGAGTCCTCATATTTCAAACTAAAGCTTTTAACGTATTAATAAACTAGTCTGAACATAGACAAATTGGGGACTTACTTGACTTAAGTCCTTTCATCCCAAGGGGGACATAGGGCTGCAACAAATGATCGCCATCTCACACGGTTCTGCGCCATCGCCTTGACCTCATTCCAGCTTTTTCCCTCTTCTTGCACTTCTCTCTCTACGGTTCGCCGCCAAGTGATCCTGGGTCTGCCTGGCCTCCTTTTTCCCTGTGGGTTCCAATCGAGAGCTTGGCGGCTGATGTCGTCAGGGTCCTTTCGGAGAGTGTGGCCTATCCAGCCAAACTTTCTTTTTTTGATGGTTGTAGCTACTGGTTCTTAGTTCGAAATTCTCCATAGGTCGGAGTTAGAGATGACTTCTGGCCAGAAGATTTTGTGGATTTTCCTGAGGCAGCTATTTATGAAGGTTTGAATCTTTTTGGAAATGATTTTTGTTACTCTCCATGTTTGGCAACCGTAGAGGAGGACTGATTTGACGTTTGTCTCAAATATTCTTAATTTTGTTTTGGTTCTAAGGTCTTTGCATCTCCAGATGGGCATTAGTTGGGCGAATGCTCCTCTGGTTTTTTTTATGCGTTCGTCAACGTCTTCATCCGATCCTCCTTGCTGATTTACAATACTTCCTAGATATTGAAACTTGTCGACTCTCTCTATGGTTTCGTTGTTGATGGTGAGCGGTGTGTTATTTGTGGAATTGAGTCTGATCTCCTTTGTTTTTTTGATGTTGATCTTCAATCCAACTTTCTGACCCTCTTGATGTAAGTCTTCTATCTTGCCCCTCATATCATTGATGGTGTGGCTCATGAAGCAAAGTCAGCAAAGTCCAGATCTTCTATACGCTGGGTCAGTCTCCATTGAATGCCTCTGAGTGTTTTTGTGACGCGCCTTAGTACCCCATCTAAGACCATCAGGAACATTATAGGAGATATTTGGCAGCCCTGTTTTACCCCCTTGATCACAGGGAAGGGCTCGCTGACCTTGCCATCATGTATTACTCGGCACTTGTAGTTCTCGTATGTGGCCTTGATGATGTTACTTATTTTAGGGGGAATCTTGAATCGGTTTAAAGCCTTCCATATTGCATCTCTATCCAACGAATCAAAGGCTTTTTCAAAATCCACAAACGTAAGGTAGAGGTGTGTCTGGTATTCCGCACTTTGTTCAATTATAATTCGAAGGGTATTTATCATGTCGACGCAAGACTTATTTCTCCTGAACCCTTGTTCTTTCCTCAATCTTTCATCAACAACGCTTTGTATTCTGTTTAATATAACTTTTGTAAGAATTTTACTTGCAATTGAGAGTAAGGTAATTCCCCTCCAATTACCGCAGAGTGTTAGGTCGCCTTTTTTTGGGATCTTGACAAGTAATCCTATTTGCCAATCTTCAGGCAGAGTCTACTCATTCCAAATGTCTACCAATAGTGGATATAGCATATTTGCTGTAACATCGGGGCATGCCTTTAAGGCCTCCGGGAATATATTGTCAATACCTGGTGACTTGCCATTTTTCAGATCTCGGATGGCTCTAGTGATCTCTGCCTTGGTTGGTGGGTTTGAATTGATGCGGGGGTCGCTTTCCACAATTAGCTCCTCTTCATTATTTCCTTCAGTATTTCTCGGAGGTGGATCTTGGTTTAAGAGCTTATTAAAATTGTCTGCCCATACCTTCAGCTGTTCTTCAGTTACAACAACAGTTTCTTTTTTTTTTTTTTTTTTTTTTTTTAAGATATTTTTATTGATGTTTTTAACAACTGGGGCTTTTTACATCAAGATAATTATTCAAAATGAAAAATACATCGAGATAGATTAAACTTACTTAAATATAAAATTAACAAAGAATAACAAACAAATTGATATAAGAGTAATGGAACAAAGGTGTAAAAGTTGAGGAAAAAGAAAAGAAAAAAAAAGATAATTATAAACAAATAAAATAAAATATATAATGTATCCAAAAAACCTAAGTACTCAATGTGTACTCTCATTATGTAAAAAAAATTATATCAAAGAAAACAATCCCGTATGATAGAGGTACCTCAAACATCTGTCAATTGACGCCCTACTGTCTCCTAGTATCAATTCCATTGAATTTTCTAGTCGATGCTTATTACGGAAGCTAACTAGCGCGGGGCAATGAAGCAACCAATGTTTTATTGTCAAGTTTGGATTATCACATAAGTCACAAGACGGAGGGTCTTGCCTTTCTAATAGGTATTTATGTGTTGCTAGGCAATGTCCAATTCTGAGTCGACATACGACAATCTCTTCTGCTCTTTTATCTCTTATGGATGATTTCCATTTCTTAGTGTTGGGTTTTATTATTTTAAGTTTCTGACCGGTTATAATATTATCACTCCATGACTTGGACCAATCATTAATTTGAATATTTTTATATAGAACTTTGTAGTCATCAGATAGACATATCCTAGATAAAGGGGCATCATAGCAAAGTCTTGCAGCCTCGTCCACAATGTCATTATCACGTATACCAACATGACTAGGGATCCAGAGGAAAGATACTCTGGTACCTTGATCTCGGATTTGATTCACTTTTTGTATAATATTGGTGACCAGCGGTGATGTGTGATGCATATTTTTAAAAGCTTGTAATGAACTTCTTGAATCAGTACAGATGATGAAGTTTCGCAGGATTAAATAATTTGTTATTTGATTGTAAATATTATCGAGGCATTCATCAATGGCCAAAAGTTCTGCTGTAAATATTGAGCAGACAGGATTAAGCTTTCTCTTGAAGACCTCCCCATTGAGTATAAATGCCGCACCCGTATGATTTATTGTTTTTGAACCATCTGTAAAACATAAATTGTCAGTTTTATGTTTATCTTTATACTGGAAAAAAAGTTGAATAATTTCTTCTTTACTCAGATTATTTTTTGATGATGTAAAGAGGTAGTCTATATGAGGCGTTTTAAATATCCAAGGGGCGTAGCTTAGACTGGGTTTTATACTACTGTTGGCCGAGAATTCGTTGAACCTGGCCATCCCTTCGAGTCTAGATCTTAAACTTATTGTATCATTTTGTCTTGACGTACTTATTCTAAGACTTCCGTGGAATAAAACCGTGTAAGCTGGATTGTTCGGGTTCTTGCTAACATTGCAAGCGTAATTTAAGGCGAGAATGTTTCTTCTTACAGATAGGGGGGGTATTCCAGATTCAGCAAGAATGCTGACAATAGGGGAAGTCCTAAACGCACCGGAGATCAGTCGAATGGCTGAGTGATGGATGACATTCAGCTTGTTCAGAATTGGTGGCCGTGCTGAAGAATACAGGGTGGAGCCGTAATCTAAAATTGGAAG
Organism: Bactericera cockerelli; assembly: GCA_024516035.1. Lineage (NCBI taxonomy): Eukaryota > Metazoa > Arthropoda > Insecta > Hemiptera > Triozidae > Bactericera > Bactericera cockerelli. The sequence goes on along the minus strand of CM044959.1, from coordinate 20,209,551 downwards.
AACAAACGAGAAAATATAATTTCTTTAATGTTTCTCGTCTGAGACCCCAGTTTCGATTACTGAGGATTTTCAAAATATTTAGGGCCCTGAGGCTCTTTGATTTGGTCTGCTCAATATGGTAACGCCAGGACCATTTTGAATCGAGCTTAAGTCCTAAATATTTTATAGTTTCTTTAAAGTTGATCATGTGATTATCAAAATATAGTCGAGGGTTAATTTGATTTCTTTTCTTGGTGAAGTTAATAGCAAAAGTTTTCTCTGGAGAAAATGTGAGACCGTTTGTTTTTGACCATGTCATCAGATTATCCAGTGTTTTTTGCATGGTTGATTGAATGAGGTCCATATTATCTCCTCTCATGAATATTGCTAGATCATCAACAAACATTCCATGTGAGACCGCTGTAGGGATACACTTGTATAAATCCGAGGTTGCAATATTGCACAGATCACCTGAGAGAGATGATCCCTGCCGGATACTATTCTCAAGATTATATATTTTAGACCTAGCATTGTCAATCTTAACGGATATCTGTGGTGAGCATAAGAAATTATTTATGTACATAAACATAGGACCACCTATATTAAAGTTTATTAATTTCTCCAAAACTGAGGTTTTGGATACGTGATCAAAAAATTTAGTTATATCCAGGAATACAGCAACTACATTTTCTCTGTTTTGAAAAGCACAAGCAATTTCATGTTCTAATATAATGAGATTGTCCATTGTTGATCTTCTTCTTCTATTTCCACTTTGGTATGGATCAATGATTTCTTTATTTTCTACTAGCCATTTTAATCTTTTACTTATCATTTTTTCCAAGATCTTATTAGTACACGATAACAATGATATTGGACGATAATTTTCAGCTACCAATGCATTTTTCTTTGGCTTTAAAATTGGCACAATAAGAGCAGTTTTCCAGACGTTGGGGAATTCACCATTTATCCATATATGGTTGAAAATTTCCAATAATTTCTCAAGAGCGCATTGGGGTAACTTCATTATCATTTGATAACAAACGCCGTCCCTCCCGGGTGCGTGAGATCTGCAAGATTTAAAGGTCGCAATTAATTCATTGTATGTAAAGGGAAGATTGTACAATTCCATCTCAGTATTACTTGGAGGTAACAGAAGTGGTTCTTTGTATGTTTTATACTGAATGAAATCTTCATTATAAATAGAGTCGGCAGAATTACTAACATAATATTTAGCAAGTATTTCACACATCTCTATTTTGTCAGTTGTTATCATGTTTTGCTCGTTAGTTAATGCAGCTATGGGGCTGTATGGTTTTTTCCCTTTTATTCTTCTCAGTTGAGCCCACATGTCACTGATAGACAAAGGCTTATCAATTGAACTAACAAAGTCCGACCATGACTTTTTCTGAGCCGACATCATAATCCTCTTGGCTCGCGTTCGACATTTTTTAAATTCAATTAGATTTGAGGGAGTCGGATTTCTTCTGAAATTTTTTAAAGCTTGCTTCTTATTACTAACCGCGTCCTTGACCTCTGTTGTCCACCAAGGTACTAAACGTTTGACTTTTGAAGTTTGAAGTATTGGGATAGCAACTTTACATGCAGTCAAAATATCTTCGTTAAAAATATCCAGACATTCATTAATATTGGTCAGCTGTCCTATTTTGTTTTGAAAATTTATATTAGACTGGTACTTATCCCAGTCAGCCCTTTTGAAAACCCATATATCTCTATTATTTTGCTCTGAAACCGTTTTGTTCCAAAATTGGATAAGGATTGGATAATGATCTGAGTGGCATAGGTCATCATGAACTGACCATTTTAGATCCATAACAATGGAACTACTAGAAAAGGTTAGATCAATTGATGAAATGGATCCATAAGAAGAGTTAAGGTGAGTAGCTTCATAACTGTTAAGTAAACATACATTATCATTTTCTAATAAGAATTTCTCAACTTGTACACCATTATGATTGGACCTATTACCTCCCCAACATCTGCTGTGAGCGTTCATGTCAGAACAGATTACATATGGGTGGGGCAGTTGACGTATGATATTGAAGAGTTCATCCTGTGTTAATTTATGATCAGGGGGAATATACAGAGAACATACAGTAAGAGCAAAGCTAAGTGCCGGGGATCGAACCTGCACAGCTACTACTTGTAGTGGACTATTGACGGTAACCTGATCAGAATGGACTGATCTGTGCACCATCACAATAACACCTCTACAAGCTACTAAACCGTGCTCATAATCTTTACGATACATTGAATAATTAGTGAAACCTGCGATATTTCGGTTAGGTAACATGTGAGTTTCCTGAATACATACTATAAAAGGTTTGATTTGATTTAATAATAGGTTAAGGTACTTCATTTTTCCTACAAATCCATTAATGTTCCATTGTAAAATGGTAGGGCATAATATCTTATTACGGTTATTCGTAAGAGACATAAGTAAGTTATTATTATAACTGAAATAAAATAATTACTGATCTGTAAGAAGAAAAAAAAAAAAAAATAATAATAATAATAATAATAAATAATAATAATAAGAAAAAAAAAAAAAAATCAAAAATAAATAAAAATAGGTAAGTACCTATAATGATAAATCTGGACTTAAGACATTACTATAAGTCCCAAGTAACATAATATTGTCATGAGAAGTATTACCACTATCAGACATATTGACATCTTCCATTTGATCTATACTAGATGTTTGCGAATTATCAATAATACTTTTATCAATTGTGATCTGTTCAAATGGAAATGGTATGCTATTAAGTTGGCTATCCTGAGAACCCTGGCTAAGCTCTCCTGAAGGAGTAGTATTAATGGTATTTTTTTTTTCGTTATTATTCTTGGCATTTTTATAGAACATTTGCGATAGTTCCTTGTCGGAATGAAACTGTTGTGGCTTGGTCATATTTTTCATCTTATCAAAAAGCGCGGGCTCAGTCCTATTCTTTTTAATAAATTGATTAAGTGTACTTGGAGCCGAGAAGTTGAAGGCTGGCTTTCTCTTGATCGTCTGTGGTAGAGAGGGTGGGGCATACTTTGTGAATTCACGGCGTCCCTGGGGTGTTTTTCGTTTGAGCTCGGGGAAATCTGAAACACCAGCTGGAACCTCCGTATTTAGGGCTGAAAAAGAGTTTTTAGTTTGAATAGCATAGGATCGCTTGGAGGAGGGAACCAGCTCCGCAGCTTCAGGGAAACACATATTTCTTGTACTCATCAATAACTTGATGTTTTTCTGGCGTTCTAGCTCTGGACAATTCTTACTGTTCACATTGTGGGCACCATGGCAATTGAGACACTTCAGGTTTATCAGGTCACAAGTATGATCTTCAGCCTCAATCTGGAAACACTTTCTGCAGAGAGAAGTTTTGGTCGAGCAGTATTTAGTAATGTGGCCAAACTTATAACATGTGAAACATTGTACGGGGTTCTGTATAAATGGTTCACATTTTAGCCGAGTGTACCATAGAAATACATGAGTCGGCATATCTTGCCCATCAAACATCAACTTGACGGATGTACTAGGGACATATGTAGCATTCGAATCGATCATTACTTTCCTGTTTAATCTTTCAACTTTTAGAAGTTTGAAATTACCACAGTCAAGATTATTAAATATCTCTTCGTCTGAAATAAATACACCATCTATGTCAACATCAACATCTCGCAAGATAGCAGTCCTGGTCAGATATACCTGAGGGATGAGGGCAGCATACAAACTCTGTACCTTCTCACTCTGCACAATCTTATTCGCGCATCCAGCAGTAGAACAGATAACTAGGAACTTGGTCCTGGTTAAACGTCTTACCTCCGTGATATCCTTTGAAAAATTTGTTACGTCTCCAAGAACCTTGGAAACAGCGAGCGCACGCAAAAATGGCTTGAGGGTAGTATCTTGGTTTTTTGAAGGCTTAGCTTGGATAATGACTTTGTACCAGCTGAATTTGTGTTGATGGGAATACAGCAGAGGCTCAGGGGCAGCATCACCGGGACTCCTAGTATCAGGCGGTTTCCCGCCCGTACTCTCCTCCGTCATTGTATCGAGCCTAGAGACTCAATACATTTCTCCGCAGTCGAGAAATAATTTCAAAGTTATTTATTTGAAGAAAAAAGTGAGTGGCCAAAATTGAGAAATTGTTCGAATAGGCCTTATTGCAGCGCTGTTCGAGTAAAAAACTTCGAAAAAACAGCACTTTCACTAGATAATAAGATTTTATAATATGATATTACTGTTCACAAGCACAAAAAATGGGTTTATGCAAAAAATTACGCAGAAATTCGCACTTTTTCCACTGAAAAACACAATTTTAGCAGGAGCAAAAATAATGATGTTATCAGTTGTAGAATATTATTAATAATGCAACAACAGTTTCATTTTCATTGTTTTTTATTGGCTTTTTAATCAGGGCTTTCCTGTTAGTTATGCTGTACAGTTTTTTTGTATCAGATTGTGCAGCTGCTTTTTCAGCTTCTTGTGCTAGATTTTCTGCCCATTCTCGTTTATCTTTCCGGAGACTACGTTTCACTTCTTTATGCTTGCTATAATAGGCTGTTCTGATGCATCTCTCTTCATCTAAGTCAGTCGCTTGGTTTCTCCTTTGTGCAAGTTTCCTCCTCTCTTCGATCAAGTTCCATGTTCGGTCGGATATCCAGGGGTCTTTTCTTTTTCTAGCTGTTCCAAGTATGTCATTGCATGTTCCATTAATTGTATTTTTTATTTTAGTCCATTTCTCGTCAACTGTTTGATTTTCCTCTGCTTCTAGATTGCTAAAACGGTTGTTAAGTTCAATGTTGAATTGCCTCATGACATCTTTGTTCTTGAGCCGTCCCACGTCATACTTTCCGTGTCTTCTCTCTGCCATTGTTCGTTTTGCAGTAACTTTGAGGCGAATGTTGGCTACAACTAGGTGGTGATCGCTGCCACAGTCTGCTCCTCTTTTATTCCGTGTATCCAACAGTGATCTTCTCCATTTCCTGCTTATGGCGATATGGTCAATTTGATTTTTTGTTCTACTATCAGGGGATATCCAGGTGGTTTTATGGCAGTCTTTATGAGGAAAAATTGTTCCACCGATAACTAGATCATGATTTCTGCAAAATTCAATGAATCTCTCCCCGTTGTTGTTTCTCACTCCCAGACCATGCCGCCCCATAATTCTTTCGAGACCTTGGTTCTCCGCACCAACTTTGGCATTAATGTCTCCCATAACAATAGTTATATCCTGTTTCTTGATTTTTGGAACTCTCTTTCTAGTTGGTCATAAAAAGCGTTTTTGTCCTCATCAGCGGCAACTTCTGTGGGTGCGTAACACTGAAGTACTGTGATGTTGCGTACTTTTGACTTGAACCTTGCCGTAATGAGCCTCTCCGAAACAGGTTTCCAGTCAAGAAGGCTTTTTCTAGCTTTGTTACTCATGAGGATCCCCACTCCTGCAGATCTCGGTGTACTCTCCTCTGAATGACCTGAGTAAATAAATGTGTTGTCTTCTTGGGTTGTTAGTTCGCCAAAGCTATTCCAGCGGGTTTCGCTCAAGCCGAGAATCTCGAGGTTATAATCTTTAAAAACCTTTTCAACTTGCTTCAACGTTCCTACATCACATCGTCTGTATATTCCAAAATCCAATAGAAGTCCGAAATTTTAGTCCAAAGGTCAGTGCCGAATCCGTCCGAAAATTTTCTTCATTTGTTGTAGTTTCAGTAATACAGGGTGATCGAAACCACCCAGCCACTATCTTTTTCTCGAGAACGGTTTGAGATAGGATCTTGAAACAAAAAATTAGTCCCCAATATGAAGTCTGAAGTTTTATGGGAAAATATTTTGAACCTCCGCCCACCGCCCCTAAGGGCGTTTTCAGGGGGGCACATGTCCGTTTCTCCCGAATTTTAAATGGAATGCATATTTTTTATTTTACATTCAAAACATGCAAAGCAAGTTAGTAACACTAGTAAAAAGAAAAAAAATATTCCTTGGTTCGAGTCCCGAAAAAACACGGTTTTTAGAAGAAAATAGACCCAGGTTGCGGAAGTCATTACGGGCACCCGGTAAACGTTGTGAATAAACTAAAAATGACAAAAAATAGGTAAAGTTCTCTTCTTTAATTTAATGTACTTGCTTTTATTCTTTAAGAAAGTCATAGGTCCTTAAATTGGTCATAAACTTTTTTCAGGTTCAAAATACCAAAAGTCCAGAAATTTAAATTCGACCCCCTATTTTTTTTTCTTTCACATAAAAGAAGAAAATAATTAGCATACAATGCAAAAAAAATTAACTCTCTGCGATTTTTTTCCCTTAAAACGGCAGACGAATAACGTCTAAAATGCGTTCATTTCCGTGCGCGTGAGTCATGACACGAGTCCGTGCCTGAAGTTTGTATGTACGATGTAGGTAACTCACCTCTACAGATGTTCAAAAACACTACCCTCGGCTGCAATACATTTCCTGAGTCTGCCAGGATAGGTGGCATGAACTCTCTCTCTAGCTCCTCAGGTGTGATGTTGCGGCAGATCCCAATGATGCGCACCTTCATATTTTCCACATCTGTTGGACTACTGGTTTGGTATTCTAGATCTTTCACCTTTCCTCACAGGTAAAAATCAAGTGAGGTCCAGGGTGCTGGGGGTTTGGTCCTCCTCTGCCGATCCATCTCTGAGGGAACAAGCAATTAAGTTGTTCTCGCACCCTCAGATAAAAATGAGGTATACTTAATTTAAACTATTCACTTGATCCTGGGCAGATAGCTCTTAATGCAGAGAGATATGAAAAGGATGGAAATTACTCTCCTTTAGAATTTGCTCAACACACGTGTAAATAATGGTCGAATCTCTTGCTATATCTCGGATGCTGACTTCAGGGTTTACAGTAGCGCCAGAACGAAAATTAATAATTATTATCATCAGTTGTCGTTCTTTTTCTAATTTTGTAGAGGTGAGTAACCTACATCGTACATACAAGCTTCAGGCACGGACTCGTGCCATGACTCACGCGTATGAAAAAGAACGCATTTCAGAGGTCATCGCAGAAAGTTAATTTTTTTCGTCTGCCCGCACCCTGGACCTCACCGTCATGGATTTTTACCTGTGGGGAAAGGTGAAAGATCTAACATACCAAACCAGTCCAACAGATGTGGAAAATATGAAGGTGCGCATCATTGGGATCTGCTGCAACATTACACCTGAGGAGCTAGAGAGAGAGTTCATGCCACCTATCCTGGCATACTGAGGAAATGTATTGCAGCCGAGGGTAGTGTTTTTGAACATCTGTAGAGGTGAGTTACCTACATCGTACATACAAACTTCAGGCACGGACTCGTGTCGTGACTCACGCGCACGGAAATGAACGCATTTTAGACGTTATTCGTCTGCCGTTTTAAGGGAAAAAATCGCAGAGAGTTAATTTTTTTTGCATTGTATGCTAATTATTTTCTTCTTTTATGTGAAAGAAAAAAAATAGGGGGTCGAATTTAAATTTCTGGACTTTTGGTATTTTGAACCTGAAAAAAGTTTATGACCAATTTAAGGACCTATGACTTTCTTAAAGAATAAAAGCAAGTACATTAAATTAAAGAAGAGAACTTTACCTATTTTTTGTCATTTTTAGTTTATTCACAACGTTTACCGGGTGCCCGTAATGACTTCCGCAACCTGGGTCTATTTTCTTCTAAAAACCGTGTTTTTTTCGGGACTCGAACCAAGGAATATTTTTTTTCTTTTTACTAGTGTTACTAACTTGCTTTGCATGTTTTGAATGTAAAATAAAAAAATATGCATTCCATTTAAAATTCGGGAGAAACGGACATGTGCCCCCCTGAAAACGCCCTTAGGGGCGGTGGGCGGAGGTTCAAAATATTTTCCCATAAAACTTCAGACTTCATATTGGGGACCAATTTTTTGTTTCAAGATCCTATCTCAAACCGTTCTCGAGAAAAAGATAGTGGCTGGGTGGTTTCGATCACCCTGTATATCAATTTAAGAACAAGCAGCTTATTAGGCCACCTGCTCCGATCTTGCTGATGGGGCTGCCACCTCACGGCCTGCAAGCTTGCCGTTTCGTGTGTGAGATTCCCCTCCTAACTGGGGGCGTGGCTGCTACCGACGGGATATCAGTACCAGACCTAGGTCGATAACTCCCACATCTTACCAACCAAGCTGAGTGAGCCAGGATCTAGGTTTCCTAGACTGCCCCACCCAACCCCCTCACCTAGTTCTGCCTATAGACCGATATAGTTGCCCGGAGTGTGGTAACTTGGAACCATAGGTGAGAGTTGAAGCAGCTGCGGTGACCAATCTCCTCAACCACTGGCGTCTGTTTCTGCAGGCACCAGTGCGGCCGTCTTGGATGAGAGGTGCTACACCTACAACTACTCCCAACACTCCAGAGAAAAACATCCTTTTTAAAACAATAGATTTGAAAATGCTCGAATGATTTTGCGATGTTTTTGATTACAAATAATTAGTTTCTGATCGAATTGAGAGTTGACTTTTCAGTACCGTCCTGACAATCCGTTTTGTTCTGAAACTAATTAATTTGACGAAACGTCACTCCATACCGAGTGTGTTTCATGTTTTTTTTTTTTTATGGATTACGGATTTCTGTGAAGAGTTTTAAGTAGGAGTCCTCATATTTCAAACTAAACCTTTTAACGTATTAATAAACTAGTCTGAACATAGACAAATTGGGGCTGGGTTCCAAAAAATTCAACAAAAATATCGGAGTAAGCCCCTGATATTTTTTCATTCTAATAAAATGTTGTTCTCTAACTTTTTTTCGTGTCTCTAACCAATCCGAAGGAACGACCCTTGCGGCCCTTTTTTACTGCCCTGCGGCCGCAGATTGCGGCCGATTACAACAAAAAGTTTGGTGGTTTGTGTTGTATATAAGATCTACTTTCATTTCAAACTAGAGAGCTCTTACCGTTCTTGAGATAATTATCTTGTTCAGAGACAGACAGAAGGACGCACGGACCAATGGCCGAAAACAAATTTTTTGTGAACCTGAGGCCATAATTCGTCTAGAAATGTGAAAAACTGGGTAGGTCAAATTCTCGACGAACACAATACTATCCATACCAAGGAAGAATAGAGATAGACAGATACATAATATTACAGGATCGATTTTTAAATTATCCCTAATCCCTACTAGTTTGATGGATAGCTTTATTAATGACCCTTTTACTCCGACATTCCTAATAAGAAAGAGCCAAATTTAGAAAGAACTTTAGTCCCAAAATCATCAACAAATTTGCTTCTTAGGAATGTAATATTTTCACAAATTTTAAAATTAAATATCAACCGGACAAGAATAACATTATAAATTGACATAGTATTTGTACAATAATAAATTATTATTTAAAAATCAACATATTGACTGACATACCTAGACAGGATGATTCAAATTGTAAAAAAAATCATTATCGCTCTGAGAAACTTCAAAGCCTTCGTCATGAACATTTAAATCTTTTGTATGTCGCCCACAAGGGTTTTCTTTATCATAACCACCCAGAGCGTAAAAAATGAAAGTGTGCTTGAAACAAGAGACAGCGGTAACGCGAGATAATGATGAAACTAAAGAAGGATGGAGAGAGGAACTAGACAAAGCAGGAACAACGGGGAAAGGAGATGGAAACGGACGATTTCAAAGGTAGCGGGGAGAAGAGCAAAGAGAAACGGAAAGACAAAAATAAGAGAATAGAAACGGATGATGAATAAATTTGAAAGATAAACAGAAGAAACAATTTCATTTTAATTGAGAGAAACTTGCAAGGAGTTGCAGTCGATGAAAATAAGTAAGAAATAGATAGTTAGTATATTTTTTTTATAATTATTTTTATTAATTTGTTTTTGACGTCACATTCAACCGCATGACCATTATCCTGCATTCGTGGGAAACCCTCAAAGCAGCTACTCAAATAAACCTCACCCAGCTTGACTGGGGCCGGGACCAGCACCAAATTTGAATGGCCACCCATCCAAGTCCTAGCATCGCTGGACGTTGCTTATCTTCAGTGATGAGAACTGGTGTATTCAACGTGCCATCGACGCTAGCCCAAGTTTTTTTTTTGTTAGATAAATAATAGAGGGATAGAGAAACAGAAGAAGCAAGAGAAAGAGAAAAAGAATAAGAAGTAGAGAGAAGAATATAGAGATTGAGTAGGAGAGATGAATAATAAAGGAGACAAGTCAGGAGGGGTTGCAGTGTTGCGGAGAGGTTCCTACAAAATGGTGTGAGAAAGCAGAAGGAAAAGACGAAATCCACATAAGAAGATAAAAATGACTTTGCATAAATAATCTTGGAGAGAGAGAGAGGAATAGAGAGAGAGAGAGAGAGAAAGACAGAGAGAAAGACAGAGAGAGAGGGAGAGAGAGAAAGAGAATAAGAGACATAGAGAGAGAGAGAGAAAGAGAAAGAGCCAGAGACAGAGAGAGAGGGAGAGAGAGAGAAAGAGAATAAGAGACAGATAGAGAGAGAGAGAGAGAGATAAAGAGAGATGCTTAGCAAATATGTTAAGGAAGGGAAAAATGTTGAGCGACACCAGAAAGATATGGAAAATGCCACAAGGGTAGATAAATTTATAGAATTTGCGATGTAGTGGGAGGAAAATATAGAGAAGGATGTAAAGCAGGAGAGAAAGTACATTAAATAAGTATGGAAAGCTCGTTTTAAAGGCAAAAAAAAGGAAAAAATCTGGTGTAAACATCACACGACTTTCCTTATCATATTAGGAATGGGAACAGTACCAAAAGCCACTGGTGACTCAAAGGTAACAGTGAGCTAAAAATCAAAGCCAAATTCGTAATCAGCACCTCAAAATCATTGGATTTGATATGTCACAATCCCCATCTAGGATGAATAATAAAAAAGTTAGTCTGAGCGGGTCCCCCCCAAAATACCGGTAAATTGGGGCCGAGGTCCAAAAAGTTCAAGATATCAAAAAAATGATAAGAAGAGACCCCTATTATTTTTTTAATCTAAGAAAATGTTGTTCTGTAACTTTTTTTGTATCTTTAACCAATTCATAGAAGCGGCGCTTGCGGCCAATATTTGCGGCCCTGCGGCCGCATTTTGCGGCCGATTTCAACCAAAAGTTTCGTGGTTCGTCTGGTGCATAATATTGATTTGCATACCAAATTTCAAGTCTCTAGCTTTTACCGTTCTTGAGATATCCTGTTTACAGACAGACAGACAGACAGACAGACAGACAGACAGACAGACAGACAGACAGACAGACAGACGCACGGACCAATGGCTGAAAACAACTTTTTTGGTATCCTGAGGCTATGATTCGTCCAGAAATGTGAAAAACTGGGTAGGTCAAATTTTCGACGAATACAATACTTTCCTTATTATAGGATAAGGAAAGTAAAAAAACATACCTCTTATGTATCACCTAGTATGTAGACACAACGTGTGAGAGAAATGGAAAGCCAGTGGAGAGAAAAAGGAGACAGAGAGATTGTAGGATAATAATATTATGCATTGAAGAATACATAGAGGAAGAGAGAGAGCATAGGACAAAGGTTCGTTTTGTTCGGATTTCACAGAATGTTGGTGTCACATCCGCCATTTTGTTTATTTAATGAGATGCAACGTGACGTGTAATTATTTATTGAGGCGTCTCAATAACCGTCAGACAGGTGGCTTGGGTCCACAGGTATAGCATTGCGTCTTGGTTAAGTTGATCTTGTACAGTGGCACACGCCGCAATCATGTATATGAATTGATGGAAACCGAATTCTGAGAGTCTTCTCATTAACATATCCAAACAGTTCTATGATTCTGCTGGTTGTCGCTGTGTCACAGAAAAGCATAATTTTGTTTACACAATACCGACATTGTTTTGTGTAAAATATTTCTTGTTCTTCTTTTACTCTGTCTTATCCCGCTCAAGCAGGGTCGACGTTGTTCAACCTCATGGTTGAGGTTGATTGGTTTTGGCACATTTTTTTACGGCTGGATGCCCTTCCTAACGCCAACGATTCTATTTGATTTAACGTCCTGGATTAGGACGGGGGTTTTACCCTCCATTCGCTGGGAATCGTACCAGCTACCCACATTAACCTCACCCAGCCTGGGTAGGGCCGGAAATGGCAGCCTCACGTATTTGGATGGAACAGAATTTTCTTCGAAAAGTCTGCCCCAGCCGGGAGTTGAACTCGGGAACTCTGTACTACGGGCAGTAGTCACAACCATTACGCCACGGAGGCTGTCAAAATGTTGTCAAACAATAAAATTGATTAGTGTTACCTAAGTTCCTATACAGTTGGTGTTTTTTACAACAATAACAAAAAATTGAAAAAAATAGGTATACTTATTCTTTTGAACTGTTCACATCATTTCATTATTTTTTCTTTCGAAGAACCACCAATAAATAGGTAGATTAGTTTAGTGTAGACTGTAGAGTATAGGTACATAACTACATACTTATCTATCACTAAAGGCTGAGCTATTTCAGATTACTGAACTATGTAGATCAACAGTAAAAATGAAACGTGACATAATTATCCCTGTCAATTTCTAATGACTTGAAACAAAATAGCCTTAAACAATATTTTCTCTTGCTGTCAAATAAGTCTTTGAGTTTTGGAAATATCAAATTTTGATTGTATCACAGACTTAAAAGGCTATTAGTACACATATCAAGGCCTTTCTCACAGAGATGTGCTTCAAAATGAAACATGAGATTTAAAATGTCTACGTTTTATGACTTTTTGTAATACAACACCAAAAATAATCATCTTACATTATCAGGCTTGTTGCTGTGATTTTCATCAGGGGGCCTGCTATATTATTCTGAGAAGAAAACTAGGTAGAGCTGAAGGCATGTTTAGAGCTGTCACTCAACCCTTTGTTCAAAGTCACCAAATAAAATATTATTTAACTATGTTTACAACCTAGTACACGAGCGTGTTTATGTATTTTATTGGTAATATACTCGTATATGCACCGATAATTTACTAAATTGAATTGGCTCAACGGTAACAGTTAGCTAAAAACCAATATGAAATTCGCAATCAGCACTTCAAAATCATTGGATTTGATATGTCAAAACCACATACTAAGATGAATAGTAAAAAAGTTAGTCTAGGCGGAACCCTCCAAAATACCGGAAAATTGGGGCCGGGTTCCCCAATTGAATTGAACATTTAAAATTTACTAATTATGATTACTTACCAAGTGTTGATCACTTACCAAGTGAGTAATGTTGATGTTAGACCAAATAAAGTATATATTTTTATCTCTATTTCAATCGTTTGACTAAAGTACTGAACCGTTTCTGTCTCCCAATCACGGCCCTGCCTCAAGTTGTTAACAATCTGATTAACATTCCGCTCACACTGGAAAGCAAGATCTTCTTTCAGCTCCAATTTATACTCGCCCGCCGGGGAGGTATCTCAGGGCGAAAGCAAATTAGAAAAACGTTATCAAGTGCCCCTACGTGATTCCCGCTATCTCTCAGAGGCGCCGTCGAAAGGTTGCTGAAACATGAATGAGCAGGAAGAACTTTTGATTTTCCTTATTTTATAAGAAGTGACCCTTTACAATGCTTTCTATACGTCACAGGTCATACATGATTATTTCTTAGTCACAATAATGATGTCACTAATTCACAATTACTGAAAAACCGCATTTCAATTTTCTTCAATGCTTGAGACTTGAAACTCGACCTCCAGGCTCAGGGCCACGAGTCCAAGCTACTGAGGTCGGTCTTTATTTATTTTTATGACCTGCATCAATATCAGTAGCTATAACTTAGTACTTGGACGCCCGGCTCCACTCAGGCTAGATAAGATTAATTTGAGCAGCTGATTTGTGAGTTGTGAGTGAATTATGGACTCAAATTCCTCGTGATTGGTTCACATTGTGTACACTTGGCAATTTTGAGATTTTATACTAAATCGGATGTAAAAAAAATATCAGTAACAATGTGTGCTCGTAATCAGAAGGTTGAGCTTCGAGTCGTACAAGTCGCGACGAATAATGATTCAGCAAAGCTTGCTTACCTACCTCATAATGATGAAGGAACTACCTAAAGTTCCGTACTTACCTAATCGAATCCCACCCAGTGCATGGATTTTTCCTCATTAATGTGAGTTTGTGATCACATAATAGTAAGACTCTGAGGGTTAGGTGGTAGAAATTGACCTCGCCTGGTGGTTGGTTACCTTCCACTAAAGAGATAATATTGTAAATAAGAACAGTATCTGGTATCTACTCACTCCTTACTTTCCTCTGCAGAAATTAGATTTTTATTCTGTGGTGAAAGTTTTATTATCAGCGGTATCTGTTTAACCAACTTCATTGTTTCGTTTAATTAACAACTTTTATTAGTTTTATAAAAGCATTCTAAATGAAAGAAAATTCCTTTCAACCTGAAGTTCATTCTGTTGAAGTTGCCACAGCTACATGTAGGTACCGAGATACTCCAATGATAACAAACAGGTACAAGAGGAGACCAGTGCTATTTCTAAACTTTTGTAAGTTTTCGTTTTAATGGTTTCTGTTGTTTACTAAGACCTTTAGTAACTAGAAATACTTATATTGAATTCAAGTGTAATTACATAATATATTTATACCTGATTCAACTGATCAAATAATATTTGATCAGTTGTATATAATAATATACAGGGTGGGGCAAAAGTCTGGAAACCCCTGAATAACTTTCGAATGGCTTCTTCGGTGAAATTAAAATTTTGTAAGGTAAACCAGTCTAATAAGACCTTCGTTTAGAGTGGGGTCGATTTTTGTTACCGGCCCCCATGTTGGGGCCAAGGGGGCCAACTTCATTTTTTTAAATACAAACCCCCACCTTGCGATACATTTTTGGAAAGTTCTTTAAATAAGATTTTAAAGTGTAAATTTTATTTTTTAATATAAACTGTTTGCAAATGGCGTCCAACTTTGTGTATGCAGTAAAGTCTGGAAACCCCTGAATATCTTTCGAAAGGGCTTTCTCGGTAAATTTAAAATTGTGTACGGTAAGTCGGGGTAATTAGACCTTTCCAAAAATGTATCGCAAGGTGGGGTTTCGTATTTAAAAAAATGAAGTTGGCCTCCCTGGCCCCGACATTGGGGCCGGTAAAAAAAAGCGGTCCCATTCTAATATAAGGTCTAATTACCCCGACCTACCGTGAATAGTTTTAAAAGTTACTGAGAAAGCCCTTTCGAAAGATATTCAGGGGTTTCCAGACTTTACTGCATACACAAAGTTGGACGCCATTTTCAAACAGTTTATATTAAAAAAATAAAATTTACACCAATGTATTTCTTATTTAAAGACCTTTTCAAAAATGTATCGCAAGGTTGGGGTTCCAATTTAAAAAAATGAAGTTGGCCCCCCTGGCCCCGACATGGGGGCCGGTAATAAAAAATCGACCCCACTCTAAGGGAAGGTCTTATTACCCCGGTTTACCTTACAAAATTTTAATTTTACCGAAGAAGCCATTCGAAAGTCATTCAGGGGTTTCCAGACTTTTGCCCCACCCTGTATACAGTATGTTTCAGAAAAGGTGGCCACCCCCTCGTAACTTTTGAACACGAAGGAATTTTTCAATTCTGTAAAGTCCTAGGTATAGGAAGTGCCCTATGGCCCATCCTGTGGCTTTATTTATTTTTGGCCCCGGTCGGCCCTTCCGGCTTTTAGGCCATATTTTTTCATTTTTCTCGCGAATTTCAAATGGAATGCTATATTTTTTATTCCTGTTAATTAAAGTCCAAGTTAGGCTGAGTATAATGAGCTTTTAAAATTTTCAAAAACCTTATCAGGGGCGGAGCTGGTAGGGTGCAAGTTTCAAAACTGTTACACCCTGTATTTCAGCGTTACTTAGATTTTTTAGTTTTTTTTTATGTTCATAGGTTCAAAATATTGTTTTACACCATATGATATCAAAAAAATATTCTTGTTTACTTCTAATCAGGGTCAAAGTAAGGTTTTTGTAAAAGTACTTTTTTTCTCACGTCAATTTTTCCGTAAATTAATGGTGTTCTCGAAATTGGCATTTTTAGAGGTGAAAGTCTGCAGTGACATATGTTTTTTATGCTTGAAATCGAAAGAAAACTTAACGGAGAAGCGATTAAAATCATAAAAAAAGCCATTTAACCTGCTAGTTTTTTCACGACAGTGTCCGGTAAAGTGGGAGAATTTCGTATTGGATTTTTTTTTGTTGTTGAGGAAACACAATTGGCATAGAAAATAAATAATATCTAATAAGGGAATATTACTTCAATGAACATAACTAAATGCGAAATTAAATGAAAATTATTTCTTCTAAATCAGTGCCGGATATTTTTTTTTTTCTCTCTCTCTCTTTTTTTCACTTTTCAAAGTTCAAGTTGTATCAAAAATAATTATCGGATAATGCTGATTCTAAAGTCGGCCTAGGGGTCCCCTCTTGAGACAATTTTAGTTGGTAAGTTGGTAAAATCTGTAGAAAACACATTGTCAATAATTCTGGAGTCAGTCCGATGGCGCTTTGAATGCAACGATTCTTGTAGGATCACCGAAGTTAAGCAACGTCCAGCGAGGAGAAGACTTCGTGATGCTGGCATTCCGGCCTAACCCAGGCTGGGTGAGATAAATGTGTTTAGGAGGTTGGTGAGTTTCTTGCTAATGGAATGTAACACCCCCGTTATGATATGACCATGCAGTTGAAACGCGATATTAAACCCAAATTTAAAAAAAATCATACTGGTGTTGCTAGTAATGAATACCAGGTCTCTAAATAAAAATCTAATTATCTCGAAATTTAAGAGAAAAAAATACCAGGTCAAGTACCAAACTCTTGAGGGTGAAAATTAAACCAATTCAATTATTTTAAAGAGGAGAAGAGAGAGAGAAAAAGAGAGAGAGAAAAAAGAGAGAGAAAAAAAAAAATGATTTAGAAGAAATAATCTTCATTTAATTTCGCATTTAGTTATGTTATTTGAAGTATTATTCCCTTATTAGGTATTATTTATTTTCTATGTCAATTGTGTTTCCTCAACAACAAAAAAATCCAATACGAAATTCACCCACTTTACCGGGCACTGTCGTGAAAAAACTAGCAGGTTAAATGGCTTTTTTTATGATCTTAATCGCTTCTCCGTTAAGTTTTCTTTCGATTTCAAGCATAAAAAACATATGTCACTGCAGACTTTCACCTCTAAAAATGCCAATTTCGAGAACACCATTAATTTACGGAAAAATTGACGTGAGAAAAAAAGTACTTTTACAAAAACCTTACTATGACCCTGATTAGAAGTAAACAAGAATATTTTTTTGATTTCATATGGTGTAAAACAATATTTTGAACCTATGAACATAAAAAAAGTAGTAAAAAATCTAACTAACGCTGAAATACAGGTGTAACAGTTCTGAAACTTGCACCCTACTAGCTCCGCCCCTGATAAGGTTTTGAAAAATTTAAAAGCTCATTATACTCAGCCTAACTTAGACTTTCATTAACAGGAATAAAAAATATGGCATTCCATTTAAAAATTCGCGAGAAAAATGAAAAAATATGGCCTAAAAGCCGGAAGGGCCGACCGGGGCCAAAAATAAATATGACCACAGGATGGGCCATAGGGCACTTCCTATACCTAGGACTTTACAGAATTGAAAAATTCCTTCGCGTTCAAAAGTTACGAGGGGGTGGCCACCTTTTCTGAAACATACTGTATATAGTATATATAGTTGTATCACATAATACTTATATACCTAGTAGATATTATATATTATCTAATATCTACTAGGTATATAAGTATAAGTGTAAGTAGTGCTTTATTTAGACTGTCAGCATGCACATTTGCACAATACAGGTAGTCCTATTATGCCAACAGTTCATTGGTACAAGTACTCCATTGAAATTAAGCTATATATCTAAAATATATTCTAATGTTCACAAAGAAAATAAATAAACAGTGTTTTTGAAATTTGCCGTTTTTAATGTCTCATTTGACAAATTATTAACACTTCATCAATAGCATAATTGTTATTCCTTTTTTAGCAATATTTTAGCATCGTTTTTTTTTTTTTTAGATTACTCAGGTTTAACTTGCTAACCAAACAGAATCTAACTAAAAAATGATTTTTTATTTTAGTTTCTATTTTCTATTACTTCTGACAATGTTACTATTACAATGTTATTCACGAGAAAGTCTTTTGTTTATGATTGGCAGTGATTTTTTTTTTTTTTTTTTTTTTTTTTTCATCAAGTACAATTTCTTTTCAGACTGATGTTTTTTGGTTACACTATCCTGTTACTTTCTTTCCTGAATTCAAACATTCAGAACGTACGATAATCAGAATGAGGGGAAACAAAGCTGCTGAAGAAAACTGACACAATCTATGGGAGAGATACATTGACACTAGCAAGTGACAGTCTCATTCAGGGAACCAAGCAAACTAATATAAAAGATTTCAGAAAGTTGAAAAATTCACGAAGAAAGAGAAAAACTAGAGAGGGAGAAACAAAGAAATACAAAAAAAAACTAAAAAAAACAAAAGCATGAAAGATGTAGAGAGAAGATGAAGAAGAGTTTTCTGGACAAAGAAATATTTTGACAGTGTTCTATAACTTTCATGACATGACCCTGTTCTAGGAGAACTGATGGGGGCATGAGTCAGGCTAAATTTCGGTGGGTTCACAGTGACAGAACTCTGTTCTAAGAGAACTGATGGGGGCATGAGTCAGGCTAAATTTCGGTGGGTTCACAGTGACAGAACTCTGTTCTAAGAGAACTGATGGGGGCGTGAGTGAGGCTAAGTTTCGGTGGGTTCACACTGACAGGACCCTGTTCTAGGAGAACTGATGGGGGCTGGAGTGAGGCTAAGTTTCGGTGGGTTCACAGTGACAGAACTCTGTTCTAGGAGAACTGATGGGGGCGTGAGTGAGGCTAAGTTTCGGTGGGTTCACACTGACAGGACCCTGTTCTAGGAGAACTGATGGAGGCGTGAGTCAGGCTAAGTTTCGGTGGGTTCACAGTGACAGAACCCTGTTCTAGGAGAACTGATGGGGGCGTGAGTGAGGCTAAGTTTCGGTGGGTTCACAGTGACAGGACCCTGTTCTAGGAGAACGGGGCGTAAGTTTTCAATGGCACTCTATCATGTCCTATGTTATATCTAATGTATTATTTTGTCTTTACATATTCTACTGCATAATTATATTATGTAGAATCTACATTAAAGGTATAAATATTTATAAATATACGTAGATCATGCTATTAGAATAATTTCACCTGTACAATTAACAAAGTTAAAAGAGAAGACATGTTGCATTTGTTCAAACGTTGCCAAGCTGTGCCACAAGGGTTAATTTTATTGTTTTCAGGAAAATTGTTGTGATGGGTAAAAAATATAAAATTTGTTCAAAACTCTTATCTTGGTAAACAAGAGCAAAATTAATATCCAACTTTTTCGACAGTTTTTTTTCCTGAAAATGACAGCATTTTGCCCATTTTTCAGCACGTCATTGTGGAAACACACAGTTGTCAAAGTTTGTGTTTATCTTTTCTGGCGAATGGTTAAGGAAAGCGGGGTGTTTTTAATTGTAAATATTTATTAGAATTTCAAATGAGTAATTAGTATGCAATGTTTGAAGAAGAATTTTTAAATAAAAAAGTTAGCGAACGTAATTCTAATTGAGATATCCACCTAATAATGAAGGGAGTATTAGGTAAAGTCGTATTAGTGAGCATGGTCACAATGCTAAGACTAATATAGGCGTAGTAACATAATTAAGGTAGTTGTGAGCTGGCTCATCAGGCTCATGTTTATAAAAATTGTTATCAAGCTCTAGTGCGAGGTGATAGTCTGGATTTTTATTAAGAGATAATAATGTGACAGGTTTGTGGCATTATTGAGTTGTTGATTATTTATTCCTCTATGAGAAAAACACATTATAGGGTTACCTATTTACGAAAAACACAGTAAAATCACTTTTATTTATGTTTTTGAAAACATAGGTACCTATTATAATATTATACCTATGTTAGTCCTCTTAAACCCGTAAAAAACTCTTCTTATAACTATATCTCGAGAGACAGAGAGGAGTGTCTCTCGAATCTCTTTCATAAATGTTGGACACACTCGTCCTATAAAACCTTTCTGTTACTTCATTTTCTTTCTTTCCTCTCTTCCTCTTATAATACCAATTCTTTCTCGAGTTTTATTCTTTCCTTTCTTATTTTATTGTTCCTCTCTTTATTCTATTACTAACCCCCCCCTCCCCCCCTTTTATAACTCCTTAACTAGTCCTGGATTTAATTACCCCCTATTAAAGGATTTCAATAGCATAAAAAGGAGCTGCTGCTGACTGGTTATCCTCTGCCTTGTCATTTAATGATAGCTCTTTTATCTAATTACACAAAAAAATGCTGAAACATGTTCTGCAGGGTGCATTAAATCCCACTTGCTCCAGTTCCAGCCACGAATCCTTTGTCATTTCAGTTTATTTCTTTAGCAATCTTCATTCATTTTACTTCCGAGAAATTTTTAATATTAGAAATCGGAAGTATTGTGTTCGTTTTTGTAAAAAAAAATATTTTTATGCACCGATTTCAATTTTTTTCATATATTTGAAGTTGCATAACCTCCTGAGCAACTTTGGTTTTTTGTGTGTCTGTCGGTCTGTCTGTCTGTCGGTTAATAACATTCCTTGTTTCGAGGAACCCTCAGAAACTACTGAACGGATTTCAACGAAATTTCGGACAAAAAAGTATAAAAAAAGAAGGTCCACGACTTGCCAATACAAATTTTTTTTGTAGAATCTAAAATGTAGGAAAACGGTATTCTACCATATAAAACAAATTTGAAGAAAATCGGTTAAGCTATTTCGGAGATACAAGTGATTTAGTATAAAATCTAAAAATTGCCACGTGTGTACAATGTGAACTAATCATGAGGAAGTATTGTGTCCATAATTGGCAGTGTATTTCTGTCGCACCCACAATACTCATGTATAATGGATTATCTTTTCGAATACAAATGTGAGGTATTCTTGTTATGAAAGGAAATAAAGTTTGTCCACACAAATATCGTGGCTAACGTTCTTTGTGAGTCCAACTACAAAGTCTGAAGATGGTGTCTTTTATCAGACCCTTAAAATAGAACCCTTTAAGACTCTCCTTGAAAAATGAAAAAAAAAAACAAACAAACAAACAAACAAAAGAAGGTTATGACTCTTCCTTTAAGTCCCTTTGGTCCATAATAAAATAATAGGCATATTATTATAGTTTTACTATGAAGTTACACAAGTATTATTATTTTTAAGTCGTGTACCTCTAACAACCACTTATGGATTATGCAGATCCTGGGTAATAAAAGATTTTTTGCCTCAAATTGGGTATTTTCCCACATGACCTTTGTGAATGCACTAAAATAATTACATCTCCCCGTGTTGATGTACCTACCATTGTAAAATAACCTTTGTCCTGTTTAACTTATTCATGTGGCTGGGTGAGATACATAATTGCAAGGCTGCCAAGTCAAAAGGGAAAAAGATTCATAAAATATGCACACATTATTTCTCTGGCAGAATAGATGTTTTGTGTAGCTTCGTTTTGTGATTTTTTCACTTTCAGGGTTTTTTTTTAATTTTTTCACTTTCAACTGCATGGTCATATCATGACGAGGGTTTTACCCTACATTCGCTTTAAACTGGTTTAGCTTTAAAGTAGCTAGTTTATGGTACTCAAAGTAACCTTACCCACCATGAGTGGTGCTAGGAATAGACAGCATTAGGAGGGTTTGCATTTGAATGGTCAGGTTTCAGTTTTAAGTGTTATTTTTGTGAAATAAATAAATTTTGCTAAACAACTTTTTAAAGTGGTCTTATGACAATGAGGGTTTTACCCTCCATTCGCACGAAACTTACAAACCACCTACTCAAGTTAACCTCACCTATCCTGAGTGTGCCTGAGCAGTACAAGGTTATTTCATCAAGAAGTATGCGTCGTTTAAGTCAATCTATAGATATCGAAATTATGGTTTATGGTGCACCCTCAGCATAAATAATATTTTTTTTTTTTTTTTTTTTTTTTTTTTTTTTTTAAGTGGGGTTTAACGTCGCTTTCAACTGCCATGGTCATATCACGACGGGGGTTTTACCCTCCATTCGCAGGAAACTCACAAACCTGCTACTCACATTGACCTCACCCAGCCTGAGTGGGGCCGGGAAAAGCCAGCGTCACGAGAATTAGAATTTGAATGGTCACCCATCCAAGTCTTAACCTCGCTGGATGTCGCTTAACTTCGGTGTTCTGAAGGGAACCGGTGTATTCAACATGCCATCGACGCTGGCTAAATAATATTTTAATCCATAGTATTCTATAGTGTTCCAAACGTCATATTAGGGTCAACAGAATTTTCGATCAAAGGTAAAGTGCACACTAAAAGCAAATGCTGTGTCTAAACCTCAGAGGAATATTAGATAGTCTGGTAGCTCCTCTGCCTCAGGGTCGTCTGACCTCCTCCCTTCAGGACCTAATGTAATTACCCGAAATACATAATTAAGAAGTCCTAATAACTATGTAAACGCTTTATGGAGGTGAACTTTGCGGTAACCACAAGGGAGAACAGGAGAACACTGTTGGTCGCCAGACTCTATTGTCAGAATAATAATTTACCTACTCCCTAAAATTTTAAACCTAGTGCCGGAATCATTAAAATGAAAGATCCATGGAACTGTGTTAGGTTAAGATTGACTTCTACTATCATACCGACCTCAGAAGCTTGCTCGATAAGGCGTCGGTCGGACTTGTAACCTGGAGGTCGGTAGTTCAAGTACCGGTTTCAGCGTAGATTTAGAAAAGCAAGTTTGAGTAGTTGTGACATCACGTAGGTGATTAACACAAATATGATAACTTAACTTTCTTTCCATTATTATATTAATATTTTTTACATTTTTTTTTTTTAAATTTAAACGTATTTTATCTATTAAAATTAGTAAATTAATTTTCCTGCAGACTAATTTAATTTCTCCCTTGAGATTATCGTGTCTTGAACTTATTTTAAAATGCTGTCGAGGCAACACTACAATAATTATGAATGTAGTGAGAGCTTTTAGGATAGACAGTATTAGACAGTCTGCGTTCCGCCCGAATTTTTATTATTGTGAGAGACGAATAAGAGAATGTATTTTAGCATGCTAGTGAAAATGCGTAAAAAGAAGAACTGTGTCCTTAGAGAGTAATTAATTTATGAAGGTCATTTGAGATCCCTGGACAATCAGCAAAACTAGGCGTTGTGTGGAACATTCAAAACAAGTTTGACCTTAAAATATTATTTATATTTTGCAATTTTTGTCAAACCTCGACACTTTCGGAGGAGTACCCAAATTTAGAGAATCACTATACATATGTATCCAACAAACTTATTATCAATCATAAATATACCTATTAAAATAGGGTTTTATCATTATTTCTTTAACGGGGTCTACTCATGCCTCGTGAGGAAAAATCAGTAGTTACTTGTTTGACATTAACAGAGTAAAAAGAAATTAATGTAAAAGAAGCCCACAAAAATTGTGAAGAGGCCTTGTGCTTCACCACAAATAAAATCATACATAAATCATTATTTTTTTAATATTATAATAACCTTACATTCAAAATAGGTAGGTATTTATCAATATTAGTTAATATTAGACTATTATAATAACCTTATATTCATAAACATTATCTTAATCCGGATATATCCGTGTAAAACTAGAAGAAGCGTGTTTTCCAACAGTGTCTTATCAGCACTTGAGACATGTTTCCCTTCCTGGGGCTCTCTTGTTACATTCATTTTTCCAACCTCTCCACATGTGGGTCAGTCTTCTTCAGTGACTGAGTACCACATGCTTGGAAATTCCGTCTTAAGTAACAGCGATAAGCTCTGGTAGAGGAATAAACATGGGTGTGGGGACGTTAAGGTATTTGTAAGCTGTATCGGCGGGGCCGTTAACACGTTGAACAAATGACGTTTCAGGGCACACAATAATACTCACAGTCATGAAACCCACCGGTGATCTAAAGGGGACATTAAAAAGTCCCAATTCTGTCCCATGTACCTGAGATAAAAACTAGAAAAAAGCCTCGGTGTTCAATGTGTTAAGCTGTGAAAACAGAAAAGCCAAAATCAAGGGAATGAATGGAAATAAATAATATTTATTTATTTAAAATTATTTTGTTTCTTAATATTATAGATTTCTTGCAAAATTAATTCGGAGTAGTACAATAAATCACCACAACAACAATTATAACTTCTTGATTTTCTTGAATTTGTTTGATTTTTTTTTCCTGTTAGGCACTTTAACCTACTATTGAATGGATTGATTTTATTTGAATAATGTTGTTTTGAGGTATAAATCTCAACTGGAATCTAGGAAATCTGATCCGTATTTTTTTAACATACCTAATTATTTTCTATTTTCTAACCCACAACCTAGATGAAATCATTTACATACTGGGAAGGAATTCGAAATAACGCTTAATTAATTACCAGGCAGTGACTCGGACATTCATTATAGAATGTTGTAGAATGGATTGAGCTGAAAATTTTCAGGGTTACCCCAATGACAGTCTTATTGTGGTCGAGTAGACGAGTAGTATCTAAAATGTCCATTTTCTTCTTTTTTTTTAATCAACTTTTAATTGAGCTTTTTCAAATACCGGAATATCTCGCGAAGTACATTATCTTGTATCTTGGGATATCTTGTAGTAAGTACATTATCTTGGGATATCTTGCTGAGCACACTGCCTCGGGAAGATGTCCTTGGAGAAGTCTTTTATATATTGTAAAAATATAACTATTGAAATATTAGATTGAACTGAATGTTATTGTGGTTCCTAATTGTCATTGTATAACAGATTCTATACTTTAAAATATCTATTTTTAAAAAGTTGAGCTTTTACATACCCAAATTTGGCCGTCCTAATAGCTCTATGAAATGAGAATTCATTGAACTGACCATTTTTTCCATTTTCAACGAAACAAGGGTTTCAATTGAAACAAAGAAATGGATCTCTCGCAAATTAGAACAATGAAGAAACTGCAAAAAATTTCTTTTCTTCTTCTATGAGGTTTTGTTTGAAAGGTTCATTTTTAGAAATGTTTTTACCGTATTATCTTGTGTCTGTCTTAAGTCTTAACCTTTTCGTATCATACAGGAGATTGCATACTTACCTAATTATTATTAATTACACTATTGTACTGCAGCATAAGGAGGGCTTCGATTGCTTTTTCGTAAAAATAAAAAATACTTAGGTATTAATTACAACTAGGTCATGCCTCGATATACTCACCCGTGCCTTAGGCCTGGCCGCGGCTAGTTACATAATTATACTTTGAATAATATTATCTTCCAATGTGTCATCTCTCAGTGTGACTAACTTTCGCTGACCAGTGTGAGTTATGAGGCTTCTCCATGTTTTGTTTGGTTTGAGGCGAAAGCGTTGAAGCATTTCATTAGCAGAAGTATTGTTCAGTGTATATTCCTAAGTATTGTTCAGTGACCGTTCCATTGTTTACTTCCGTGTAAATTTCCTCCCATCTACATCTTATCTTAAATGCCCGCCGCTTCCTATGGAACACTCTCTCATTGTTTCAATGCTCCTCTTGGATTACACACTGAAAGGTAAGATCTTGTCGTGCTATATAGTACCCTCAAGTCCAGTAAATAACTTTCCTTGTCCTATAAACTCTTTGATTTACATGAGTGTTATCGATATCACCTTGTTCAGCAAAGCAGTATAGCTTTCTATAACACGTACAGATTATGATTATCATGTCTCGGACGTCCGAACCTAACCCGCCGTCAGCGGTGTACAACATTACGCCGCGCCGTTATAAGTAAAGTTCAAAGGTGAATAAGACAGGGTCGCGGGGGTAACATGGGGGAAGAAGGGAGAGTTGGAACAAACGTTGAGGAAGAGAAAGAGAGACAGTCGAAAGTTCTTGACTCCATCTCGTAGTTTCCAGATTTCCCACCAGAGGGCGCCAATGTTTGTTTGTGTTTCTCAAGGCCCCACCCCCCACCACTTGGCGTACTCGCTAGTGCCGTCAGTTACGCAAGGAAACGCACTCCATGTGGTTCTGTTGATGGGATCCTCCAGTAAATATAGTTCGTATAATTGTCTAACGAGTTGGGATAGTTACGATAGAATACCGAGGTAAAAAAAATTGTCACCCCTTCACCTTGCACCTTTTTTGTGTCCATCACTTTTACAAACACCACAGTTTTTTCCCTTCTAATATTAAAATATAACTTTCAATTGAAAAAATATTATATGATAGAAATCTCCGCACATCCCCCCTGGCTCCCCACCCCGTGTACCCATGCACCCCCACCTTACCTGTATGCGTAGATCCCCTGTCATGGGTGATGGTAAAATTAATTTTTTTTTTTTTTTTTTTTTTTTTTTTTTTTTTTTTTTTTTTTAAGGTGGGGTTTAACGTCGCTTTCAACTGCCATGGTCATATCACTTTATAATTTAGTATCGTTAGTATCGTTTTCGTTTTCGTTTAGTATCTTTTAGTATCGTTTTCGTTTTAGTATAATTTTTTTTTCGGTCATAATTTAGTATCGTTTTCGATCATATTTTAAATTTCTCAATAAAAATCTACTAATGTATCTTCAACCTTGTTGAAAAATCTTTTTTCTTTGACATTTTTGAATTGCTTGAATAGAGTTGTACTTTCATTGTGATTGTATCATCGGTATCGGTGATCCATTTTCTGTCCTTTTCCTTGCACGCTCTTCCAAACACGTTAGTCCTTTTATTTCTTTATTCTAAGAAAGACAAGTACGTTATTCAAAACGATACTCGTATATTCGTCATAATATTTGCTATTATACATGCTAATTAAATAAATGAAGATATAGTACATATACCAACTATCACTCGGTAAACAATTTGAAAATATCAATATTATCTACCATTGGTTTTTTTTGTACTTAAATTTACTATGACAGTCAGGCAAATGAACAAAATCTAAGGCTTCTTTTAATTTCAAGGAGTATTTCAAAATCTTTGTTTTGTAGCAATGTAAATATCAGCTGTTCGTGTCCCCCCCTCATGCACACACCTCCCCCTGTAATTACATCACAATGTCTTCTGCAAAACCCTGCAAATCCAGTAATGTTTTTCATAAATAATAGGTGTTTTTGATATTTGAAAACAATAATAATTATTGATTTATCGCTTTTTTTTTAAATAAATGAATACCCTATGAACTATTTTGAGGTACGAATAATGGACACGACACTTCCTCGCGAATAGTTCACATCCTATACAGTTGAAGATGAAAATTTATCGACATTCAACCATCGAACCTATTTACAATATTTTTACATCAACATGTTCTGGTTTCTCCAAACCGATTTTCTTCTTTATTAATTACATCGTTTTTCCAACTTTTACTTTTCTCATCTTATATAGAAAGGAAAGTAGTGGAATCTTCCAAAAATTGTTCTAACTTTCGGATTTACAATAAACAATCCGTCTATGTCAAGTACTTTTACTTATTCAAATCAAAGATCTCGGTCGAGGTGTGGAGAACGCCATATATTATACAAAAAAGAGACAGCGCGGCAGAGTGTAAGGTAACGGAAAACTTAGTTCCCATGTATACAAAATTTCGTCCAGCGCAATAAAGTTGTTCCGTGTTCAATATCTAATAGTGTGTTACCTATTATAGTAAAGTATGACCTTCAGCCTCATTTTCTATAGCCTCGCACATTATTAAATTTACGTGTATTGAGCTAATGGATGTTAATATATCCGTGTTTTTTCCTACATAGTTAAATATTCATGCAAAAAATAGTGTCTGAATAAATAATTCAAAAGTTAATTATTTTTCTCTTTCTTTCTCTCTCTCTCTTTCTCTCCCTCCCTCTTTCTCTCTTTCTCTCTCTCTCTCCATCTATCTCTCTCTATCTCTCTCTCTCTCTCTCTCTCTCTCTCTCTCTCTCTCCTCTCTCTCTCTCTCTCTCTCTCTGGGTGATTAGGGGCCTGGGCACATTTCCTTGGCTTTGAATTTCGTGTACTACCCAGAACTCACAATGTTGGTCACGTAGATAGGTATTTGGCGGTATGGCGGTACCTGTTTTGACTTTCCCATTTCCTTCCTGGGTAATACTTTGTATGAATACAAACATATTCACAAATTCACATCATGTCACGTTTTTATGAAGATTCTGTGTTTTATTTTTGTCTTTTGCTCTCACGTATAGGTCTGCGTCATAGTTTATTTACAATCTTAGAGTTAAAGTTAAAATACTATTTAAAAAAAAAAACCTCTCTAACATCAGAAGGTCATTACGGACGGGAGCCCTCCCGGGCCGGGAACTAGCCATTGTTGCAACGTCTTGGGTGATTAAACAGCACCATATTTCAACCTCACTAAACATTTACTTTAGTTACATTACGAAAACTAACGCAATATATGTATGCCGCAGATGTACATATATGTAATAGAACTTGAATCAGGTAGGTACTTAGGTATGACATATAAAAAAATCCCTGTTTGAACTTTATCTTTCGCCTTAATAAAACCTAAATAATATACCTAAATAATATGACATATTTTTTATTCACGTCCCTGTTTATGTATTAATGCATGCCTACACTGAAAATTGGCCTGTCACTCAGTTGTGAGTATAGATTTTACATTTGATCAAATACGTGTTTGAAGTGTCATCGAAAAAAATATATTATACATTTATGTCAAAAGAACTATGAGTACTGAATCCGTTTGTGACGGCTGAAAATATGAAATTCCAAGAAGCAGATTTTTTTATAATAATGATAGTAAAGGAAACGAAAGATTGTTTTCCCTTTGGAAAGATCAGTATCTTTTCAGAACATCCTTTCTATTTATTCATATTTTCCAAATTGCTTTTCTATATCAAACATGTTTCTGCATCTTTGTAGGTGGACTGTTGGGGTCATTTTTTTCTCGTTGTCTGATTGTATTGTTTGCATGATTGTTATGGTGATACGTGATCCAATCTATTCAACGCAGACGTAATGTTACTATCGTAAGATACCTCCATATTTCCAGTGTACCCAATTTGTTTATCTAACCATTTAATATCTCGCGGTATACAATATTATTAATAATCAACAGAATATTTTTTTTTTTTTTTCAAATTAATTTATTTATTTTTAAGTGCAATACAAAACAGGTGTTTGTCAATTACAATGAAATTTACATATAATCATGTGTATACCTTCTACAATAGGTAATTACTAATTACTTATAGGTACATTTTGTAGGTTCGTAGTTATTAAACAATTTATTGAAATTTAAATTGTTTGTTACTAATGCTATTGCACATTGCATACACATATTTCCGAGGCGTGCATACAATTGCAGGATAAATTTTCTAGAGTAATATAAGTGTGTGCTTTTCTATTTACTTTGTGGTGATTTTATTCATACTCATGCAGAACAGCAGGTGTTTCTTGTTTGGAAACAGACTAGAATTTATTAAAATAAAATAAAATCTAGTGTAAACATACACCTGATAATTATCAGGTTCGCTGAATCAATTTTTCGAGATAATAATAATACCTATATCTAATATTAATACATATATTTTGTTTCATATTATTTTATATTGTCTACTTTTTTGTAAAACAAATCTATCAATCTACATGATATTAATAATTAATGTTCTACTAGCATCAATAGTAATATCCACCAGGCGAGATTAATGCTTAAAAAAATTTCTACCACATAGGTAACCCTTAGAGTCTTATTACCATGTGGTCATTTATACTCAAATAAATTGAGGCATTAGGTAGGATCCACAGATCATGGATCAATGCGCTATTAGCAATGTTTTTAAATTGCAAGTCTAGCGCCGTAACCACATCGACTACCAATACTTGGTTTAGTTCTCCGCAACATGAACCTTTTGCTTGATAACTAGTTATGTCATAACAAGTCGTTCACAGCTATTGTTGGGTTTAATGTAGTTTTCAACTGCATGGTTATATCACGGGTTTTTATACTCCATTCACTGGAAACTCAATAACCAGCTACTCAAATTAACCTCATCCAGCCTGAGTAGGGTCGGGAAAAAGCAGCATCATGAGGGTTAGAATTTGAATGGTCATCCATCCAAGTCCTGGCCTCGTTGGACATTGCTCAACTGCAGTGACTGAATGAGAACTTGTGCATTTAACCTGCCATCTATTTTGCCGTTTTTTGAGGCAAACTTCTGCAATCAAGTTCGTAAAAATTCAACTCATAAATTAAACTTATAAAATCTAAACTGTGATGATCACCGATCAGCTCATCATGCAAAGAAATTATATCTGTCCAGTCTGTCTGTTTGTGTACAGTATCTAGAAATCTATAAACTATCTATTGTATAAGCTGGAATGATTCCCTCCTAAATCCTATCGTAGGAAAACAAACAGATATGACCCCTCCGGATTAGTGTGCTTTCTAATGTTTTTCAGGGGCTTCTCACAAGGGAGGTTGAAGGGGCAGAGAAGAGGGTGGTTTAACATGAGGTAATTTCAAATTATACTGATTATGTTCTGAAAGCACCTACACTACACAGTAATAATAATATCGCCTTACTTATACTGCCCGATTAGGACTATTTAATTCCCATTTTTCCAGCAGTAAACCCAAGACGTATTATTATGTAGTAAAATTCCAAATGGGAGGATGACATGTCATGTCCCGGCTGGGTTTCGAACCCGTGACCTCTGGAATCTCTGGATTCACAGAGTGACGCCTTTACCACTAAGCTACCGGGACAGACACAATCCTAAAATCTATTTACGTTCTTTAGTTCATAATGAACGCAGCTCCGAAACGGCCGATCTAATTGACGCCAATTTAATACATCAGAGTCTCTGTTTGGTTCGTAGGTGCTTACTGATAAGACAGGATAAGACGCCAGCCATGTGCAGAAACCAAGTTTCAGGTGGAAGGGTATAATCTTTTAAGGACACGTATCATCCCGAGAGACTTTTCATAAGTTTTGTAATGTTGGACATTTTCTCTAGGTTAGCAAAAATATCAAACACACCTATGAATAAAATTATTTAGAGAACCTAACTATTATTTTTAGTCTCGTAAAACTCGAGTTTTTTATGTTTCCAAGCAACTGTCCTGACACTGTGTCCCCTAGAGATGGATTTCTCAGGCTGAGGGTAACACTAACCCATCCACTTCATTACCCTATTCCTCTTTTTTTCACAGAAAACTCTCTGGGGCACTATTTGGAACCTGGTTTTTCACACATTCAATCTCTTCCACCTTTTCTCTCTGTACCTTCTTGTCCCTCCCCTCCCTCTTACCCTCACAGTGTTTGGAACATACTTATTTATTCAGTCCGTTTTTCCGTCCAAACCTCTCTCCTATTATTTATCTGTCAGCTTCATGACCTTTGAATATTCAGTCCCCCCCCCTCCTCCCCCCTTGCCCTGGGTTATTTCCTGAGGGACGGCGGTGTTTTTTGTGTCAACACCAGGTTCATCAGGGCAGCAGAGGTGACGTCATCAACTCGCTCTCTGGTGGTTATAACAGGTGGTGTTTCTACTCTGACGTAAGTTTTAGGTGTGATGAGTTGTGATTATAACAGGTAGTGTTTGTACTCTGAAGTAAGTTTTAGGTTTGATAAGTTGTGGTTATAACAGGTGCTGTTTCTACTCTGAATTAACTTTTAGGAGTGATATCTTGTGGCTATAACAAGTGGTGTGTGAAGACTCTTCTCAAAATCATGAAATCTATTATATGTATTTTCTCTCTTGTAATGAACTAAAATGCATTTTTAACTCGAAATCTTAATATATAAATGTCAAAGTCACTGACTGACTGATCATCACTGTTTCTCCGAACTGGTAAGTCCTAGGAAGCTGAAATTTGGTAGGTAGCTTTGTCTTATAGTCTAGATGTGCAATAAGACGGGATTTTTCGAAATTCCCACTACAACACCTGCCATTGGCGAAAAAGGACTTTTTGCTTTCACGGCCATGCCTCGGCCCGCAAAGCGGGCGACAGCCCGCTAGTTTTCATATAAAAACGAATTAAGGCTTGGATGTTTTGAATGCAGAGGATACTCGTATGCACTTTAATCAATATTGTCCACCTTCCTATCCCGGACTGACCCAGGTGAATCCGCCATCGACACCATCACTGTCAGGCGTGAATAAAACTCTAACCCAGGCTAGTATTAACCAATACTTTCAGGATAATGGTACTGGTTCAAAAAACTGATTGACCAAAGCTATTTACAAGATTCACTTAAAATCACGTGGTGGAATGTAAATGGCTTAAAAAATCTCAAAGATACTTGTGATCACGATTTGAATTATGTTTTATGTTGGAATATTATATGTATTTGTGAAACATGGGCCACACTACTTCCTCAATTACCTCTGCTTTCTAAATATTATCAAATTGTATTTTCTCCGGCAGTGAAAGAGAAACAGAGAGGGAGGGCAAGCGGTGGTCTCTTCATTTTAATTAAAAAAGATCTCAGTTTTTCTGTGTTATGTCTTACCAATATGTGGATATTTATAAAAATTAAATGTCTTAACGACATGGATATTACCGTGGGAAACGTGTATATAAGTCCCTCATATTGCTCTGAGGAAGCTATAATTTTATTGAGAAATGTCTTGGATGAGCACTGTAATGAAAATACAATTGTGGGCGGAGACTTCAACGGGAGGATTGCTGATCAAAATTATCTTGATGGTGAGGTAGCAGAGGAGTGTGGACTGCTAGCACTGAGAGTACCTCTAGACCAGGTGACTAACAGGAGGGGTGCGATGCTGGTGGAGTGTATGGAGGAGTATGGGCTCGTGGCACTTAACGGCAGGACGAAAGGAGACATACCGGGTCAGTTCACTTTTATTAGCAAGGCTGGGAAAAGTTCGGTTGATCTGATCTGGTGTCATCTAGAGTTATGCAAGTGGGTGTTGGAGCTACATGTGTCTGACTGCATTCTGACCTCTGACCATCTGCCAGTGTCGGTTTTCTTAGACATAGGTACAGGGGATAACGAAGTGCCGGAGATCAACAATCAAGATGTGATAAAAATAAAAAAGTACAAATGGCCAGAACTCGAAGAAAAAGTAGATTTGTTTACCTATTGTCTCAATTCAAAGTTGCCGCTTTCAACAGTTGAACCATGCAATGTTTATGGCTTGCTGAAAAATACAATTGATCATGTCGTCAATCAGTTAGACTTGTTTAAAGAGGTCAGTATATTTAAAGGTAGATACAGTAAAAAGCCGTGGTATACTGTTGAGTGTAGAAATTTAAGATTTTTGTTCCGAAAATTCCATAGAAAATGGAGAAGAAGACATAAAGAGGAAGATATGCAACAATACCTAAAATACAAGAAAGATTATTTTAAACTATGCACCACCCTAAAAACGTCTCATGAAAATTCTCTCAAAGAAAAAATTTCAAACATTAAAAATGCTGGTGAATTTTGGAAAGCCGTTAAGTCGTGCAGGCCGAAAAAAGAAAATAAATGCAAGCAAGTGTCACTGCAAACATGGAATAATTATTTACAAAGGATTTACCCTGAATGTGAACTAGATTTAGCGACAGACATTATTTTTATTGATGTACAGAGAGAATCTACGGACTTAAACTTTACTTCTGGAGAGCTTGAAAGGGGAATAAAGCATTTGCGCAATAATAAGAGTCCAGGATCTGACCTCATCCTGAATGAATTCCTGAAAGTTCTAGGTACAGAATGGAAGGAAAGATTATTAAGTTTTTTCAATTATATTTTTAATCAAGGAGAGGTACCAGAGTCTATGACCCACTCGTACATGTTCATGTTGCATAAAAAAGGAGATCCATCAGACCCGGAAAATTATAGAACTATCGCTCTTTTGAACAATGCATTTAAGTTGTTCACTCACATGATAAGTCAGAGAGTGTTGTGTTGGTGCGAGGATAATGGATTGCTAATGGAGGCACAGGCTGGGTTCAGGCCAGGTCGTGGTTGTGTCGACAATTTATTCACTTTTGCCAGCATTATCAATCTACATCTGATAAAGAAGAAAAAACTTTTTGTGGCCTTTGTCGACTTCAAGTCAGCATTTTCAGAGGTAGATCATGGTCTGTTATTCAAGAAAATGTTTGAGTTTGGTATTTCCGGAAAAGTTATCACTATAATCAAAACTTTGTACGGGCAGTCTCGAGTCCAGATTCGTGTTGAGGATAAGTTTACCGAGGCGTCTAAAATAACAAAAGGAGTTATAACCGGTGACTCGCTATCTCCTCTGAACTTTATCATTTTCATCAATGATCTGGAGGACTACATGAGAAGACATGGAATGGAGGGGGTGAGTGTGACGAGTGCGGTGGATATACTGTTGCTTCTCTATGCTGATGACTTGATTTTACTGGGTTCAAGTCGTGTTGATCTCCAGAGAAAACTAAATTTACTTTCATCTTACTGCCAAGAGAATAAAATGTTAGTAAACGAAACAAAGTCCAAAGTTGTCATCTTCAGACGAGGAGGAAGAGTTTCTGGTTCGGATGTGTTTCACTATGGCGGCAGAACCTTGGAGGTGTGCAGTGACTATAGTTACCTTGGGATCTTATTCTCATCCCATGGCGTTTTTCACAAGGCCTCACAGCAGGCTCTCTCCAAGGGGCGGCTGGCTCTAGCGAATGTGAAGAACATCTTGTGCAATTCGAAAGCAGAATCACATAACACAAGAATGAAGCTTTATGATTCAATAGTGAAGACAACGTTGCTCTATGGCGCGGAAGTGTGGGGTCATAGATACGTGGATGTTATAGAGAAATGTCAATCTCAGATGCTCAAGTCAGTCTACTGTCTACCAAGATGCACACCCGGATACATGCTCAGGCTGGAGATGGGCGTGGCCAAGCTGTCCTTCCATGTTTTCAGGCAGATGGTGGAATGGTGGACTCGACTTCTGGCAATGTCACAAACTCGATACCCTAAAATCTGTTATGACCAACTGAGAGAACAAGATCTTAGGTCCAGCAATGTTCAAAAGTATAATTGGGTGACAATGTTAAAAATAAAATTGGTACAGTTAGGATTTGCAGATATATGGGAAGCTCAAAGTCTGGAATTATTAAAATCTCGTAAGTTAGATATCTATAGCACTTTCTATAATGAACTAATTAATGATGACTGGGAAAGCTTACAGGTATCGAGTTATGGAGGACATTTAAATAATTTAAAACTTCAGTTGGCTACCTATCAACCTGGAGTAGCATTTCCATCCCCTTACCTTCTAAATAATATGCCCATAATTAAACTTAGGACTATAGCACAGTTACGTCTTGCAGGAAAAGTGGTAAAAATATATTTAAATGGTATGATGTATGAGTGGGATCAGAATGAAATGTGTACAAATTGTGAGCTTGGGCAGCTTGAATCTTTTAATCACTTTTTTAAACAGTGTTCCTTATATGAACAATTTAGGGAAGTTTATATTAGAGCATTATTACAAGCTCATAATAACGAAATTACTTCGCTCCTGAATACAGAGAATAGATCGGATATAAGTAAAATATTTGGTTATGTGCAGGCAGCTTTGAGGATTCGTTCTTTTATCAGAAACGAATAAATGAATGATAAATAATTATGTTGAGTGGAATAGTAACTTAGTAACTTTGTTAGTTTAATTTGTTTTTACTATATTTTTGTAAACAAAATGCAAGGGCCATAATGTTATTTTTAATATTTACTTTTTTATTATTTCTTATTTTAGTTATTTTTAAGCTCATTTGAAATTATTCATAGTCTTAATGCCAACCATTGTAACAAAATTTGATTTTATTACAAATAAAATTTATCTATCTATCTATCTATAAAAACGAATTATAGAATTCCTTCGTACTTTAAAATGTAGCAAACGAACTAGATAAATTATTTCAAACAACATTAATAAAATGTTGTATCCAAATGTTTCCAAACTTTTATCTACTCTCTCTATATTCTAAAAACTCACATATATTATATTTTCAAAATATTGTTTATTTTGTTCTCTTTTACTCGCTTTTTCAATCTTTCTCTCTATTATTTCTCTTTTTACTCTCCTCTCTCTCTCTCTCTCTCTCTTTCTCTGGCTCTCAAGACACACACACACCCTCTCTCTCTCTCTCTCTCTCTCTCTCTCTCTCTCTCTCTCTCTCTCCCTCTCTGTATTTACCCACATAGGTGTTGTATAAATGTATATTTCTATATGTCCCTCTTTCACAATATTGTCAGGATTTCGCATAATGTTTTTTTTGTTTAATTACATACGTGGAGAATGGGGAGAATTACCCATGCCTTCGTATAAAGCAATATCCTCTAATAAGTAAATAGTAAACTACTACACTACAATAGATGCACACAAGGTACTTTACAATTCGGGAAAAATATCAAGAAAAGAATAGAAAGCAAATACCTACTTGCCTTTTATTTGCTTGACAACTCTGAACATGCAATGAATAAAATATGGTCAGTGATGTACACACCTTCTATGTACCAGTGTACTTACACGAACATTGAAAATAAATGGAGACCTATCTCATTTAATATTTGTCGTTGTGATAGTGATAATTAATAATTTCTACATAGTAAGTTATCATATGTGTGTTTCGTGATATCGCAATTACTCAAACTCGCTTTACTAAATTTGCGGTGAAACCGGGACTTAAACCATTGACCTACAGGTTACATGTACGCCGCCTTATCGATTAAGCTAATGACTTATACATAGGATATATAATTATTATATCACGATTCTAATTTTGTAAGTTTACTCAACTTATAGTAACATTCTTGACGTCCACTCCACCACCCGACACTGGATAGGTATCCAAGCGCAGTAGAAAGCATTTCCTTGTCTGACTTTCTCCATTCTGAGTAATTGTGATACTCCTAGTAGTAATAATACAACAAAAGAAATGTTTTCCCAGAGTTATTTACTTTTCCAGTTTTCTTCTTTTTTTCAAGAAAATGAAAATAGGAAAACTTTTATTTTTTTGCTGCAGTTTGTTTATCAAGAACTTTTCTGTATTATTGTCGTGCAAGTTTTTTTAGTTTAGTAATAGTAACTATGTTCTTTTATCTTAGATTTGTTCTGCTTAGTCTGTGTAATTATAAAGTGAGTTAATGTATTTTACTTGCTATTTCTTTTTCTTCAGAACATTTCAGTGTCATTTTTCGTTTCAATTTCATAAAACTTTAAGTTTTAACTAATTAACTTAATTCTTTACATACCTTTTTTTAGATTTTTAAAGACCCATTGAGTTTCTTGGAAGTTATATATACTTAGTTTAAAACATCTATCTATAGTTTTAGTAAAAAATATATAAATGTAATCGCTTAAGGGTTTTCGGTAACCTATCACAGTAATCACAATCCCCGATGTTGGTTAGCCTCAGATATATCATGAAAACATTTTTATCTAACTCGTCCTTATCTTTCTACGGTTTTGAGCATTTCTGCTTGTGTTTCCCTCTAGCCTATCTCGCAAATTTCTCATTACTTTTATAATCTTTTTCTTATATTTCCTGATTATCTATTGATATCTTTTCCTCTTCAAACTGTATTATTTATTCTTTTTTATGATCATCATAATCCTGCAAAAATACTTCACAATTTTATGTTCTACATAATTATTTATGACTTTTTCCTCACACATTTTCTGCTTCTTATGGACACCCTAAAACATCTATGTTTTACTCTCACTGCCTCTCTCTATCTCTTAAAACTTTCTATTTCTCTCTTTCTTAGCAATATTCTCTCTTACATCCATGGCATACATGTCTTTCTTTCTCTTTCAGATGTCATCATAGGGTGGCGTCATCGTGAACGATGGTAGCCAGACAGTGACAGTGAAGGAATGACTCAGCACTTCTACCACTGTCTTTACACGGAGGCTAATAATTGACAAGTGCCCCCAGAACCAAGGCAATGCTAGTCTGCTCCCTGTTTAGAGTCCCCCAGCCAGACTGCTAGTCTATTCCCTATTTAGAGTCTCCCAGCCAGACTGCTGGTCTACTACCTGTTTAGAGTCCCCCAGCCAGACTGCTGGTCTACTTCCTGTTTAGAGTCCCCCAGCCAAACTGCTAGTCTATTCCCTATTTAGAGTCTCCAAGCCAGACTGCTGGTCTACTACCTGTTTATAGTCCCCCAGCCAGACTTTTTATAATTTAGAAATAATTTTCAAGATATAATTCACTTAAAGCTCTTTAGAGAGCAATTGAAGTTGGAGGGAGATAAAAACGAAACAGTCGTTACACGGAGTGTTAGTATGGAGTACGAAGCAATAGAAAGCGAATGAGGAGAGATGGATATAAAAAGAAACCTGAACGAAATAATAAAACAGAAAGATTTGTACCCCATTGACTGAAAATAAAATCCGAAAATACTAAAACAGCACCGCACATTGAGGAGAGACAGAGAGGGTAGAGCAGCGGTTATAAGGACACTTAGGGGCGAATTATGAAATAGGATTAGATTAATGTAATCGCAAAACAGGATGAACTTACATAATTCTGTTTTGCCCTTAACACGCTCTCTAGTGGAAATTTCAATCAATCACAGCGCATTTATATCAGCTGTTAAGTGATAGTCGCTTGGATTAACAAATGTTAGATATTTTATCCTTTTTTATAATTCGGCTCTAATTATTAAGATGTATTTGGGGAAGTTAAAGTAGAGAAGAATAAATAAAATGCCTACCAGGATGTACAAAAGTGTTATAATACAAATTGTATTTATGACATTGTATATTGTCATGTATATGACATTGTATATTGATCGCACATAGAAACATGTGATTCAAAACTTGCCAACTTTTCCACATAAGTTGTTTGGAGAAGGAAGTTTATTTTATATACCACAGGAACCACGAAACTTTTGGTTGAAATCGGCAGCAGGGCCCCAAAAATCAGCCACAAGGGCCGCTTCTTTAAATTGGTTAAAGATACAAAAAACATTACCGACCTCAGTGGCTTGATCGATAAGGCGGCGGACTTGTAACCTGGAGGTCGGTGGTTCAAGTCCCGGTTTCAGCGTAGAATTTGTAAAGCGAGTTTGAGTAATTGTGATATCACGAAAGTGATTAACACAAATATGATAACTAAAAAAAAAAAAAAAAAAAAAAAAAAAGATACAAAAAACATGGAGAACATTATTTTCATAGAATGAAAAAATAATAGGGTTTACTCAGATCATTTTTTATGATAAATTGTACTTTTTGGAACCCGGCCCCATTTTACTAATATTTTCGAAGGTCCCGCTTAGACCAACTTTTTTACTTTCCTTATCCTATAGTAAGGAAAGTATTGTATTCGTCGAAAATTTGACCTACCCAGCTTTTCACATTTCTGGACGAATCATAGCCTCAGGATACCAAAAAAGTGGTTTTCAGCCATTGGTCCGTGCGTCTGTCTGTGTGTGTGTCTGTGTGTCTGTGTGTCTGTGAACAGGATATCTCAAGAACGGTAAGAGCTAGAGACTTGAAATTTGGTATGGTAATTAATTTTATACACCAGACGAACCATGAAACTGTTGGTTGAAATCGGCCGCATTCTGCGGCCGCAGGGCCGCAAATATTGGCCGCAAGCACCGCTTCTTTGAATTGGTTAAAGATACAAAAAAAGTTCGAGAACAACATTTTCTCAGATTAAAAAAATAATAGGGGTTCACTCTGATCATTTTTTTGATATCTTTAACTTTTTGGAAACCGGCCCCAATTTACCGGTATTGTAGGGGGACCCGATTGGACTAACTTTTTTATTATTCATCCTAGATGGGGGTTGTGACATATCAAATTAAATGATTTTGAAGTGCTGATCACGAATTTGGCATTGATTTTTAGTTATCTGTTACCGTTCAGTCACCAGTGGTGGAATTCGACTCCTTTTTGGGAGATAAGGAAAGTCGTGTGATGTTTACACCAGATTTTTTATTATTTTTTACTGTAGATGGGGGCTGATTACAAATTTATTTACCATTGATTTTTAGCGAACAGTTACCGTTGAGTCACTAGTGGCGGTGATAAGGAAAATCGTGTGGTGTCACACCAGATTTTTTTTTGGTAATTAATTTCTCGATCAAAAAAATCGCGATTTTTTTTTCTAGCTTGGTAAGCTGGTTACAACAACAAAAACAACTTTATTATAATTTACAAGCTGAGACCCGCCATTTTCCGGACAGTAAGATTTTTGCACGTCGCTGGCATTTTTTTTTTTTTTTTTTTTTTTTTTTTTTTTTTAATCCGGCATTTTTTTTTAAATAATTATATATTATGAGAAATGGAAGCTTTTTACCAAATGTCAAGTCATTTATGGTTCAGTCGTTTCGGAGTTCTGTTAATCATGATTAGGTATTATGAATGTAAATGTATTTATATTCATGACGTACATATTATGTGCCTAATTATTATAATTTTAACGAATATTATGTTAGGTATTTATGTATGATATCATTATTTATTATAAATTTATGTAAAATAAACATGAAAATGCTGACTGGGTTATTTTATTTTGAAAAGACTGATAACGTCATCAATTAATCATCACTGCATTATCATAT
This sequence comes from Bactericera cockerelli, assembly GCA_024516035.1. NCBI lineage: Eukaryota > Metazoa > Arthropoda > Insecta > Hemiptera > Triozidae > Bactericera > Bactericera cockerelli. Next base: position 20,169,033 of record CM044959.1, on the reverse strand, counting down.
CGTTGCTGCTCGATGCGCGAAAAGTATGTCAATACGTATTAGGTACGTATGTAGGTATATATTGTACATAATCTACCCCGATGGGGTATTAGCTTACAATCCAAAGGCTTGTGTGTGTTACATAAATATACTTTCAGAATTTTTTTCTTTACATTTTATGTAAACTTGTATTATTTTGAAGGTAGTCATCTCTAAGGATTTATACCCTTACGCACCAGTGGTGGTAGTGTAAAAACATATATACGAATAGAAAAGCGTTAAGCAAAACGGTCGTTTCGCGGAGAAGGCCTTCGAGAAACTAGAGTGCTTATATGTATACGAATACCACGAATTTCTCAGATTTTCAGAACTGTATAGCTTCATAACAGTCCCGAGCGAGTTGTAAGTTGGACAATCGTGTTTGAACTTTTTTTACCAACTTGGCAGATTCACAAACGCCCGTTCTGACAGCCTGCGCATACTTTTCCAAGTATAAAATAAATCAAATTAGCCTGTTATGTCAAGACCAATTTGTTCCTCCTGATATGAGGTTTACACATTCTGTCTCCTCTAAGTACTACAGAAAAAAGTTCCCAGTTTTTTTTTTTTTTTTTTTTCAAGCTTGTCACAAAAAGAAAGTTAAATTGAAACTTTTAATAACGTTTTCGTCCTTTCAGTGAAGAGTGCTCTAAGTATAAAGTTTTAGTGAATCCCGTTACATCAATTTCACGATTATGTCATCACTTTCATGGTTATGTTCCATCAATTTCATGATGAATTGTTGGTCCTCTTTGAAATCAATCACTTTCAGTATTGCTTCTCAGATTTTGAGGGTGTTGAAAGTGTCAAGTGTTGTTCTGTCGGCCCGGAGTGTAGCAATTAAGATGGATTTATACATTTCAGTCTACTGATCTGCAAACAGATGTGGATTTATTTATTTTTACATACATGACATTCCCTCTAGACAATATTATAAGGGAGCTTTTTAGTAGCTAATACTGCGCTATCCACACCTAGTCTTGTGTTCCACCACAAAGAATTCGTATCCACCTTGACATTACTTAATTTGATAAATTAAATGCTTACTTACACGTGCTTACTTTTCATTTTCATAAATAATTATGTATACTCGTACATATAGGTAATATAATTACTTATGTTTATTAATTATTTTTTGCACGTAATATGTTATTATTATTATTTTTATTAATTAAAGGATCAATCTAGAACACAAAGATGCAAGATCCTGGGTTCTATCTATATTAATCTTGTCTTTATTATAATTGTAGTAAACTTTATGATGCACTGTGATATGATATCAAATATACAAAAGAAAATAAAATTTAATTGTGCTCAAAAGATTCTCTTGATGACCAGATTAGCATTTTTTCTAAGAGCCAAAGCCTGAAGCCTTTGAAGCGGAAAACCTTTCTTCTGATGGAGGTTGGTATTTTATTCTTGTAGAATAAAAATACTATCTACATAATTATTATGTTCCGTTTAACTTGATTGGGCAAGAATTCCTTAGTCTAGAAGCATGTACATTGTAATGTATACTACATAATTATATTATATTATGTTGTATTATACTTTATATAAATTTATTTTAATTACCATTTAGCTAGGTAAAGGTCGCATCTGTATAAAATGCGCGAGTATTAATATGCACACCTGTTGCATCAAGCCTTTATTCTTCAGCCTTCCCCTTTCTCTCCTGGTATTATCTTCTCCTACTCTCTTAATTTTATTCTTATGCCTGGTATCTCTCTTCTACTTTTGCCTCTCTCTCCTATTTTCGCTATCTCTTTCATTCCTCGCCTGCTCCAATAATACCTTCCCTTACCTTTACACTTACTATTCAGCTACTCCTTCTCCTTCTCCAATACCTATTCACTTTATTTACACATTCTTCATTTCCAAAAATGCATAATATTTGACACTGTTTCATCATCAGTAGTTAGTTAGGTACTACGAATTTTAAAGGTAAATTTTAATAGTAAGGATAACGAAATAACTAAACTGTCTATAACATTACAAGTGGTTCTGTGAACTGTAAACCTCACACAGGTTCAACTGTCGCATTATAAATTTTCAATCAAGCATGAGGACATTGAGACCTTTCATTCAATACCCCACACGATAGGTTTTAATTAAACTATATCAACCGGCTTTTTTTCGATTTTTTACCACAGTGTGGCCCCCTTAGCTTTCACGATCACCAAATTTATTACTGAATTCAAATATATTTTCTAAATGACTCTACAAAATTTCAAGAGCCTTGCTTTATTCAATAAAAATAGAAAAATCGTTTTTAATTTTTACCAAAACGGCCCCCATTAGGCTCTCCGATTGGCCTTATTTGGCCCAAAAACTATAGGTAAATACTAGGACCCCAATGAACAAGTAATTTAATCTATTTTCAAGAATCCGTTCGAGAGTTATCGCGGAACAGACAGACAGACACACGAAAGCCAAATCGTCCAGTATGCAATTTAAAACAGTACCTCACTATGTTCGGTAAATAAACCCATCTATTTAAAAATTATTTTTGTACATTATAAGGTTCGATATTTCAAGTTTTACTTCGTCAAACAAGCTGTTTAATGTTCAAAAAGGCTTGAAGAGGTGCTGTTATTGTATTGGAGCAGGTTATTGGCAGCAGCAAGATAAGAGGTGTGGGGATGATCCAGAGGAAGAGGGGAGGGTAACAGGGTTCTCAGGTGTTAAATTTAAATTCGAGTGAATTGGGCCATGAAATTATGACGCCCAATGAGGGGTGGGTGGAAATTAATTTTTTCTTCATTATGGAATTTTTTAAGTTTTTTCTTGCTGATAGAACCACTCAAAAATAGCGAAGAGTTAAAAGGTGTTATTAACGATTGGTGGAAAAGAGCTTCTGAAAAGTGGTTTGTTGTTAACAATTCATGGAAAAGTGCAATGGAACTTTTCACACTTTGCTTGGAAAACTGATGGCGTCTATGCAAATTGCATAAGTAAATCTATCAAAACGAAAGATAATGTTTATAATCAACCCTTTACCATCAGTTTAAAAAAAAAAATGGTAAATAAACTAAACCTGTTGTTTCGATGATTTCAAGAGTATAAAAGCTGTGCTAAGATTACTGTCGGAAGGACCACCATTTGTATGATGTAATTTTCTTATTGTTTTCCAAATGAGATAAAAACTAAATAGACCAAAGTGACGTGCATTTTGATGTTTGAAACTTTCAAAAATATGTATTTTTGGCAAAGTAAATAGGAAAAATGTACATCTCCCAGATCTCTCTATTTACTTAATCAAAAATCTTCAATATTCTCTCTATTTTTCTTCAGTCCCACAGTTTCCTCTCTTATTGTTCTATCCTACAATTCTATTTCCTATTCTTCCATTCTACAATTCTCTCTATTTTCCTTCCATCCTAAAATTCTCTCTCTTATTATTCCATCCTACAATTCTCTCTTCTATACTTCCATTCTACAATTCTCTCTATTTTCCTTCCATCCTAAAATTCTCCCTCTTATTCTGCCATCCTATGATTCTTTCTCCTATACTTCTATCCTCAATTCTCTCTATTTTCTTCCATCCTTAAAGTCTCTCTCTTATTCTACCATCCTACAATTTTCTCTTTTTTCTACCATCCTACAATTCTTTCTCTTATTCTTCCATCCTACAATTTTACTCTCTCTCTTATTCTTCAGTTCTACAATTCTCTTTCTCTCTCTATACACTTCTTTCTTCTGCCTTTTTCCCTCGCAATTTCTGTTCAATATTTCCTCTCCTCTCCATACCTCTTCTCTCTGTCTCAACTGATTCAACTGAATAAATTGCCTCATTTTTCATGGATAGTTAACTCCCCTCTCAACCTACTTCTCCACTACCCCGTTCCAGCATTACTTCATGCCTTACTAATCTCGTTACAAGGTTGCCCCACTTCGTACGCACACTCTTCTGAGGGTGCTGGTGAAAAAAATGGGGGTTCTAGATAAATAAAAAAATCAAGGAAAAGAATTGCAAGAGAAAAGACGTAGGAGAGAAAAAAAAGAAGATAAAGAGAGAAAGTTTACTGAAAGAATTATGAAGACATAGCTCAAAATGTAAATTAGTTTAATGGATGAGTCCGGGCTAAAGCTTTTTTATGAATATTTTAGATATTAGCATTTTTTTTTTTTTTTTTTTTTTTTTTGTACAATGAATCATAATGATATCCAATGACCATTGAATAAAGAAATTGAATATACCTACAGGAACAAATTTGCATTTTATTTTATAAATATTTCCAATCTCTATTACTAATTAATAGTTACCTACTTACCCTAGACCAAGTTTAACAATCATCTCAATTATACTGAAACATTTTTTGATACCATTATTTGCTCCACTTTCGTAGACGGCAAGATTCTTGTTCGTATTTGGTGTTGCTTTGGAGTATCCCGTCTTGTTGTGCATCTAGATCTAGAGAAACCTGCAAATGTGTGTCTTATTCTGGACTTTTATTTTACTTCAGTATCTTTCAGGAGTTTGGGGTTTGAGTCAGAGACAATGTTCACAAATAGGTGTACACACAGTTACCTATTTACCAGGTCGCCCACACCTTCTTGCCACTGTGGTGACACCCTATCCGTCTCACACATTATGACTTGTCCGGACCTTCAGCACCATCGAGTCTCTCTCCCCTCTACACCCTCCTTGCTAGATGACCAGTTGGGAAATGACTCTCTTATAACATTCCTCAAAGCCATCAACATATTCTCCAAATTATAAACTCGAGGATCCGACAGGCTTATCGCCTTGTTAAAGCGCCGATAAATCGGAAAAAAAAGTTCACAAAGAAAAGATAGTGTATTGACAGAAAAATATTCTGATATCTGTGATCAGTATCAACAGAAAAGTGAGAAAATGTATTACTAGATGTTCAGGTGATCATTGTAGCTGAGATATTCTTTCTACTTTGAGCGACAAGTGACAGTCTTCTTATTACAAATCCCTGGAGAATCTGGAGATATACAAAATAATCCCACAGGAGTATTGGTTAAACCTGACAGCTGCAGGATTTTCTCTTTTCACTTCTCTTTGTGTATTGTTTCTAAACGGGATTAACTCTCTCTCACACACACACACACACAAACTCTCGGTCTCTCTCTCTCTCTCTCCCTCTTTCTTTCTATTGTTTTACCATCTCTCTCATTCTCTCTCACACTAAATTTCTACGTATAATACTACCCCCATACCTATGAATCCTATGCTGAGATCTCAGAAATGAATCAAAATATCATTATAAATATGTCGGTATTCTATTTTTTTTATATTTTTTTGTATAAAATCATACTTCCTATGGTAGGGTTTTTCTCATACTTCCACTGATTGAATTTCAAGCACTTGTTACTTGAGATAGCAACAGAAACTGCTTAAGAAAAATACATGAACAAAATGCATTTTGAGAATTTGTGCTATTTCAAATTTTCATTTCGTTTCTCATAGATGTAAAAACGAGAGATGGTAAAATGTATAAAAATTGAATTTTTTGAAGCTACTCACTTCTCGTACTTTGCTATATTATTTTTCTTATTTTTTTTATTTTTTTTCCCCCCCTTCAAAATTTTACATTGAAAGAGTTTTTTTCTATAATTGAATTGTAAAATTCAGGGCCTGTCTGAATGATAAGAGCATCTACACATGTATTTAGACAAGACACTCTTATACGTATGATAGAATATACCTTGAGGTGCCTAACCCAAGATATTGTTTTGGGTTTCCAAAGGAACAAACTTTTCTTACCGCTTACAATAAAACAGAGAAAAAAATCTTCACGACAAAAATAAGTACATACCTTCGACGCCGCGACAGAAGTTTTTCTTCAAATCTTTGTAGGCATGTCGAAAACTTTTTTAAGAACTTTCGAAGAAAAAACAAGAAAAGAAGCACTAGATGTTTTTGTCTTGGGATTTATAAAAATATCTTTGCAAATATTTGCACGAAAAAAAGTAATAATAATATATTAAAAATAGTAATAATAAAATGTTATCCTAGGAAAAAAAAAGTGGTTACAAATTTCCATGTCATGACAACAATAATTAGAATAATCTTAAGTGGAAGATAACCACAAGACGAGGATATTACTCAAAGCAGTTTCTTATTATTATGTGGTCACTTGCTCAAATGAAAGGTCCACTTTTTATTTTTGGAATTCATATAGTATGATTACTTATAATGAAATTCCTATAGAATTAGCAGGCTGTAGCAAGCCACACACACACCACACACACACACACACACACACACCCACACACACACACACACACACACACACACACACACACACACACGCACGCACACACGCACGCACACACGCACAACACGCAGACCCAGTACACACGGACGTTGTATAATAATAATAACATAGTGTGTCATAGGGAAGTTTCTAACGATCTTCATCTTTCCCTTAACTTTTCCAATTTACTTATAATCTCTCAATTCTTTTCTGTCTTACTGGTACAATATTAATAATTTTATACTAATGTTGTGTTTCTTATTTGTTTGGGTTACAGGGTCCGCGTAGAGTACTATGTCAATGAAAACACGTTCAAAGAAAGACTGCAGCTTTATTTTATAAAGAATCAACGTTCAAGTAAGTCTAAAAAGTGTCTTTTGGACAAAATTAACATCTTAAATGAGAGGCTAAGAGGCAGAGTGGACTATCTGCAAAAAAAGCGTTTCGAGATAAATGGAGTTAAAGTTCAAGAGTTGCTGCTCAGGAGGCTGTATTTACCCTAAATAACAAAGTTGGATTTTTTTGAAAGAAAAGAGATGCAAAATTTTTTTGAAACAAACTTCTTTGGATTTATTATTGTTGATTTAAAGTTATAAACGGTTAAAGATGAGACATCGCTCTGCTTTTTGAGGAATATCAGATAGTCCGCCAGTTGGTCCACATTTGTTTCAGCAGAAAACTAGTTAGTCCACTTTGAAGATGAATTATTATTTTATTGAACTAAGTCATAAGAGTCATTAGTAGGTAACGAAGTAGGTAACTATACCTAGGTCAATAAAAATATGATTTTCGTTTTTGCCTTGAACAGGGTTTGAAATGTTTGAATACCAACCTTCAGCTTATTCAAATTCTTGGTAGGTACCTGCCTTTGTGAAAAAGTTTACTATGATACCAAAGTTTCTTGGTTTACTTAGACAGAACTTGAGTCAGGGAGATTAGATAATTGATTTATTTTGAAATAATTCAGATAGGTAGGTACCCTTGAGTTTGATTATCAAAATACTAAAAATTTCATAACACAAATGAAACAAATACTCAAGTAGGTACTTACCACCAGGAACTATTTTGAGTTTCTTCAACTTGCAACTGCTACTGTCTTCATCTTGACTACTGATACTACTTGTTGATTCACAATCACTTTGAAACAAACACTGTTCTATTAGATCAACTTTTACAACTTGAGAACTATAACCACTCTTCGATAAAAACATTCACAAGAGAGGATCTTATCAAAAAAAAAATTGAGGATCTTATCTTATCAATAAACAATAGACTGTAACAGACTGAGGGAGAGTAATCAAATACAAAACAAAAGATTTTGACCCTGTTGTACCAGTGAGAAGTTAGCAAGGTAACCTCATTCCTAACACGTTGATAGTTGTTGTGGCGGCTCAGTAATATTATATTTTATTAAAATAAATTACTTAATAATAGGAAACATAGATAATGATACCAAAACAAGGTACACATGCCACATTTTTCTGTAAGTACCAATAATAATAAATTGACACTTAGTCCACTCTACACTCAGTTAGTCCAGTCTGCTTTTATTAAGCTTCAGTGTCAAAAATACATTAGTTGCATACACTTAGTCCACTAATTTCTTTACAAAAATCAGATAGTCCACTTTTCAAAATATTATTGTTATCTTGGTCCACTCTGCTTCTATAGATAGTCCACTCTGCTTTTTGTAAAGTACAATAAAAGAAAACATGGGTTTTAATAGAAGATAGTCCACTGAGTTCATTAAATAAAAAAGTTAGTCCACACCTTTGAGATGGTCCAATCTGCTTTTTGAAAATTGGTCTAAAATGACACTTAGCCATTTTCTTTCACCTATAATTTTAATACAACACTGATGAGAAACTAGCAACCAATCTAAAAAAATCTGGTGTAAACATCACACGACTTTCCTTATCATATTAGGAATGGAAACGGGACCAAAAGCCACTGGTGACTCAAAGCTAACGGTTAGCTAAAAATAAACATCAAATTCGTAATCAGCACCTTAAAATCATTGGATTTGATATGTCACAACCTCCATCTAGGATGAATAATAAAAAAGTTATTCCAAGCGGGTCCCCCCCAAAATACCCGTAAATTGGGGCCGAGTTCCAAAAAGTTCAAGATATCAAAAAAATGATCAGAATAGACCCCTATTATTTTTTTAACCTAAGAAAATGTTGTTCTCCAACTTTTTTTGTATCTTTAACCAATTCATAGAAACGGCGCTTGCGGCCAATATTTGCGGCCCTGCGGCCGCATTCTGCGGCCGATTGCAACCAAAAGTTTCGTGGTTCGTCTGGTGTATAAAATTAATTTCCATACCAAATTTCAAGTCTCTAGCTCTTACCGTTCTTGAGATATCCTGTTCACACACAGACACACAGACACACAGACACACAGACAGACAGACAGACGCACGGACCAATGGCTGAAAACAACTTTTTTGGTATCCTGAGGCTATGATTCGTCCAGAAATGTGAAAAACTGGGTAGGTCAAATTTTCGACGAATACAATACTTTCCTTATTATAGGATAAGGAAAGTAAAAATAGATCTTTTCGCGCTCTTTCCAACGAGGTATAATACAAAATATTTTCCATTTTACCACTTGGTCCGGTCTGCCTCTTAGCCTCTCAAATATGAACATCAATATTGAGTATCCGTACATTATCTATGCTTCTTTTAACACGTTGAACACTGAGGCTTTTTTTCCCCCCCAGGTACATGGGACAAAGTTGGGATATTTATTATGTTCCCTTTAGGTCACCGGTGGGTTTCAAGACTGAGTATCATTGTGTGCTCTGAAAAATCTGGATGAAACCCACCGGTGACTTTCACGGAACATCAGTAAAACACCATGAAACCCACCAGTGGGTTTCATGGTGTTCAACGTGTTTTTTTAATTTTTATTAGTTAGAAGTGGAGGGCGGGGAGTTTTTGGTGTTTAGTGGGCTGAAAGTCAAGCTCTAGAGAACCATGGGGTCAAAACTTCTCTAGCAGGGGACCCGATTCTAATGGAATGGACTTCCAGTTTTGCATAACCAAGCTTCTGACATGGTGGCAGTACTCATCTATTTCTATTGCTATTTTAGATCTGGTATCTCTATTGTAGAAATTTTCCTGTCCTCCACTCTGAAGCCTATTCCCAGATAGCACAATACGTTTGCAGCGTGTTCTTTTCATGCTTGTTTATGCTTGTTTCATTCAAAAATACAAGCGGGCGGACACTAGACAGACTTGCAAGACGACAAACGTGAAGCAAGTTTGCTTCACACGTGAAACTAATCAAACAATTTGTTGGATACACGTTTGCAGAAAGGCTTGCACTACGCGTACAATTCAAGGCAAAACTACGCGTATATTTCATGCGTGCTGCAGATTTTCAATAATTACTAATATTAGAATTCTAATATTCGTAATTATTGGAAGCAACACTATAACAATAATTAAAACATATTATGTTTTAAGTGAAAAAATCATTTCTTCTAAGGTGTTTTTAACTGTATACCTACTTAATATATCTTCAAATTATTTCAAAACTAAACTTTCGGTGGAATTAAATAAATTTTCATTTCAAAATTTCCAAAAGTTTTTACAGACGAGGAGCCGCCTGTAAAGCCTTTATTACCATATTGTCTTTTTTTGTTTTCTATACAAAGTCTCCCGTTTTTCCTCTTTTAGGTTTTTTGAAAAATATTATGGTCCTATTTTATGATTTTCCTTTCGGCACTTTATAGCTTTTAATGACATTCAAGGGGGGCGTTGAAGCATCTTGAAAATTTAGGCAGATATCGATTTGAGTATGTTCGAAGAGGTTTTACACATTAAGGGGAAGTGTTTGAAATTTTGAGAGTGCAAAAATAAAGAGAATGATACTTTTTGGAATGTTGAGACATAAAAGTTGGATAGATATCTACTCGTGCGCCCAGAACCAGTCAATTCTAGTCTATGCCCAAAGATAAGATGCAAGATCAAGGCATGTTGAGATTTTAGAAGAGACGTATTATCACACGCACTTGAAAGTGATAAAAAAAAAGAAAGAAAAAAGCTATACAAATAAAGCTCAAAGCTCACCCAGCCTGATATGGTTCAAATTTACGCACATTGGTGTTGAAGAGCAGTTTAGTTTGACAGAAAAATCTTTCAATTCAAATGCAGACAGACCGTAGCTCGTAGGTAATTCATTAGTGTCGTATCTAACTATCTCGTCTCTGACAACACAAAGAGGCGTAAACCACATTTTCGAAATTTTACAGGAGAGCCAAAATGAGTTTTCTTGTGCATAAATTTTCTGTTCACGGTAGGAAAATCATCACTTCCCTGTACCCGTGAATGGCCATAGGAGCTTTTTCTGTTGTCAAATTTGATTATTTAACTGTAACTATCGATTTACACCTATTTGATTTGTCTGAAAAAGAGAAAATGAGGGATACGCCTGATTTCAATTTTTGTTGTATCTTTTTTTTGGATTATAATTGGATTACGTCTATTTGTGAGAACAAAATATAGCACAAGTAGACTCAATCCAAGCAATAAAACCGATTTCAAAAATTTGTGGTTTACGCCTCTTTGTGTTGTCAGAGGCGATCTGAGAGTAGATTATGTATCCGTCTACAATGTCCTACATACACGTCACTCGTAATATTTACATGGTATTCAGAATAGCACGCTTTGATAGGAGAAGTGCTCTGAGTTAGGGGTAGAGGATTTTGGGATAATGTGGCAATAGAGAGAGGGTCATACTATGTATAATAATTATATCCAAATGAAGGCAGAAGAGTGATAGAGAGAAGAACATAATTTTAGGAAAAGGAGGATAAAATGAGAAGAATAGATGGTAAATAGATAGGTATGAGAGAGAGAGAGAGAGAGAGAACATAATTTTAGGAAAAGGGGGTGTGATAGAGTGAGAAGAATAGATAGTAAATACATAGGTCTGAGAGAGAGAGAGAGAGAGGGAGAGAAGTGGAGAGAGAGAAAAAAAGAAAGAGATACATAGAGGGGGAGAAGGAGAGAGGGGGTTGTCAAGGCTCAGAAATTAAATGGGAAACAATGACAGCGTATAGCATGATTATTGGTCTGTCCTGTCACCGCTTCCAGAGGAAACTGTTTTGCTTCAGTGAGTGCTGTGGCCTCATAATGAAAATCGGGTGTCAGCTCTATAGTACTGATGTCACCCGAAACTCCAGCACATTATCTGTTAGGTTTTGGACAACTCCTAGAGGCTACTATAGGGGTCACGTTATGAAACAGGATTAAAGTTAAGCTAAGCCCCACCCACACAACCTCAAGTCGGAATTTCAACCAATCACAGCCCACTATAGCTCAAGTGAAGGGATAGTGTCTACTTAGGTTATAATTATCAAATTATGTTGTTATAATTTGGCCCTCAGTATTATTTTTGAGTTCAGGGCCTATATAATAGGTACTAATAAAAAGGGAGAAAAAACAATCATAGATCATTTTTCTTACTTCTATTAGAACCTATTAGCTATAGTAATGAGAACCATAGTGCGCCACGTATAGTTGTCCGCTAGTCAGAACATGAGGAAGTTTGTTAAATCAAACACATTACTTCCGATATCTCAAGACAAATATAATACTATCGAATGTAAAATAGAAGAACCCGTCTAGAAAGAAACATTACAGGAAGAAGGGGGGAGGGGAGGGGAGGAGAAATGGAAGGAGAATGAGAAGTAGAAGGAGAAGTAAAAGGTACATTTTGAAAATGAGGTCAAAAGCAGAGTTTGCCGTGAAACTTGTGTTCTCTCTCTCTCCCTCCCTTTGCTATTCTCTCTTTCTCCCTCCCTGTCTCTTCCTCTTTCTCTCTCTCTCTCTCTCTCTCTCTTTCTCTCACTCTCTCTCTCTTTCCTACCCTCCTCCAAAAATTGAAATTCTAAACAAATACAAGCTAGTGCATGCATCAAAAATTTTCCTTTTAATTTCTCTAATAGAGCTTTTTCTTCCCAAGAAAGCATTGGAAGGTATTGATGGATAGCACCTAAGTGGAGAGAGTTTCCTAAACCCCTCTCATGTCTGCTTTGAGCTTGAACTCTTACATCAGAAGAAGGGATATTCCGTTTTGTTGGTGTAGACATGTACTTTGTTATATTGTACTAAATTGTATTATCAATCAAACACTATTCACATCGTGCTCTGTCTATTTATTTGTTTTTACTGTTAAAATTGCTCGATTTTTGTGTTTTTTACCACCTACCGATGTGTTTTTGTTTCGTCTATCTACCTGTGCTTTCGGTTTTTTAATGTGATCTACTCTTAATAACTTTATCACTCTTTTTATGACTCTTTCTTTGTTAGTGAATTAAAACTGTACCTTATATCTGTGTAATCGTTTTACTTTATATAACAAATAACGAAGCGGCTCTCGCCCTCTTTGACGTATTATCTTTCTCTTCTTATTTTACCTAATGATAAAGAATCGTGATGAATCCTATTAAAAATAAAAATGATAAAAAGAAATCTAAAAATAACAGTTCCAGTATTAAAACTAACCTAAATAAATCCAAATCACACATTGTGCCGGACTTACATAAATCTTCGTACAACACTCGCTCTAACCCTAGAAAAAGCTTTCTTAACTTAAGTTTAAGCTCTATTAGTACTAACATTGAAAAATCTACTCCTGCTATTAAACCTGTTTCTTCTACTAACGATAAAATCTCTCTTATTCCGCGGAAAAACTTTCGCAATAGTTCTGTGAACATTAACGAAAAAAAATCTAGTCCCATTTCAAACAATGCTTCATCTAGTCCCGCTTCCTCTTCTATCAAAATTTTAAAACCTAACGTCTCAAAAAAACATTATAAGAATAAAAAGAATAATGAGAATATCGAATCCCCTATCAAAAGTTCAAGTTCGCCTATTAAAATTAACCGTGACTCATCTGCCGCCTCTCCTGCTCAACCTGTCACGAGACCCAATGTCTCGAATCAGAACCAAAGCTCTGGGGATCTCCCTCTACATTCCTCTTCAGTTCCCTCTGGTACGGATCAGATGCTTGCTGTCACTGTACTGCCCACTTCTTTGCCAGACCCTACATTAGCTGATGCACAATCTCGAACTCCAGATGCTACTCCTCGGGATTTGTCCGCAGAATTCTCCACTGCTCTGCTTTCATCTGAAAGCGATACTCACTCTGATGAAGGAACCTTACTTGTTCCTCGGGATGTTGCCGCTACTCCCGTTCCTCCAACTGTTGAGGATAAGTATCTACTTCCCAAAGTTGCTATATGTTCTGACAGTATGTGCAGGGGTGTGGGAAAGCTGATGTCTACTCATCTACCACTCAACACTCATGTCACCTCTGACATTAAGCCGGGTGCTGATTTTTCCCAGGTCACCAAGTGTATTGCCTCACAATGCCATGATTTTGGCCTGAATGATTTTATATTTATTCAAGCTGGCACAAACGACATCCATTCGCTTCAACCAAACTCTGCCAAGCGACTTCAGATTCCTGCTTCTATTTTTTCATTATCCAATAAAACAAATATAGTTCTCTGTAGCATTCCCTATCGTTATGACAACGCAGCCCATCTGTCAACTAATATATGTGAAACTAATAATTATTTAAAATATGTATCTTCTCGTTTTAAATTTCACTATATTGATACCAATAATTTTATGTCGAGACCATTCTACACTAAAGAGGGTTTACATTTCAATCTAAGTGGTAAACGAATACTAGCAACTAAGTTAGCTAATTTCATTCATTCTCGAGTAAATTGTGTACCTACTAATCTAACTATTTCTAAACCTAAACCTAAACCTTGTACTCATGTATGCTTTGGTCATGTACCATCTACACGTAGTCAAGTTTGTAGTGTTGGCACCCAAGTGCGTGGTTATGATATTGATTATCAGTCCGTCTCTACTTTTGGTTCATTTGGGGGGGATGTTTCTAACCACCCAGACCACTCTACTTATGAGATTATTGATCTGTCCAATGTAACCGATGATTTATTATGTCCTACACTATCTCAACCAATACCTGTGATACACCTTGACCCCGACCTAATGCTAAAAACTCAAATTTCAAGTCAAGGGATCAAACCCCCATAACTTAATTGTTCTCTCTCCTGACTCACACTCGAGCTCTAGTGGTTCTTCTCTTTCATCTCCAGCTCTTACTTCTAATTTTGCTCTCTCACATTGCCCTGGTCCTAGAGACTTCTCTATTTTTGTGACTCTTTTCCTCACTGGTACACCCCATACTTGAAATATTTGATTATTCAGAAAAAAAGTTTCCACAGGTTGTACAAGTCTTCTCGGAATCCTTTCTATTATAATTGTTTTGCTCGTCTCAGAACCGAATGTAAAGATACTGCTCGCTCTTGTTACTCTTCTTACCAGTCCTCCGTTGTACAAAATATCAAGCAGAATCCACGGTACTTTTGGAAATTTAATAGAGATCTCAAAGGTGGATCAACTCTCCCTAAGGTTCTTAAATATGGCGATATTGAATCATCATCACTTTCTTCATCTGCAAATCTTTTCTCTGAACATTTTTCTTCTGCTTTTGTTGATGTACCTCTTTGTTCACGTGAATTTCAATTTGCACAGTCTCAGCCCATTTCATCTTTCTCAATCTCTCCTTCCGATGTCATTAAGAAACTTGAGCACTTGAACGTACACAAAGGTATGGGGCCCGATGGTATTCCACCCATTTTTCTAAAAAACTGTTCTAAATCACTAGTTAGTCCTCTTTGTTACCTCTTCAACGAGTCTTTAAGCTCCGGAATTTTCCCTTCTTTATGGAAGTCTTCATATGTGACCCCAGTACCCAAAAAAGATTCTGCTAGGAATGTTGTTTCAAATATTATCGCCCTATTTCAATTCTTTCCACAATTCCGAAGTTTTTCGAATCCATTGTTCTAGACAAACTTTTCTTTTATCTTACACGTCTTATCATTCCCAATCAACATGGATTCATGCCAAATAGGTCGGTATCTTCCAATCTTCTTGAATATCTCAATTATATTTCTTTACATTTATCTGACAAAGATCAAGTTGATTCTGTATATCTTGACCTTACAAAGGCATTTGATCGTGTGAACCATAGAATCCTTCTTGACAAACTGTCTAGTTATGGTATTTCAGATAAACTCCTTCTATGGTTTTCCAGTTATCTCTCCAACAGATCATGCATGGTTCGTTTAGGTTCTTCGCTGTCTTGTTCTTTTAATGCATCTTCAGGCGTACCACAAGGTTCCCATTTGGGGCCTATACTTTTTCTTCTCTTCATTAATGATGTACAAAGTTGCCTTTCTCAGCATGATGTACATTATCTCCTTTTTTGTGATGACCTGAAGCTCTTCCGCTCAATCCGCTCAGATGAGGATCATGTTATTCTTCAAAACGCACTAAATTCTTTGAAGGAATGGTTTGATATCAACTTCCTTGATATCAACCCAACAAAGTGCAATGTCATAACCTTTTCTCGCTCTTTGGCTCCATCTCTTTACATCTACACTATTGACAATTGCTTCATACCCAGAGTAACTTGTATTAGAGATCTTGGTGTTCTTCTAGATAGTAAGTTATCATTTATTCCACAAGTTGATGCCATTTGTTCCAAGTCTTCTAAAATGTTGGGATTTATTACTCGGTCGACGAAAGATTTCTCTGACTGCCTTTCTTTCAAAATATTATACTGCTCTTTGGTACGAAGTGTACTAGAATTCTCTTCATGCATTTGGAACCCTGCTTATCTCTTTCATTCAGGAAGAATCGAACGAATCCAGCATAAAGCATTGAAAACCTTGGGATTCAAAATGAGAAACTCTAACTTATCTTACACTGAGCTCGAAAAAACTTTCAACCTACTTCCTCTATCGATTAGGAGAGAGATGTATGATTCCATAACTTTTTTTAATATTCTCCATTCTAAGATTGACACTTCTGATCTTCTCTCCTCCATAAACATAAATATACCAACATATCCTACACGCGATCCTCTTCCATTCAAACCACCTTTTGTACGCACCAACTACTTACAAAATTCTCCATTGATAAGACTTCAACGCACAGCTAATACACTCAGGGAGCACCTAGACTTTTTCTGTATTACTGTCCATCAAATCAAAGAATTCTACAATAACAAGTTAATCTAAGTTGGTTGGATTGGTTTCTTCTTCTTTTTTTTTGTCTTTTTTTATTATTTTTTTTTTATTTTTTTTTTTAATTTTAAGACAAATGTGTTTTTATATTATATAGATAAGTAGATAGTCTTATGTTAGATAGTTTTATATTTTTATAGTTAGGGAAATGAATTGTAAATTAGCTAGTACAGGGTAAATATGCCCGTATATTGTTCAAATAAATAAATAAACAACTTTTGTGGGTAGCTCAGAATTACGAAACCCCTAACCACATCATTTGCCCTAGTAACATATTCCTTCTCATAATGTCACTACTGGTCTGCCTTGCATTTGAACTTTTACATCAGCAGAGGATATTCTGTTTTGTTAGTGTATGCATGCACTTTGTTATTTTAGTATAAAACAACTTTTGTGGGTAGGCCAGTATAACGAAATCCTTAAACACATCATTTGCCCTAGTAATATATTCTTTTCGTAATGCTAGCTCTGGTACTTTTACATGTACCCACTTATTTGCCTTCAAGAGTTAAAGTGGACCCCTATACATATTTTTTTACCTCGCTGGGATTCGAACCGGGGTCAAAGGATAAGGATTAACCTAGTGACGGGTTAAGGATAGGTAGATTAGGTAGGGATTGAGTCTAGATTTGATTTATTCTTTATGAAGTACTAGTAGTAAAGTACTAGAGATATTAAGAACCTTAACGAAATAAACTTACAGTTGTGCCTGGGGTGTGGCGGATGTGAGTTGTCTAAGCCTTTGCTTATGAAATGAATGAATCCTTTTTCTTCTCGCTTTCTCTTGTAGATAGAATAAGACAGAGTTAAGGCAGACGGAATGAAGCAGAAGTGGAGAGAGAAAGACAGGAGAGTGAATGAAAAGGAGAAAAAATAAGGAGAGAGACAAGTTGAGTGTATCTTCTTTTCTCAAGTACATTTTTGCTGAGAAAACTTAGGGGTGTAGGAGGGAGGGGGACAGAGACAAATCATATTACGAACAATTTCTCATCTGGAGAAAAGAGTTCTGTTATAGAGCTGCTCTGAGATCCTTAATACTTTTATGATGGCTACTTTCTCTTATTAAATGTTTATATCATCCATTAACTTTTTAATGATAAAAGTGGTAGTGATGTCGGTACTATAATAATAACAATGATAATACTTGAAATACAAAGAGAAGTTGGTGGAAGGAATTTTAATTTCATAAAGACGACTTGTTCGTCAGAATTAGAATAGTTGTTCCCGAATATATCAGTAAGATATTTTTTTTTTTTTTAATTTCGATTTAACGCAGGAAACTCACAAACCCGCTACCCACAGTAACCTCACTAAGCCTGGATAGGGCCGGAATGCCCGCATCACAAAATCTTCACCTCGCTGGACGTTTCTTAACTTAGGTGATCCTACTAGAACCGGTGCATTCAACGCGCCATCGACGCTGGCAAGCAATTTTTTTAAACAATCAGAACTTACTTTATCTGTATCTATGGCTCTTACCTGTAGCCTGTTAAAAACTAGGGAGATATACAAACTAAAAATTGGAAGTAAAATTTGGAAAACCATAATTATGTCATAAAATTATTGGAAATGAACCCACGCCTGTCAACCACTCTGCCTTTATGTTCAGATATAATAGGGTATTGTCTAAGAGTTTTTGTAACTCAAACTTTAGTTTTTGATCTTGTTTATCCATCCCGTCCTTGATTTTCATGCTGATCGATAAGCTAGAACTATGTGCTAGAAAATTCCTACATCTTATGTATACAGTATAATTATTATGTATAAGTAAAATTCTTCCGTATGAACTATCGCTACCGTTACTTTTACTAGTGTATTCATAAATTATGGATAAAAATATTATTATTTTTCTTTATTAAAAGCTTCAATCAAAAAGGCTAAACTGATTTCTGTAAGAATATATAAAAAGGTTCGTGATAGTCCGAGTAAAACTTTTCCAAAGTTTCCCGGAACACTTTGAAATTCTGGAAAATGTGAAAGTGCTTTTTTGTCAGTTTGCCATCTAGAATTGACGATGTGAATAGTCATGTCTTAACCCTGCCAATCACGCAAGGACTTGCCAATCTATCTTAACTTTATAACTTATTCCATTAGGAAATATAGGTGAATATTTTAACCGTTTATACGAGGGTCAAATAATGTTCGTGTAAAATTGATGTCACCCAAGAATGTTCCATTTTCCTAAGAAAATACTTCTGAACTAAATTTGTAATTACGATAGTTTACTGTCATAGCAAATGACGGCGGACTTAGTATTTTTTTTTTTTTTTTTAAGTACCTAAAGGTAGGTCCGAAGGATGTGGATACTGCATATATTCTTAAACAGGAATTGAACAGGAAAGTCTGGAATGTAGGACTGAAATTGGAAAAACTTTGAAAAAAAAAAAAGATCACACGGTTCCGGGATCTCCTACGTCTTTGGAGGATAGGTTTTTAGTGGGTAAAAATTCCACATTCCAGGGAGTGAGGTGGCTGGATGTCTTTAGAAGATTTTCCTATCCTCAAAAAAAAAAAATGTAACAAGAGCCATCAATGAACTGTTAAGACCAAAATAACATGAAATTAATGGAATCGGAGTCAGGATATCCTATTAAATTTATAGTATTGAAATTGTTCATTTACAAAAAAATATCTGACTGCCTGAGGCATACTCTTGCTGTCGCTAATCCCAAGAGGTTTGGAAACTCCTAGAGAGCACTCGAGAGCCAGGTCTCAACTTGACGTGCCCGTGGTTTTCCTCTCAAGACGTTCTCATTCTCAAGTGTGCTTCCATTTGTCGAGTGCACCTCCTGTTTACGTACTCAGAGGGTGCACCCTTATGTTTCCCAAGACACTTAGTGTACGCCCTCATAATATAAACATGTTCAGAGTTACCCTCATGAAGTACAATCGTAATCTTGTGCCATGTTATCATGCCCCCATAGGATGGTTCTGCTAACTTTCCGCTCCTTTTCTCCCATATATTTCCTCACCTTATCGTCTCTTCTGTATTCATTCCTCGTCCTTGTCTCTATATCTGTCTCTTATTCTTCTTAAGCGTCTATTTTCTTAGTAGTTATATTATTGTTTCTGTCATGACTGTTATTTCTAGCTCTTGAATTTCTACTGTCTCTCTCACGGCCATAACCTCCTGAGACCTGAATGTGCTTTTAAAAGTACATAGGACAACTTCACTTCACACTACTATCTTCTCTCAAAAACTGTCGGAATTTTTTTTAAATTCCATGTACTTTTAAAATACGCCAGATCTTAATCAGTACTTTCTGGAATACATGCCGAGGACTCAAGCAGTATCTGTCTTATGTACTTTTAAAGTACATCCAGGTCTAAATCAGTACTTTCGGCAAAACATGCCCAGGTCTCAGGAGGATAAGTTTGAGTTGACTTGCAACTTTCTCAATATTTCATTTCCAATTCTCTTTTAGTTTGTCTTCCTGTGTCCATCACTTTTTTTCTGTTTCGCTGCCGCTTCATCTCTTTTGCCTCTTCTTCTTTCTTTTGTCTTTTCCTTTCCCTAATATCATATTATCTAATGAATTATTATCAGACCTAATTACGTCATGAAAAGACGGATGCAGAAGTAGACAGGATATTAAACTGTTCTGTCTTCCATCTTTATGCGACTTGACGTTTGCTACAAACTCTATAACTATTGTGGCAGCTTTATTCTTACTTGCCGTGTTGGAAAGGGCCCAATGCATAATTGTTAGGCTTGTTGTTTTTGCTTATAGTCTATATCCAATTATCCAAGGAGTAAAAAATATTTCAAGAATATTTTAGTATTTTACATTTTTAGTTTTTTACATTTACATTAATTTTTTTTTTTTTAAAAATGGCAACACCATAATTCAGTAGAAACACGATTTTAGCACTTGGAGCAGGAATAAGGAGCATGTATGACTACGTGAAGCCCGTGAAACCCGTGTTATGATGTCCTTTGGGATTGAGAAGTAGTCTGTTGTTCATGGAATACTCTTCAAAATCCTGAATACATATATAGGTAAATGTTGTGAAGAATAAACATGGTGAAGGATGATAAGAGGCTGTCGAAACGATGAGTTGAATATGTGAGAGAAAATGATGATGCAATAAGTGTGATGACTAATATGAGGAAGCGTTAAGTATAAGACAAAATACTCACAAGTAGGGACATGGTGTTAGTATCCAAACATTGAAGGAGATACTTCTTAGTGGTAGAAGTATTTACCTACATCAGATATCAAATTGGTATGCTCGAGAACATTTACTTACAAGTACATCGCCATTCTCCTACTAAAAGAGGCGAATATTTTTCCCAAGATCTAAAAACAGCACAAATGACAGGTGTAAGACCATTAACAGTCAAGCTCCTAGTTGCATATATATTTGTAAATCAAGGAATTTAAGAAACAAGTTAATGGAAAAGTTTACATACAATCAAATAAACATAGGTATGACAAATGTCTGCTGGGGGACTAAAATCAAGGAGTAGACCAGCAGTCTGGCTGGGGGACTATATACAGGGAGTAGACCAGCATTGGTTTGGTTCTGGGGGCTCTTGTCAATTATTAGCCTCCTTGTCATTCCTCCACTGTCGAGCTACCATCGTTCACGATGACGCCACCCTATGATGATGACAAATGACTAATGATCAGTTAATTATGTTCACTAATATACTCCTCTATGCACCACTCTGCAACTGGGTTGGGTGTGATAATTTGTATCACATTAAAGGAAGATACATATTAGGTATTAACCACTAACACAAAAATTGTTTTTACAAAATTTTGTTTGCAAAAAAAAAACCAATAAGGGCAATGTATTAAACATCAACTTTTCATGAAATTCTCCACCAATAACATGAACAACTTATGATGTCACTCCCAACATACACAATCGTGAAATAACCGAAAACACTCTCCATTGTGGCTGTAGTCTCGTAAGTTCTACTTAACTCTGAAGTAACTATCAGCACGTATGTGCTGTTACGTGATCTAATTATGAAATGGAGGGAGCTCGTTTGAAAATACATCATACCTTGTACACTATTGCGGCTCTTCAGTAATGTCTAATTTTAATTCACTATTTTATTTTGTTATTGATGAAAGCTGTACTATTGTCCATTATAATTTAGATAGAAGAACATAATAATAATAATAACACACTTCAGTGGAAGGTTAATGCTCAAAGCATTTCATACCACTTACCTAACCCCCTCAGAGTCTTACTGTTATGTGGTCACAAATCCAAATTAATCAGGAAAAATTCACGCACTGCGTGAGATTCGAACCAACGGATCCCAACGCTACCTGAATTACCAGACTAGCGCGTTAACCACTTTACTACCAGTGCATATTCGCATAGTACATACAGGGTGGGGCAAAAGTCTGGAAACCCCTGAATAACTTTTGAATGGCTTCTTCGGTAAAATTAAAATTTTGTACGGTAAACCGTGCTAATAAGACCTTCTTTTAGAGTGGGGTCGATTTTTGTTACCGGCCCCCATGTCGGGGCCAGGGGGGCCAACTTCATTTTTTTAAATACGAACCCCCACCTTGCGATACATTTTTGAAAAGGTCTTTAAATAAGAAATACATTGGTGCAAATTTTATTTTTTTAATATTAACTGTTTGCAAATGGCGTCCAACTTTGTGTATGCAGTAAAGTCTGGAAACCCCTGAATATCTTTCGAAAGGGCTTTCTCAGTAAATTTAAAATTGTGTACGGTACTCCTTGGTAATTAGACCTTACATTAGAATGGGACCGATTTTTTTTTACCGGTCCCCATGTTGGGGCCAGGTAGGCCAACTTCATTTTTTTAATACGAAACCCCACCTTGCGATACATTTTTAGAAAGGTCTGATTTCCCCGACTTACCGTGCACAACTTTAAATTTACTGAGAAAGCCCTTTCAAAAGATATTCAGGGGTTTCCAGACTTTACTGCATACACAAAGTTGGACGCCATTTGCAAACAGTTAATATTTAAAAAACAAAATTTGTACCAATGTATTTCTTATTTAAAGACCTTTCCAAAAATGTATCGCAAGATGGGGTTCGTATTTTAAAAAATGAAGTTGGCCCCCCTGGCCCCGACATGGGGGCCGGTAACAAAAATCGACCCTACTCTAAAAGAAGGTCTTATTAGCTCGGTTTACCTTACAAAATTTTAATTTTACCGAATGAGGCATTCGAAAGTTATTCAGGGGTTTCTAGACTTTTGCTCCACCCTGTATATTATTCTAACCAGCGGTTTTTCCACTATTTACAAAGGGATTAATTTTAAAGTCAACTAAGGCATTTAGGAAGCGTGATAGACTTTCAGGTAGTGGGGGGAGGGGGTGAATTTCTATAAAGAACACGTTAAAAAATCAGAAGAAAAGAAATGTATTAGTTGGTTAGAAACAAAACCAATTTAACACAATAATAGACAGTTATAAACCATAACGTACGTGGAAAGAATCGAAAAAATTGATAATAAAATTGCTTTTCGGAGGGCCTTTACAGACTTGCATAGACAATTTTCTGGGCTCTTTCCGCTTCATGTATGTGGTGGAATTTTTTTATTCTTAGTAAAAATACTATAAATTTCAATATTAACAAAACCTAAGAAGTGTAGGTATTTCAAATTGAATAGATGGAATAAGAATGTTTGGGATTTTGGGATCCATTTTTTTTTTTATGTGGATTCATAAAACTAGAAGCTCTCAATTTTGATTTATTATAAATCTTGACACCTATCTCAGTAGCTCGATTGATAAGGCGGCTGTTTCGTTAGTCGGTGGTTCAAATCCAGAGATAATCAAAAAATTAGTACTTGTGATTAAAACTAATATAATAATTTAACTAAACTTGTATACATCTTGTCCCGGAACAAATTAGTTTGAATTATAGTAACTAGAATGTGTAATTATTACGAGACTATAGAGTTCGTCAAACATTAATTTATTTCACTGACAGACTTCACTAGATGTATACAACCCCATTTTCTACGCTGCCCCTGAAAAGCGGAAGAGCTTTTACAACACAGATAACTTCATTAAACATTTAGAGGGTCACGTCATGAAATAATTTATATATTGTTACAATAAAGAGAGGGGGGAGTGGTGAAGTTACAGGAAATACAGAGCTGTATGGGAATGCTGTAAATGAAATCATTAAAAATAATTTGAGATAGCTGGACTTTGCGAGTGCATTTGACATTTTTAATAGTTTGTTTTTGTTATCTTCGAATACAGGGAGACCTTATAAGCCAATGAGCATGCTTCATTGATTTTGAAATATATTTGACACTCAAAATGTATATTGGTAAAGAACAGCAAAAATTTAACTAGCTGCTTAAAGCTAGGATCACGGCAAGCTTAAAAGGGTCATTCACGAGAGAGGAATGATTGGAACTGTGTTGATGCCAAACATTTAGATAGAGGGAAGATAATATAACTCGTATAGCCGAAAGAGAGATGGAAATATTACGTGAGAATGTGAATTTGTGGAAAGTGAATCGATAGACTAATAAAAGAGAACGAGAGAAAGAGAAGTAAAGGGCCGTACACACTATAAATAGAGAAAGAGAGAGAAAGGATAGAGTTGTATGTTGGAGAGAAAAAAAAAAACAATTCAGTTGAGGCAAAGAGCAATAGAAAAAGAAAGTGAATGGCAAGGATAAGGTGAATATGAAAGAAAAAGACATTTTTTTAATAGAGAAAGAGAGAGAGAGAGAAAAACGAAAGAGAATTAGAAAGGAATGGGTATCCTGGAGGAAAGGAAATCAATAATAATAATAATAGAGATAATAAAATAACAAATGATAGTACATTAATAAACTCGATTGTAAAAACGTTTTTTATGAGAGCTACATTGTAAAATACATATTAGTATATAAAATATACATACCTCACAAAAACGATCAGGAGTGTACAGGGTGATACGCTGATAGTTGCAAGTGCACTATTAGTCAAGTGATTAACGCGCTAGTTTGGTAACCCAGGTAGCGTGGGGATCCGTTGCGTTACGTTGGATCGAATCCCACCCAGTGCATGAATATGTCTTCAGTAATTTGAGTTTCTGACCACATAATAATAATACTATGAGGGTTAGGTTGTAGAAAATGCTTTGAGCATTAACCTCGCCCGGTGGTTACCTTCCACCAAAGAATGTTATTATTATTGATGTATCACAAATCACAAAGTGTGTCCAAAGAATTCCTCTGTGAAAGGTTAAATTTAAAAAAAAATCTTACATTAAAT
Source organism: Bactericera cockerelli (assembly GCA_024516035.1). NCBI lineage: Eukaryota > Metazoa > Arthropoda > Insecta > Hemiptera > Triozidae > Bactericera > Bactericera cockerelli. Next base: position 20,144,417 of record CM044959.1, on the reverse strand, counting down.
AGAGCTTCTTTGATCTTCAATAAGAAGATTGAATAAGTAATATACAAGCGGGTTAAGTTGGTTTATTTGGTTCTATCTGAAGTTTTTCATACGTCACCTAAATGGGAATTATTGTGTCACTTCTCGCCCATCAGAGGGGAGACATACTACGAGATGGGCAAGATACAACTCAGAACACAAGTGTCTACAGTAGCTCCTGTTTCATGGCCACGAAATAAAAAAGGCAGTGAAACACCATCTTTAAGAAAAGAAGAAGAAAAGTTTCGATTTTCCTGTGAACACCCGGTATATCCTCAGAACTTAGTGCGTCATACAGACAGATTTGAGTATAGAATATCAGAAATAGAGCTTTTACAATCCCCCAATACAAGATTAAAAGTTGTAAATTACAGGGTTGTGCCACATGCCTGTGTATTGGGTGTTAACACACCAATTAATAATGGGGGGGTGACACTACTGAACACAGAAATCCACTTAACCTAGACACTATTGATTATTAAATACGTGTACCCTATAGTTAAATGAATATATATTTATATATAGAGAGGTATATGTAGTTAAGGGTGGAAAGCAATTTCAAAATAATTTACATTAAATTCTATAGTCAGATAGGTATATACTTCGTTTGTTTATTATTGCACCTCTCTGACAGACGCACGTATAAAATTGTTTTTAAATCTTTCAAAATCTAATTAAATCTTTAGAACTTAATCTTTTTTACTTTCCTTATCCTATTGAAAGGAAAGTAACGGAATCACCCAAAATTTGCGATAGTCAGTTTTCAGTGCCAAAACACGTTTTATGGTCCCCAGAGCCTATCAGTTCACATTTCTTGTGGATTTAAAGAAAAAACATAATTAAATTGAAGATTTTTATATCATTTCTGTGTTCCAGGTTTACGTATTCGAATTGCCAATCTTGTATTCAAACTAGTAACATGCTTCCTGTACATAATCCGGGTCATCATGGACCAAGACCCAACCTACGCCACCTGGTGAGTCCCAATCTAATGATCTTTTGAAGGGTCGATTAGTAGTTTCAAACCCACTAAGAATTTTAAAATTTCTTTATCAATTGATTTTCTTTTATTTTTTTAAATTTGGGTTCAACATCGTTTTCAACTGCATGGTCAATGACCATATCACGAAGGGTGTTTTAATCTTTAATATCGGGTTTTGAGTAAAAGTCAAAGAGTGAATACTTCATAAAATTGATAAAACACTAGAAACAACCTCACTGAGTTTAAAATTTAAAGATGTTTGTGCGTTGGGACCATGAAACTCAGATAGCTTTGAGGCCTTTAAGGTTTTAAAAAGAACATGATGAATAGATGTGAAAATAAATTCTTGAGTCTGTAAGAATACGGCTTGTCAAACAGAAATACACATCCCTGAAGATCACCATACACTTGCCTTCGACCACGCCATAAATTATAAGTACATGTTTAAAAATAAAATAGTAATATTTGAACCTTACCCTGATATTGATAATTATTGACCATAATAATAATAATAATAATAAATACCCGGTGTACGGGAGTATATTTACGGGAATAGCCCTATTTACAATGTCAACAATAAAAATTTCAATAAATACAAAGATTAAAATAAAATAATGTTAAAAAGTATACATGTAAAGCTTACGAGAAAAATAAATGAATTAAAATAAAATAAGGTAAGTATAAACAAAGTCAGGTAAAATCAAAATCGTTGTCATGGTTTGCTGCTCGAATCATTCTGTTTAGAGGCGAGAAATGTGAGTAGTTGGTAGCACATGTTGTTGAGTAAAACAAGTTATTTTTTCTCAGTCTTCTATGACAGTCAAAAGATATTGTGGACAAGAGTTTGTTACAATCAATCAGTCCAGTTAGTAACTTTTTCAGGAAAAATGAGTCCGCTTGTAGGCGGCGCTCTGACAGCGTGTCGATACCTACAACAAAATTAGAATAACGCAGTCCACAGTAGAACAAAAAACGTTTTTGGACTCTGTCAAGCAAGTTGGCATGCACATTATAATGGGGTGACCATACCACACTACCATATTCCAGTAGAGAACGAACCAGGGCCAAGTACAGAGTCCTGAAGGAAACTGCTGATAGACCTTGAGAAGAACGAAAGACATAACCCAAGAGTCGATGACAACGCATTGAGAGGTTCGAGATGTGAGCAGAAAAAGAGAGTTTACGGTCCATTAAAATTCCCAAGTCCTTAATCTGATCAACATGCACAAGAGGTTGATCGTTCAGAAGATACTGAAATGGAATTTGCTCACGATGCATAGAAAAGCACATAACAGCACACTTATGCAACGTTAACTGTAAGCCATTGAGTGAAAGCCATTGGTTAAATGAATCGAGATCTTTTTGGAGTAGTAAACAATCAGCTGAAGTTGAAATAGATTTGTAAATTTTAACATCATCTGCGAACATCTGGAAAGAAGAATGACAGATAAACCCAGGAAGATCATTAAAGAAGAGGCTAAAAAGAAGTGGGCCGGAGTGACTGCCTTGACCCACACCCGAAGATACATTGATATATCCGGAAACATCATTGCCAATCTTAACAATCTGAACACGCCCATTCATTGAATTCTCCAACCAACAAAGAAAAGAATCACCAATGCCATAAGATCTCAATTTGGCAATAAGAAATTTAGGATTTACCCTATCAAATGCTGTCTCTGTGTGGGGGGCAAGATAGAGCAGGGCTATCGCCATATGTTGGGGTGTTGAAATCACGTAACGCGAAAAACTCGGTCGCGACGCTTTGCTTCGGTAGCAATAAGAGCATAAATAACAATAAGGGCGGATGATTAAAAACACTGCAAGTTAAATTAGTAACAACTAAAGAGAGTAGAGTTTATTGATGAAAGCACAATTAATTTACACGTGTAACTTAGTAAATATGAAATTATACAAGTTGTAAGTTATGAGTTATTAAAGTGGACTGTATGATTTAGATGATGAAAAGGTCTGAGCTATGCCAAGCAACAATTATCACCGAAGAAGTATCTTGGTGATTTAAACTGTATAGCACTTTAGGCAGTCAGAAACTCAAGTATCAACTGGTTCCTGTTCGCGAGAGAACTTAGAGTAATTAAAAACACAGAATGAAAACTTGAGGGAAATAGAACTGGTAAACAAAATAACACTTTGTACCAAAAGAGTGATTACCGAATTGACAGTTAACGTACAACCGGGGAGCAACTGCTGGTGAGTTGGAGACTAAATTGTATCTGATGAGTTAGATTTACAACTGCGAGTGAGTTGGAGTGTAAAGCACAACTTCGAGTGACTTCACAGCTTGTTAGTGGCTTTACGACATGTTAGTAACTGCACTACTTGTTTGTGGCTTTACAATTTGTTAGTGACTGCACTACTTGTTTGTGGCTTTACAACTTGTTAGTAACTGCACTACTTGTTTGTGGCTTTACAACTTATTAGTGACTGCACTACTTGTTTGTGGCTTTACAACTGACTTGAGATTTGAACTCAAGTCCTTAAGGAAGATTCCTTTCGAAGGGGAAATCGATAGGAGTTTGTTCCGGCCTTTAGATCATAATCGGTTAAACCAATCAGAGTCAAGGAGGAGGTCCCAAAGGTTTAAATCTTGGGATTTCCCATGAGGGGAAGTTAGAGGAAAAATTGACTAAATATATGGTCCGTCCCTGATATTCTATGATCGAGACGGTATGTCTGAATCGATTAGGTAGATTCTTTAAAACAATAAAAAATAGTAACTATAATAGGTTATGAGGAAAAAATATGATTTATGAGGGTATGTCACTCAATGAACAATATTTGAGGCATTCATTATCTGTCGCATACCGAGAAAAAGATTATAAGTAACAAATGTAAAATACCTACAAAAAGGATGCCGGAAATCGGTAATAAATGAATGGGCTATCATGAAAATATAGAAAGCGATATTAGATCCTTAAGACAAAAGACTTTTGCGAGGAAAGATCACAAGAAATATTACGTTAGGTAATATTATTTCGTGGAACTTAAAATGAATCTCCTGAGATATCATGTTTGGGAAGAAACCCAAATTGTGTTCGGTTGAAAGACTGAACATGCCGGCCCCCGTTGGAAAACTTTAGTTTCCAACAGAATACCTTAGATAAATTTAATTTAAATTATGTGACATTATAGAATTTTAAGTATGTAAAGTTGAACATACATGATAAAACCAGTCCATGATTTGGAATGCAAAAATACAATATTATTTAGGACAAAATAAAGTAATAAAATATGAAAGATAAATATGTTAACAATATAGTTAGTCAACACAAATGTAAATTAGAAATAGTACGTAAAAGGTACAAATAAAATGGCATACAATAAAGTAAATATAAATGTGTAAAATGAACAATGGTAGTAAAACATTAAAAATAATATTAATGACTAAGAATAATAAAGGTTTACTGTATTGGTGATGGATATGACCATTGAACGCACCGTTTGAAAGTGCTTGTAGCGGTTTTAACAGTGGCAACTCGGACGTTACCGTTTTTGCCAGAATGGACGCTTACAACACGTCCGATCGCCCCTTTGCCAGCGGTTCCGACGATTCATTGAAACGCCTGAAACATCCCTTTCAGGTTGTGCCTGTAACGCGTCACCTATCAAGAAATGTCCAGGAGTTAGGAAAGAGAGGTCTGAGGGATCCTTAAATATAGGAGTTAGAGGACGTGAATTCGGTGGATTAAAATTGGCCGTGTTGGATTCACGCAAAGAAATATTTTTGGGTCTTGATTGAACCCGAGTGGCAAGGAAACTATTTTTAACAGTAGGTCTCTTTGAAGAAGAGTGAAGAGGGCCTGATATAATCCAGCCGAGCCTGGTTTTAGTAAGAAGGGGCAAAGATGGGCCCAGTTTCTTCTGCCCAACACACAAGAGCGAGAAGAATAACTCTGAGCCTATGATAAGATCAATAGGACCAGACATGTAGAAGTTTGGATCGGCTAGATTTATGGAGTTAGGGATATTGAGTCTAGAAATGTCAATATTTTCACTTGGCAAGTTTTGAGTTAACTTGGCCAAGATGATAAAGTCAAGTGACTGTTTGTAAGCATAGTCACTTGAATGAATGGTGTGAGTAATAAAATGAGTGGAGGCGAGTTTTGCCCCACCAATACCAGCAAGTGTTGTATTGGATTTTTTCCCTTTCAACTTAAGCAGTTGGCATGCATTCTGGGAAATGAAGTTAGATTGTGAGCCGTTATCTAACAAGGCTCTGAGTTTGTGTGGATTACCATCGCGGTCATACATAGTGACGACAGCCGTGGCTAGTAAAACGGTTTTAATCTTACGATTATACGTATTTTGTGAAGAAGAACTCACGAGAGAATTTTGATTAGCGCTCCGTGAGGCGGAGGAGAAATTGCGCGTAAGATTAGCGGCTTGCGGTTTCTCGCGGTCAGTACTATGTGAGGAAGAGGGAATGTTGCTCATGGGTGTGATTGGGGATGACCGGGGTTTTTCACCTTGATAATGGTGAAGTAGAGTGTGGTGTTTTTTGTTACATTTAGAACAAAAATACCTTGACTTGCAGTCAGGTTTGATGTGTGAAGGAGACAGACAGTTCATACAGAGGTGAAAGTTTTTAACTTGCTGAATTCTGTCTTTCACTGAGAGAGACTTAAATTTGTCACATGCATGTAAATAATGATTGCTCAAACAGTAAGGACAGCTGGAATTAGAGTTAGGAGCTGGACACTTATTAATAGAGGACGTTAGGCACATACCTTTTTTGGGCCCCTTGAAGTTGCTCCTTCCTGTACTGCCGCTAACCGTGTCCCCTGGACGATTCTCTGAAGAAAACTGCATCGCCTCCTGAACTCGCGAGTGCTTCAGCAGGAACTCCAGGAATTGCGCTAGGGTCGGAAGCTCGTCTTGGAGATGGTGAATAGCTAGTTCCCATTCCTTGAGCAAGTGGTTGTTAAGCTTCTGCTTGACGACATGGATCAGGATGATGTCGCCGCAGCCAGAGGACGGGTCTAGATCGAGCGCAGCTAAGGCCTTGAGGTTTTTCTGCACCTCGTTGTACAAGTGGGATAGGGCCTTACCGCTGTCGAACTTGGGAAGAGCAGGAATGCTGAAGACGGCATTGAGATGTGTCTCCACAATCCTTCTTCGGTTTTGGTACTGTTGTACCAGAAGATCCCAAGCGACCTTATAATTGTCCTCTGAGATGGAAATAGCTGAAATTACCTCGGCAGCTTGTCCCTTGAGGCACGACCGGAGGTAATGGAGCTTCTGAACTGCCGTGAGTGAAGCGTTCTCATGGACCAGCGACTGGAAGGTGTTGTGAAAATCCGTGAACTGGCCATGAGAACCATTGAACGTAGGGAGTTCAATTTGAGGGAGTTTTATTTGTGGTAGAGCTGCCACACTGGAGCTTTGAGATGAAGGCGAGAGAGACGGTTCTGGAGAAGAAGATTTTCGCCGCTCGATTTCTATGGCAGATTTATGGATCAATCCAAGCACCTGGGAGGTCAAAGTGTCCGCTTCTGACTCGTACTTATCGAAATCAGATTTGTCGTGATGGTCATCATCGCATGTGATGTCCAAAATATTACTTGTCAGAGATTTTAATTGATCTGCAAGTAATATTAGGTCTTGGCGCTTTGTTTCAAGTATTTCCAGATCTGCTTCATCTGGTGATTCAATATAGTGCTTTGAGGTAGTCACTAATTTAGTTATTTTTAAGAGGTCACGTTTGACCATGGCTTTTGTAGGAGCCATTTTGAATGTTTGTTAGAAGATGTTTTAAACTCAGAACACGAGAAAAATGAGAGTTAGTTATGGCCGTGTGATAGACCAATGTTAAATTACACAAGATGATAAAAAGTAGTTAAATGTCAATTGTTGTTATAATTTTTATACACTTACAGCTAGTCAGGCAAAAGTTCATCCGGCCCGAAGGACCAATGTCTCTGTGTGGGGGGCAAGATAGAGCAGGGCTATCGCCATATGTTGGGGTGTTGAAATCACGTAACGCGAAAAACTCGGTCGCGACGCTTTGCTTCGGTAGCAATAAGAGCATAAATAACAATAAGGGCGGATGATTAAAAACACTGCAAGTTAAATTAGTAACAACTAAAGAGAGTAGAGTTTATTGATGAAAGCACAATTAATTTACACGTGTAACTTAGTAAATATGAAATTATACAAGTTGTAAGTTATGAGTTATTAAAGTGGACTGTATGATTTAGATGATGAAAAGGTCTGAGCTATGCCAAGCAACAATTATCACCGAAGAAGTATCTTGGTGATTTAAACTGTATAGCACTTTAGGCAGTCAGAAACTCAAGTATCAACTGGTTCCTGTTCGCGAGAGAACTTAGAGTAATTAAAAACACAGAATGAAAACTTGAGGGAAATAGAACTGGTAAACAAAATAACACTTTGTACCAAAAGAGTGATTACCGAATTGACAGTTAACGTACAACCGGGGAGCAACTGCTGGTGAGTTGGAGACTAAATTGTATCTGATGAGTTAGATTTACAACTGCGAGTGAGTTGGAGTGTAAAGCACAACTTCGAGTGACTTCACAGCTTGTTAGTGGCTTTACGACATGTTAGTAACTGCACTACTTGTTTGTGGCTTTACAATTTGTTAGTGACTGCACTACTTGTTTGTGGCTTTACAACTTGTTAGTAACTGCACTACTTGTTTGTGGCTTTACAACTTATTAGTGACTGCACTACTTGTTTGTGGCTTTACAACTGACTTGAGATTTGAACTCAAGTCCTTAAGGAAGATTCCTTTCGAAGGGGAAATCGATAGGAGTTTGTTCCGGCCTTTAGATCATAATCGGTTAAACCAATCAGAGTCAAGGAGGAGGTCCCAAAGGTTTAAATCTTGGGATTTCCCATGAGGGGAAGTTAGAGGAAAAATTGACTAAATATATGGTCCGTCCCTGATATTCTATGATCGAGACGGTATGTCTGAATCGATTAGGTAGATTCTTTAAAACAATAAAAAATAGTAACTATAATAGGTTATGAGGAAAAAATATGATTTATGAGGGTATGTCACTCAATGAACAATATTTGAGGCATTCATTATCTGTCGCATACCGAGAAAAAGATTATAAGTAACAAATGTAAAATACCTACAAAAAGGATGCCGGAAATCGGTAATAAATGAATGGGCTATCATGAAAATATAGAAAGCGATATTAGATCCTTAAGACAAAAGACTTTTGCGAGGAAAGATCACAAGAAATATTACGTTAGGTAATATTATTTCGTGGAACTTAAAATGAATCTCCTGAGATATCATGTTTGGGAAGAAACCCAAATTGTGTTCGGTTGAAAGACTGAACAAATGCTTTGGCAACGTCGGTATATACAGAGTGAACATCTTTGCCAGATTGGAACGAGGTTAATATATCTTGTTGATAGGAAAGGAGATTCGTGACAGTGGATCGTTTCGCAGTGAAGCCATGCTGCTGTTCAGCAATGAAGTGCTTGCAGGCAAAAGAAAGTTGTCCGGAAACCAACTGATCGAGTAGTTTTGGTATTGCAGACTGAACGCAAACACCTCTGCAATTACCAACGTTCGACCTGTCACCAGATTTATGTATAGGATATATGAAACTAGATTTCCACTTTGACGGATACACACCAGAAGAAAGAGATCTGTTAAACAAGATGGTCAAAGGTTTTGCTAAGGATGCAGCACATTTTTTTAAGATGAAACTGGGGACATCATCCGGGCCTGAAGAAAATTTTTGTGGCAAAGATGACAAAGCTTTCAAGACATCGGCAGAAGAAAACGAGCAACAGTTAAAATCAATATGATCCAAGCGAGGATATTCAGGTACTCTGGCGTCTGAATCTGAATAAGCTGCGGAGAAAGACTTAGCAAATAAATTCACAGTTTGATGACCACTGCTACTCGTTTCGCTGTCCAAATACATATCTTTTGGAAACCCATCAATCTTACGCGACTTGTTCACAAACTTCCAAAAAGACCGAGGGCCAGTCTTATGCCATCGGTTGTATGGAATATTACGATTATATGTACATAGGTACAAAATGACAATATAACCACCACAAGGAGCGAAACTGGCCAAGTTAGAGGATAGTTTGCAGTTAAAAACATACAAATTGAGGAACTCAGAAAACGGGGTTTAATAAAAGAAATAGTTTAGTACCAAGATAACTTGGCCGCAAACAAGATATCACTGCATTCATTGGCGAAACCTTTTTGGATAGGAGTTATGGAACCTGGCCCTTTTTTTAACGGTAGTTTTTTTGTGGGATATCATTACTTTTTGTAAATGTTTCGTTTCGCAAACATGCACTATTTTTTGAACCTTACCCACAGATATTGATCATAATGACATTGAACTTTGAATTTCTTTGTTGGCAGCTATGGTTGCACGCCCGGCAACAAAACAGAGTTCCTCATATCTCACAGTCTCACGGAAGAGGCGTTTCAAGAGAACCCAATTATCAACTGGGATGCCATCACCTGGGTGAGCCGGCCCATCTACCTCTGGATTGTGCAACTTGTCCTTGCAGTCATATCTTTGTCTGAGAGCTTACTTCTCGCATATCTAGGTTACAAGGTAAGATTCATTACTGACAGAGCACCTTTGATTATTTTCTGTGATTGACTAAAAGGTTGCTTCACCTTATAAACAGGGAGTAGACCAGCTTTGGCTAGGTTCTGGGGGCCCTTGTCAATTATTAGCCTCCTTGTAAAGACAGTGGTACAAGTGCTGAGTCATTCCTCCACTGTCTGGCTACCATCGTACACGATGACGCCACCCTATGATGACTAATGACCAGTTAAGCTAGGTTCTGGGGGCCCTTGTCAATTATTAGCCTCCTTGTAAAGACAGTGGTAGAAGTGCTGTGTCATTCCTCCACTGTCTGGCTACCATCGTTCACGATGACGCCACCCTATGATGACCCTGAGTAAATTAGTGGCATAAGAAGAGAAGACCAAGTATGTGACTCTTGCCTGAGTAGATTAGTGCCATCAGAAGAGAAGCACGGGAGAGAAGATCATCATGTATGTGACTACTGACGCAGGATGGATTGTTCGACCGTGACTGTAGTGACGGGTGACCATGCTTTCTCTTGTCCCTTTGCTTCACCCAGAGTATTTATTTCTTATTAAATTTAATTGTTACTTCTCACGAAAGTTCAGATAGTGCTGGACTGTCAAGGCTAATCAGCCACGTTTTCCCGCAATTATTGTATTATTATTGTATAGAAAAGTTTTAGAAATGTATTATTTTCCTGAATTCTCTGTTATTACGAAGAAATTTCTCGACACATAATAGTGATGTTTGTGACATGATATGCTACCATTTACTTCATTCTCTTACTAACGACACTTTAATAGCATTCAAACATGCCAGGAAAAATCAAGTTCTATTAACTATTGCTGTTGAAATAATGTGTCTATTGCAGTCACAACTCTTTATAAGTTGTTGCTCAGCCCTGTACAGTTAGTGCTCAAGTGGCATGGTCAAACTTTTCGACGGTCCACTTGATCATTTTTACCTGTAGCATGATGTTCTAAGGTTGAAATTTGCAAAAATCTGATATATTTTTTTTTACTTAGAAGGTAAAATAACTTGTCACAATAACTTGACTGTATGGAATGAGCTTGCCAAAAAAAAAAAAAAAAAAAAAAAAAAAAACAAACAAAACAAAACAAATTGTTGTGCGTGGCTTTGTTTAATAATTAATATTTTTGTTTTCTTTTGATTTCAGGGAAACATGATGATGACTGTTTTTTCATTTCATTTTGTACTAGAATTAGTTACCACGGTTCCTTTTTTATTTACAGTAAGTAATCATTTCTTATATTTTACTTCATAGCACTAACTTTTTAGCTAACGATTGAAAGCTTCTTGATAATTTCATCACTTGTCTTTTCAGCCGTCTATTTATCTTTGTTTTTTTTTCTCTCTCTCGATCTGCCTATACTTTTTTTCTCTTTACTCTGTATTTTTTTATTAATATTTTACACTTCTGTTTTATGCTAAAAAGATTTCCCTTGATTTCTTCACCTCTCCCTCTCTCTTTTCCTCTCTCTCACTCTCTCTCTCTTCCTCCTATACCCCTTCACAATTTCCTTTTGTCTAATTAAATAATTTAAATGGATTTTTAATGTAATTGTAGGAAAGAATGAAGTGACTTATAAGAAAGGAATCTTAATTAAACATACTAGACATTCTGAAGGTATTTTTTTTTTTACCTTTCATCTTTTCACGAAATTTATCAAATCTCTCTCTCTAACTCAATTTCTTCATTTATTCTAATAATTCACTCATCCTAAAATACAACAACTGTTTTATACTTTTTCAACAAGTAGAAACAAGTAATAATGCCCAGGTAAGAATATGACTTGTTTTTTATCACGGCATCTCTACATTTTTCATTTCACTGTCCTACCATTTTCAATTCAAGGCTTCGATATTCAGGAAATCAGCCATCACTAAACTGTTCTCCGCAATTTCCGCCTCTAACCACTCCTTCTATTGTTTTTCCTTCCCCTCTCTTTCTCTTCTTTCCCTCTCTTGCTGACCTCTCTTTCTCTGGTTTCTCCTCTCTTTCTCTTCTTTCCTTTCATCCTCTTCAACCGATCACTCTTCGTCCTCAACGGGAATAAATGGAAAATTGAATAGTTTTACTGGACGGATTTTCGTTCCGACCATAGCACGCGATTTTCATAAATAAGTAATCTCGTTGGATTTTATTATGACGTTCTGGTTTACCGCCCTCCTCCCTCCTCTATCCTACCTCCTTAGCCTATGGAGATTTCCAATCATGTTGCCCGTTATTAATTTAATATTTTGCATAGTAAGAACATTATCAGTCGCATCAGATAAAACGATGTTGTGAAATTTTCAATTATAGATTTGTATTTAAAAAAAGTTGAAATTTGATCTTATCAGTCCCGGTAGCTTAGTGGTAAAGGCGGCACTCTGTGAATCCAGAGATTCCAGAGGTCGCGGGTTCGAAATCCAGCCGGGACATGACAAGTTATCCTCCCACTTGGGAGTCTTACCACATAATAATGCGTCTTTGGCTTACTGCTAGAATAATTGGGCTTAATAGTTCTAATCGGGCAGTATAAATAAGGCGATATTATTATTATTATTATCCTTGAACATGTCACTTCTATTAGCCATTATAATTATTTATGAATAGCTTAACAAGGGATGATATTCACTTATTATTATTTTATGGATGGCTTCCTTTTTAAATTTCAAACTAATAGGGTACTTATACCATTTATTTGACAGTGTAAAAATCGACCATTATTTTGTCACTTTTATTTCAACCCTCAGAAAATCTTACTCGGAGGCATGTTAGAAATCCTGTTCAATTGTTCATATCAGGACAAAAGTACAAAGGAATACTAGAATACTACCGACTCAGAGATCGGTTGTCTATGTGTTTTTTTTGTGTAAAATTCTATCTTCTTCTTTTACTTTCCCTTTTCCCAAATCTACTTAGGGTCGGCATTTTTCAACCTCATGGTTGAAGTTGGTAGTTTGTGGCACATTTTTATGGCTGAATGCCCTTTCATAACCATTTTATTTGATTTAACGTCCTGATTAGGACGGAGGTTATATTTTATGAGGGTCGAAAAATAAGTTTCGAAAATAATGGTCACCTTTCACAGTCAAATAATTGGTACATTTACGTTTTCACTTTTTCCTATTTAAACCCATAAATTAAAACACAAAATATTTCTTTGCAAAATGTTAAAACAGTTTGCAGACATTTTCTCTAATGTCAATGACAGTCTATCGAATACACCCGACATTGTTTGTGTGTCATTCTCTTCTCTCTTGTCTCTTTACTATATCAACTTACTGTCACTCTTCCTCGTGAGTAGATGATATTATTCTACTACACACCACAAAACTGCCGTCTCGGTTGTCAGACTTGTCAAGCATTTCCTATTTTATGTAAAAACCTAACTGAAATAAAAAGCCTAGCATTACATAGATTACATACCTATACAATACAGCTCAATATTCTTTTATAATTAATCGATGAAAAAAATGTTTACATACATACACGGATTCCTTTTTCATATCGATGTGATTGAGCACAAAATAAAACGATGATCAGCATTGTAGCATAAATTGTAGAAATGAAGAGTCGTACTGTCGTATTATTTCTGTTTAGATACACGTATCACTCATGGGAATACCTATAAGTTTTCAATTTCACATACTTTCCCTGTAATATAGGTATTGTAAAATAGATACGTCTTCCTATGAACATTTCAAGATACACCATCGCTTTATTTAAAGCTTAAGCTTTCAAAATTATTCCGATTCCCCCAAGAACACTCTGCTAAAGTTACTGGCTTGAGTTTAAATTCCATAATTTTCTAGTCCTGATCCACTGCTGCTGCATTTTCATCTTAAGGAATAATGAACTTGGTTGTAACGGATGATGTTTGAAATACTTCGTATGAGCGCCTGGTATTTTCTAAGTATGCAACGTGCAATTAATATAAACCTTCAACGTGGGTTCTGGAATATCAGTCTTGAATAATGCATGGAAAATTATAGTTTTATGTTCATATTTTGCCAATTTTTGTGTTATAGTTTTTGTGGTTATCAAATTGTGTTGAAAACAAAGGATCATGAAGAGAAGGCACGTAGAGAATCTAGAGGCAGGTTAATCAAGATTAATACATATCGATAGGTAGTTTCTAATAGATAATTATAAACACACATTCTGTTTATATACTTCATAAGAGAGAAACAAATGTTATATTTATTATAAAAAATATATAACAAAGATGCTGTCAGCATTTTTGCTGATTGCCAGTACACAGCATATCCATCAGTTAATACATTTTTTTTTTCTTCCTAGAAACAATTTTTTTTTTTTTTTTTTTTTTTGTTCTTCTTCTTTTTTTTCTGTTTTTTTTTGCTTCTTTTTTTTTCATACTCCGTGGATGTGGTTATGAATGATGTGTATTGAATCTTTCAGAACTGTCTCACACATTTCTTGGATTTGTTTTGGTGTTATCATGAACTGTTTTAGTGCATTCATCAGGAACTTTGATACTGACCCTCTACTTCCAAACCACAAACCAATCACTTGATATTCTCGAAGAGGATATTTACTACTGTATTTTTCTTTGAGATGTTCTATACACGGTTCATAGATTCTTTTTTTCTCTTCGTCCACTTTTTCAGCCTGGTTTCTATCATTTGATTCATACCTCACTGTTGGGTCTAGAATGTATGCCATTTTACTATTTTTAGGAAAAGCCAATATATCACAGAAGCGTTTCGATCCGTCCATGTCCATACAAAACACCTCTTCAAAACAGTCTACTTCTCTGAGTTTTAACAATTCAATGATCATTCTCTTCACTTTGTGATGACGCATAGTGATAAGGCATTCATTGTGCGAGCAACTTCCAAGAACATGGGGGATGGTTTCTTTCTCTCTTTTGCATCTGCGGCAGAGGTAGGAAGAGTTGCTTGTTGTTTGAACACCAGGAACACCAGCAAGGTTCGCATAGTTTGAATTCAGTTTTATTGCGGCTGTCCATTCTGATGATGAAAGAGAGTTTTTATTCATGACAAAGTTATTAGATGGAGTATGATCTGCAAAATATTGAACCCCTATTCCTTGATATTTGGCTGAACACCATTCTTGGAAAGAATTGTCGCGAAGATGGAAACGAAGAGATTTAGCATTGTCCCCAGACACTTTCAATTTAGCAATACATAATTCCATTTCTTTTTGAGCATCAAAAGAACAATGTAATAAATTGTCATCCACGTTCATTAGTTTAGATGCAATGGAAAAGTGTTGTAAGTATGCTTCCCATATGCAATTGATAATACCCAGTCCACGTAATCTTCTGGGAGCATATAACATGGCATTTACAGTATGTGCTGGCAATCCCACAATTGATTTAACACTTCTTCTAATTATTACGTTGATACTCTCCAATACATTATCAGGCATTTTTTCAAGAGGGACAACTTGTAATGGGTATACAAGAGAAGGGAACAAGTATTGATTGATAACATTCAATTTTTGATCAGGTTTCAACAGGGGTGACGTCACTAATTTCTGACAATTCTTGGTGAACACTTCAAGAACATTAAAATCAAATATGATTTCATCAGTGAATGAACAACCTAGGTACTTTATTTTTTCATCTCTAGAAATTGTTTTGATGTTGTCACCATTTAGTAATGTTAATGTACCATTCCAAAGATACCCCTTTATAATTGCAATGCATGTGCTTTTATTGGGGTTTATATTTAAACCAATTTTTCGGAACAAACTTTGTAACAAATCAATTGAATTAATTGCTGATTGAAGAGAGTTTGAAGTAATTGCTTTATCATCTGCAAACCCAGTAAGAGAGACCGCATCCAAATTATTGTTTAATTCATAACCAAACTTTTTGGCATAACCTGGATCACATAGTTCATGATAAACATAGTTAACAGCTAGGTTGAACAGGATAGGGGATATTGGGCTTCCTTGGCTAACGCCTCGATTTAAAAGGATGTGATTGGAGAACTTTTGATTACATTCTATTTTTATGATGTTGTTTAAAACCAGGGCTTTAATGAGATTCTTCAAACAAGTAGGTATACCAGCGGACTCAAGAGATTTCAGTAAGTGATCATGACCTATGTTTGAGAATGCGTCAGATATGTCCAAAAATGAAACAATGCAGTCTTTTTTATTTTCTTTTGCATCTCTTAAACAAGCATCAATTATTTTGGTATTGATGTGGCACCCTTGTATCCCAGTGATGAAACCTCTCTGATTACAGTTCAGATTAATTTCTTCTCTCAATTTTCGATCTAAAACTTTTTCAATTATTCTTCTTAAAATTGAATATATTGTAATCGGACGCCAATTTTTTAAATTTCCTTCATCATTGCCTTTATAGATCAATACTGTTCTTCCTTCTCTGAAAGATTTTGGGCAGTAACCAGATTTTAATAATATTTCGATTATGACTTTTATTGTTTCACCAAGTTTGAGTTGTTTGATAGTTTTAATCAAAACTCTGTCAGGACCCGCTGATGTGTCATACGAAGTCGATTTGATAGCTTTTATTACGTCATCAAGGGAAACTATTATGTCATCTCCAGAAGTAGAATTAACATAATCGTCCAGTATCATCATGTTAGGAGTTTCAAATTTTCTCTTGAAATGCTCTTCAATTATTTCTATTGGTATTTTACAAGACTTTCCAACATTTTCATCCATTATTTTTCTTACTACTTTCTTTCTCTGGTTGTAATAGTTGTATTGGGCCACCTCGTAATCGTATGCATCTTTTCTCTTCTGGCGAACTTTCTTGTCTTTTCTTTGAGGATTTGATGATTGAGAATATCCCGTATTCAAATTGGAATTTTTCTTTCTTTGTCTCAGTCTGTAAAACTTCACAGCTGGATGTTTAGGTCCTGGAAGTGCTTTGTTGGCTTCATATAAAAACTTAATAAATTGCGTAATTTCTGCATCTAACTCATCTGTATTGATCTCTTTTACTAGTATATTTTTAAACCTCAAAAACCAGTTTTTACATTGAGTATCAATTTTTATTTGTTCTTCAGAAGGAGAAGATGGGGTAGCAGAGTCCAAATTTGCTTCACTGTTATCATTTTTTTTGATTCTATCCAAGGTCAATTTGTTTGCTTCTTCCAAGTGGGCGCAACCGATATGGACATTTACACCTCTGGTGTTTTTAAATTGTTTGTTACAAAATGGACAGGTAGAGTTACCAATTTCTTCTAGATTATCATTTTTAGTTTTATCTAAGGCCTCATTAATATTTTTAAGATGAGGGTGTATCTTACTAATGTGTATTTTCAAACCTTTGGATGATGAGAACGCTTTGTTACAATCAGAACATACAAAAGATGTTGCAATCTGGGATGAACTTTCCGACACCACTTTGTTGTTATTATGAGAAGAAACAGTAGCACAAACTTGTACTTTTCTTTTCTCAGTGACAGGCCTCTCATGCGTGTCGAACCACTCCGCCGAACTGTCCAAGGTATCATCTTCAATCTGATTATTACTTACGACTACATTACTGACTCCTTCTAGATCTTGTTGAATATCATTTTGTTCTTCTACTGCTGTAGTTATGTGCTCGAAAGGGAAATGAGTTTGTGACATTTAATCAGTAGATATACCTCCAACTATAGAAGGATTTATAAAAATTGTGATCTCTCATTGAAAAAGAACAAAAAGTCTGTGTTGTATAGTTACAATACCAGAATTTCGAAGGTGTTATGTAATGTAAATGTATGATGTTAGTTGTGTAAATCAAACGAAACTTGTAGAAATTTAATTTTAATTCAATCGAAGAAAATTTCGGGAGCTTTCCATCTGGGAAACCACCCAGCCACTATCTTTTTCTCGAGAACGGTTTGAGTTAGGATCTTGAAACAAAAAATTGGTCCCCAATATGAAGTCTGAATTTTTATGGGAAAATATTTTGAACCTCCGTCCACCGCCCCTAAGGGCGTTTTCAGGGGGGCACATGTCCGTTTCTCCCGAATTTTAAATGGAATGCATATTTTTTTATTTTATATTCGAAACATGCAAAGCAAGTTAGTAACACTAGTAAAAAGAAAAAAAATATTTCCTTGGTTCGAGTCCCGAAAAAACACGGTTTTTAGAAGAAAATAGACCCAGGTTGCGGAACCCGGTAAACGTTGTGAAAAAACTAAAAATGTCAAAAAATAGGTAAAGTTCTCTTCTTTACTTTCATGTAATTGTTTTTTTTTTTTTTAAGGAAGTCATAGGTCCTTAAATTGGTCATAAACTTTTTTCAGGTTCAAAAGACCAAAAGTCCAGAAATTTAAATTCGACCCCCTATTTTTTTTTCTTTCACATAAAAGAAGAAAATAATTAGCATACAATGCAAAAAAAATGAACTTTCTGCAATTTTTTTCATTAAAATGGCAGACGAATAACGTCTGAAATGCGTTCATTTCCGTGCGCGTGAGTCATCACACGAGTCCGTGCCTGAAGTTTGTATGTACGATGTAGGTAAATCACCTCTACAGATGTTCAAAAACACCACCCTCTGCTGCAATACATTTCCTGAGTCTGCCAGGATAGGTGGCATGAACTCTCTTTAGCTCCTCAGGTGTGATGTTGCGGCAGATCCCAATGATGCGCACCTTCATATTTTCCACATCTATTGGACTAGTTTGGTATGCTAGATCTTTCACCTTTCCCCACAGGTAAAAATCCATGACGGTAAGGTCCAGGGTGCTGGGGGTTTGATCCTCCTCTGCCGATTCATCTCTGAGGGAACAAGCGATTAAGTTGTTCTCGCTCCCTCAGATAAAAATGAGGTATAATTTAAACTATTCACTTGATCCTGGGCAGATAGCTCTTAATGCAGAGAGATATGAAAAGGGTGGAAATTACTCTCCTTTAGAATTTGCTCAACGCACGTGTAGGGAACGGCCGAATCTCTTGCTATATCTCGGATGCTGTCTTCAGGGTTTACAGTAGCGCCAGAACGAATATTAATAATATTAACTAACATCAGTTGTCGTTCTTTTTCTAATTTTGTAGAGGTGAGTTACCTACATCGTACATACAAGCTTCAGGCACGGACTCATGCCATGACTCACGCGTATGAAAATGAACGTATTTCAGAGGTTATCGCAGAAAGTTTATTTTTTTCGTCTGCCCCCACCCTGGACCCCACCGTCATGGATTTTTACCTGTGGAGAAAGGTAAAAGATCTAGCATACCAAACTAGTCCAACAGATGTGGATAATATGAAAGTGCGCATCATTGGGATCTGCCGCAACATCACACCTGAGGAGCTAGAGAGAGTTCATGCCACCTATCCTGGCAGACTCAGGAAATGTATTGCAGCAGAGGGTGGTGTTTTTGAACATCTGTAGAGGTGATTTACCTACATCGTACATACAAACTTCAGGCACGGACTCGTGTGATGACTCACGCGCACGGAAATGAACGCATTTCAGACGTTATTCGTCTGCCATTTTAAGGGAAAAAATCGCAGAAAGTTCATTTTTTTGCATTGTATGCTAATTATTTTCTTCTTTTATGTGAAAGAAAAGAAAATAGGGGGTCGAATTTAAATTTCTGGACTTTTGGCCTTTTGAACCTGAAAAAAGTTTATGACCAATTTAAGGACCTATGACTTCCTTAAAAAAAAAAAAAAAAACAAGTACATGAAAGTAAAGAAGAGAACTTTACCTATTTTTTGACATTTTTAGTTTTTTCACAACGTTTACCGGGTGCCCGTAACGACTTCCGCAACCTGGGTCTATTTTCTTCTAAAAACCGTGTTTTTTCGGGACTCGAACCAAGGAATATTTTTTTTCTTTTTACTAGTGTTACTAACTTGCTTTGCATGTTTTGAATGTAAAATAAAAAAATATGCATTCCATTTAAAATTCGGGAGAAACGGACATGTGCCCCCCTGAAAACGCCCTTAGGGGCGGTGGGCGGAGGGTCAAAATATTTTCCCATAAAAAATCAGACTTTAAATTGGGGCCCAATTTTTTGTTTCAAGATCCTAACTCAAACCGTTCTCGAGAAAAAGATAGTGGCTGGGTGGTTTCGATCACCTATAAATGAGAAATATGGACGGGCTTTGTATCTTTGTGTGCAGGAATTGTTTAGGCGAAACGGTAAGAGATAGCGAAAAATTGATGAGAAATGAACCCAAGTAAAATGGCCGTACGGTATCAGGAAAACTATCAAAAGTCCGAAATTCCAAACCGTCCTTCAGTTATGACCTTCCTCAAGTATTTCCTTGAGGAAGGGTCCGATTTTAAGACAGTCTTTGTCCTGGAACTTGAAATCTATCGCGAGGACCTATATTTTTTATTATTTAATAACACATAAGACAAAATTAGCTTTCATTTAATTCATTTTAGGCCACATTCTGACGTACCGTTCTGGAGATATAAGCCAGAATGTTCGAAATTTTGACCTTTTTTTCAGACTTTTCACGTTTTTTAACAGATTCCAGCATGGAACTTAAAATTTATCGCGAGGACCTATATTTTTTATTATTTAATAACAAATTATACTTAACAAGCTTTCAATTAATATATTTGAGGCCACATTCTGACGTACCGTTCTTGAGATATAAGCCAGAATGTTCGAAATTTCTACCTTTTATTCAGACTTTTCAGTTTTTTTTACAGATTCCAGCGCGGAACTTAAAATTTATAGCGTGGACCTATATTTTTTATATTGTAAAACTGTCTCAGAACATCACATGCTTTTATTTGAGGCCTTTGTTGCCATATTCTGACAAACCGTTCTCAAAATATAGGTCAGTTTGCTACATTATCAATATCCGCTATGATAGATTTGTCTCGGGATTTTGAAATTTACAGATATGATGGTTGTGTGTGTGTGTGTGTGTGTGTGTGTGTGTGTGTGTGTGTGTGTATGTGTGTGTGTATGTGTGTGTATGTGTGTGTATGTTTGTGGTTTATGTGTATCGTTTGTGTGTGTGGTTTGTGTGTGTGTGGTTCATGTGTGTGTGTGTGGTGTGTGTGTGATGTATGGGTGGTGTGTGTGTGTGTGTGTGATGCATGAGTGGTGTGTGTGTGATGTATGGGTGGTGTGTGTGTAATGTATGGGTGGTGTGTGTGAGTGTTTGTATGTGTGTGTGGATGTGTGTGTGTTTCTGTGTGAATGTGTGTGTGTGTATGATGTGTGTGTGGTGTGTGGGTGTGGTTGTGTGTGATGTATGGGTTGTGGGTGTGTGATGGCTTGGCGAAGCGGGTGCAGCCCGCTAGTATTTAATATGAGTTATAATATTTGTGAAGGTACGAATGTTATTATAATTTTACTTTACCCAAGTTCAATTTTTTGATAATTTATATTACGCTATCAAAGCAACCTAAAAATCTCTTACACTCTGAAATCATAAGAAGGACAATTTATTACGAACAACCTTAAACTAGACCCAAATTGAAATATTATGAAACGGCAAGCGAAGGCATTAGGTCAGAAAGTAAAGGATCGCAATGTAATTAAAGAGAGACGTCGGAATTTCTGCAGCTATGTAGTGCAGGTAACTAGGTACATAATTTATTTGTGAAACTGTTTGCAGAGCTTTCCAATATGAGATGGAGTTCTAGGTAACAGGACAGGGAGGGAGGGAGGGAGGTGGGGAGGGAGGGAAGTGGGGCACTGTAGGGATACGTTTCCACACACTGACTATGACAGGTGTCAAATCTTCTCTCCTGCTTCTCCCTCTCATCCAATATCTCTCTATCCTTCTCCCTCTCATCCAATATCTCTCTATCCTTCTCCCTCTCAGCCAATATCTCTCTATCCTTCTCTCTCACCCAATATCTCTCTATCGTTTTCCCTTTGACCCAATATCTCTCTATCCTTCTCCCTCTCACCCAATATCTCTCTATCCTTCTCCCTCTCATCCAATATCTCTCTATCCTTCTCCCTCTCATCCAATATGTCTCTATCCTTCTCCCTCTCACCCAATATATCTCTATCCTTCTCCCTCTCACCCAATATCCCTCTCTCAAAATCTTATCATCTTTTTCTACTGTTTCATAGCCCTTCTCCTTAAGCTTGTAGTATGAGAGAGAAAATAAATAGGAAATGCAATAATATATGTGTAAATCCTACTCCTTATCGAGTTTTTCAATTCGGCATACCTGCTTCTTCTCTCTCTTTCTATTTGAAGGTAACGGTCGAGTGTTATTGTTATTATAGATCATAAATGCCATAAAAGTTAGGTGTTGATGAACAATGTCAGTACATACGTACATATTTTCATTAATTCTGGCAAGACCAAGAGTTCAATTTTTAATATAATTATAGACATTATCTTTTACATTTGATGATTGTTTTTGTTTCAGATTGTGAATCCCCAATTGAGAAACATGTTCATTCCTATATTTTTAAATTGTTGGTTAGCAAAAAAATCTTTAGAAAATATGTTTGTAAGTATAAAGTTTTATTTTTATTTTACATGTAATATTGCTAGTTTACTGTCACTGTGGCCTACACCAAGAGGCTTTCACGCACGGTAACCTGGGTTTGAATCCCAGCTTAAAAGAAAATTTTCCACTCAGTACATTAGATGCCCGGGGTTTATTCATACCTCGTGAGGAAAAATAGTGAGAGCTTCCTTCTAAACCACAAAGAAAAAATACTTTTTAATACCATATCATTGAAAGTGTTTGAGTTTGAAGTGTCATAATTTGTTGGATTTTGATGGGTTCGTATACTTTTTTGGTAAAAAAACAAATTTGTAAAAAATTATTTACGTCTAATCTATTTTTCTAAGTGCAATAAGTAGATGTTACTTAATAAATCTAGTTGAAATAAATAAATAGTTTTACTTAGGTATTTGTTGGTTGTGCAGGAAAGGTATTAATAAAGAGTTTTTTACAACGCATGCATGAAAGCTAAGTTGGACAGACACTAAGCCACGGAGGCCACATTTGTGGATTTCATTTTGCACCCAAAACAATTTATTTAGCTTCCATAGAATCCTGTATAAACAGGCAACAATTGAATACATTAAATTTTACCTATTTTATAAAGTGAAGACTATCATCTTGTGTGTTGACCCAGTAAACCTAGTACCTTTTATACCCGCATAATCATAATATATTCCCATGCTGACTCTACCACCTCTGTTCCAGAATGATCTTCACAGAGCCATGCAGAAGTCCCAGTCTGCATTGTCTCAACAGCTCATGATTCTGTCTGCCACTTTGTTATGTTTAGTTTTTACAAGGTAAGTTGAGATTACTACTCTTTTGCTCTTTTTTTACTGTAAGAGAGTTTTCTCAAGTTCAAAAAATGGACATATTTTTGCTTTGCTTGTTATAAGTTTCAATGTTTTCTGCAAGTAGGTACAGTTATTTACGCTTTAACTTTTTAATTTCATGGCAGGTTGGTTGTTTTTAACATAAAACTTGGGTTTCATTCTTTTTTCAAAGCATAATTTATTAGCTGGAATTCTCGAAGTAGCTCGAGAATATTGCCAATTTTTTTTGTTAAGCTCTCTTAAATATCTGGATCATTAGAGACTGAATGGAGCTTTTAAATCTTTTGTATTACAGACTAATTTTAATGTGTATTTTACACTGATCCACTATGCTGAAATATTATATGAGATATAACGAGTAGGTCTAACATGCTGAAACTATTGTTTATGTTTACTATGTTGTCTACCATCAAAACCTCTCGGTGGCGACATAGCTTACTGCTTACTTTAGTGAGGCCCTAAAAACCTTTGCAGATTTGAAATCCCTAATATTATCCATATTTCATGTTTTTTACGAGTTTTATAATGGTAAGAAAATTCAGAACAGTCTGTGAGCAGTCTCCCGGGGTAGTATCTAATGATTTATTATTCTCGTTAGGCTCTACATAAACTATAAACAAATACGTGCCTAGTATGCTGTGAAAATAAATGGTGTGAAGGAAAATAATATTTTTTTTTGACTGGCACATTAGCATTTTTCTCATCCTTCTGAAGCGATGTAAGAATTTGCACGTAATAAAACCATGAAAAATATATTGACCACGTAGCTTGTGGGGGCGGGGCATGTACCTATATTTTGGAGGAACGAGCAAGATTCATTGAGCGGGTGGAATTCAAACCAACAACGGATCCACACGATACTTTGGTTACAAGACTTTCGAGCCCACGAATAACTCAGTAGTTAAGCTCTCGCTTGTCATGCGAAAGGTCCGGGTTCGAACCCCCGCGCCGACAAAAACATTGTATTCAAAATTTGGTTACAGTTGTTTGTAAGGGATACCTTCCGGTGCGCTCGTGTTGACCTAGCACCTAAATGGGAAGTATTGTGTCACTTCTCGCCCATCAGAGGGCCGTCTACGGGATGGGTAGGCTACAACACAGACCACAAGCGTTTACAGTAGCTCCTTTTTCATGGCTTTGCAATAAAAAAGGCTGTGAAACACTCATCTTTAATAAAACAAAAAAAATCTCATATGTTACATTTTTAGTATAAGTACTTTGATTCCGGGATTTTTATAATTTGGATTCTTACATTGTGTAGAAAATGCATCGAAACCTATGGAGTTGAGCCGTTGAAACGAATAATTTATTCACTCGTAAACCAACTAAATTTCTCATTAACTGTTCCCTGCAATCATGCAGAATACAGAATCTAGGCAATTACGAATGCAGTAGTACTGCAATACAACATCAGATAAAAGTCATAGATTATGCACCATTTGTACAGGTGCATACATGCATTATGCACTTGAGGAGGGACTGAGGCCGTGCCAGCAAGTGAAATATTATTATATAGGTACTAGCGATGTTATTATTTTTTTTTTTTTAATAACAAGATAACATATACAAAGGTACTTTTCCTAAGCTAAAGCTTCTAAGAAAATTTTTGTGACAATTCTTAATGTTTCACTAGAATAAGTTACTATTTTTTAATTGATTTCGTCCACATCGTAGAAAAAGATAAATATAATAATTTATTAACATCGCATAAATTAAAAGAAAGCATTTTGCACAAAATTCATTAATATACAATATTAATTTATACCCAATGGTATACCTAGCTATATTAAGTTAAATTTAAAACAGGGTCTACTAACTGCAGTCATTAACTTTGCACATTAGGTACAGAATAGATGGTTACGTAACAAGTTGGCAAGTAATTAGGAAGGTAAACAAGGTATTAGGTATTATTATTATTTCTTTTCTCAACATCTCTGTAACCTCTAGGTCGTTGGAGACGGGGGTTTTTCCCTCTATTCGCCAGAAACCAGAAACTAGCTAAACTAATTAACCTCACCAAGCCTGGGTTGGAAAAGGAATAGCCAGCATCACGCAAATTTAAATTTGAATGGTCACCCATCCAACCTCATAGTACGTTGCTTAACTTCAGCGACAAAACGAGAACTGGTGTCTTCAACATCAACATGCCATGTTAATAATAATTTTATTCATAACATACCACGCTCTCAAAACCTCATCATAGTAAGTCTGCCGTCTAACTCTCAAGTACTGCCTTCTCATTTAAGCTAAAATGCATAGTTATGGCAATAGATTTTTACTCTCCTTATCCTATAGTAAGGAAAGTATTGTATTCGTCGAATTTGACCGACCCAGTTTTTCTTGTAGATTCTAAAACCACCACATGTTTGTGAATCCTTCAAATGAAGCGATATTATCATTTGTTTCATTTTCCCCTCCCTCTCTCCCTCCTTCTGTACATCAACTGCTTTCTCTCCCCCTCTCTCTATTCATTATCTCTCCCCCTCTCCCCCCTCTCTCTACTCTTTATCTCTCCCCCTCTCTCTACCCTTTATCTCTCCATTATCATTATTTTTATTTCTAATATTTTTATCTTTTTCTTCCATCGCTTTTCTTCAACATTTTTCCATTCTTTCTTATATTATTTTCTATTCTTCATCTCACGAGAAAGTGAAATATTGTTAGCAAGAATTTATTTCTCTCTTTTTCTCTTCCAATCTTTTTTTTATCTGTATAGATATAATATGTCGCTTCTCTCTTTCCGTTATATTTTCCTTCAATTTACTCTCAGAAAATCATTGCTCTTCTAGATTTATCTACCATCTCCCTCCTTTCACATTATTTCTCTGTCCTGTAATTTAACCAAAGAAGAAAAGTATTGCCCTTTTTAATCCAACTACTTCTCTTTCCGCAATTTATCCTTCAATTTAACCTCACAATACCATTTCTCTTCTTAATTTAAGTTATTTCTTTCCTTATCTCTTTTTTTTTCTCTCTCTCTCTCTCTCTCTCTCTCTCTCTCTCTTTCTTTGTCTTTATATCTTTCGTTTTCCTTCTGCCCTCAAAAAAAAGGTTTTATTTTTCTTCCTACTTTCATTGTAAATTTCATCATTTTTAAATAAATATGTACTTACAGAAACACAATACTGCCGATTTCCAATAATATACATTTATCGGAAGTAAAACAAACATGTAAAAGAGTTTTAAAAAAATACTGCTGGAATAATGGGATTTAAAGAGTGGGACTTAAATCCTAACCAGACAGTATAAATAATGTAGCAGTTTTATTATCACTTTACCTGACTTGTCTTGTATAGGACAGGGTAATATTGTGCAACAGAGTAGACTGCACTAGGGTTGGCGTTTTAATGCACCGTTAATCACAACAGTTGCAAGGAGGACTCCTCGACCCCACCTAGTTGTGTCCTGGCCGCTAATCAGGATAAATAATCCGCACAATAAGTCCATGATAATAACGTGTCCATAATCCATAATCTTGCTAATGGATCTAGGTTGAAAGCAGTGTGGTAAGGTTCATGAAGATTAATGGACTCAAACGTCCATGAAGAGATCTGCAAGAAAGCAGCATAAATTATGAAAGTGACCCCATAAAGTTTACCACTAAATGGATGGGATGAGACCGTAGCATTGAAGAATTGCACAGGCAGGGATGAAATATTATGTAAATGTAAAATGTTCTCGTTATTTCTTGAATCACTCTGACAGACTCGTAAAAAATGAATTAGGTTAAGGCTAACTTTGTTTTATCTATAATTCAATTTCCTACTTGTTGAACATTTTTTTTACAAAAAGCACCTCTGCACCTAGTTAGCTTCAAAAAAAAAAAAAAAAAAAAAACAAAAAACAATTCCAAACACA
This sequence comes from Bactericera cockerelli, assembly GCA_024516035.1. Lineage (NCBI taxonomy): Eukaryota > Metazoa > Arthropoda > Insecta > Hemiptera > Triozidae > Bactericera > Bactericera cockerelli. The sequence continues at coordinate 20,117,742 of CM044959.1, read as the reverse complement.
TAAAATTAAACAATTTTAATTTTATTTGCGCCTGATATAATGTATAGTATACATGTATACAAGGTGCAAATTTTTTCTCGTAAGAAAGAAATTTGCAGCAATAATAATTACCAATGTATCAAGATTACTGTATTCATAAATTGGAAGAGAATGCTGAAGGCATTATCACCACCACCACCTTTGATCAGGCTTTGTTTATATTTATTTCATAACTTATTTTTATGTTCATTGTAAAAAAAAAAAATTGTGAACAAAGCTTGATCCAATTGTTCATAAATAAAAAATAAATAAATTTACGAACAGAGGATTTTCGTAAAGTAGCTGAGGATGAGTCAAAGAGAATCTTTCTTCACATTACTATGAAAAAGATTAAAGGTCTGTTACTACAGTACAGATAGCTACATAGCATAATAAAATTATACCTAGAACCTAACCTAAGTTTTCAAGGTGCAGGAGCAGATTCACAGTCAAGAAAAGACGAGTCATACACAACAACTGTACAACTCTTCACCATCCGTCTTTCCAGAAAGTTTCAGAGATTTTCCTCGAGCGCTCATGACGAGCAAGTTTAGCTTTAGAGAAACTTTTCCACAGAAAATCCAATGGTGTGAACTTTTCTTTTGGAAAATCGTTTTAGCCTCAGCATTTTCCGTGCAAAATTTGAATATTTCACAGGATTACAGCGCCTCCCATTGAAAAAGAAGAAGTGACTACAAAATACAGTTTAATAGGTCCTCTCTTTCTCTCTCCTCTTATTCTCATTCGATTATGTTTAATCTTCTTATTCTCTCACTCTTTATTCCTCTCCTCCTTCTTCTCCTCCTTCTCTTCCTCCTCCTTCTCTTCCTCGTCATCCTCCTCCTCCTCGTCCTCCTCCTCGTCCTCCTCCTCCTCCTCCTACTCCTTCTCTTTGTCCTGTTCTCTTTCTCCTCTTATATATACTCTCAACTGTATAGATATACTCTTTCTCTTCGTTCCTTGTTTAGTTATTGGATTAAATATGTAATAATCAAAGTCGCTGCCTTCTTTAAATACGATAAAATGTAGCCTGATTTGGGTTTTCGAAAGGGTATTACTTAACAGATTAATGTTAAAATTCTGTTGACTTTCTTAAAGCTAAACTTAAAATCTACAAACCTAACATCTGTTGTGATAAATTATTTAAAATAATTATGATAAATTGTTAAAAATATTGTATGAAAAAATCTTGTAACATTGGGTTAGTATATTTTTGCTCCTAAAGTTTTTTAAAAGAATTTTGGATTCCGAAAAAAAGCTTATTATTAACTTACGTCTTTGAACAGAATATTTTTTGTTCTGAAATTATCTTTACTATTATTATTTATTTGTATAAAAAAATTTCTTCATGAAAATTATATGTTCTTTCGGGGTGAAAACACCAATGCAATCTAGAAATTCAAAAAATATTATAATTTAAATACATTCCATGAATGATTCAGTGTTGTTTGGTTAATTTATCGTTTCACGGACTCTGTGGTAGGTATATCTCCACAGCAGTAGGTATCACCTAAGAAGCAGAAAATTTGTTGGTCTGTATATGAACGTAATTTAACCTTTGTGAACTAGATGTGTCATACATTTATTTATTTATTTTTCTCAATCTCCAATTAAGATGACAGGCACTGGAAAAAAAGTTTCCACCAATAAATTGGCAGTTGACCATGACGTTGCTCCAAGTGATTTCACTCCACGGTTGTTTTCCATTGCTTACACAATAATAATAATAACAAGTATAACTAGTACACTGTTGCTTCTGGTGTTTTTATCTTGCCGTACAATTCCTTGCTCGAGTTCAAGTTGTTTACATCCAAAGCCTTCTTCAACTATTCTGTTTGAATAAACTTAACGCTCTCCTCGTGTATGTATGTCATGAATACTAATGTGCTCTCTCCCTTCCCTCTCTTTTGTTATATTTTTTACCTCCCTAACTGGATGTTTTTATCCCTCCTCCACTTTCATATTTTGCTTTTACTTTCTCTATTTTCTCTGTATTCCTGTGGCTTTTTCAATTTTTATATAAAAAAGCAACCCCGAAACATGAGTACTGGTTTACCTATAAGGGCAAGAAAATTTACATGATCAACCATAAAATTTACTGCAACGACCCTAAATAGCTGTATAAAAAAATACCTCAATTTCTACTCTCATATTGGAACGAAAAGATAGGTTGAAGAAATCCCAAATTTTGAGATAGTCAGTCTTACTTTTATACTCTTATCACCTGTACCTAATAAATAAATTATCGGTGGGTCTATGGTAGGATTTCCAGAAGGTATTTTTTCAAATACAAAAATAATAATAGATTAATATAAGGGTAAAAAAAGTATTTTTATATATACAAGATTTTCTAAGGGCAATTAAACACTTGAGTTTAAATAAGTATTTAAATTTCCCCACCTATAATAAAATACGCATTTATAATTAGGACGTAGCACCACTGCTGTATAGGAAGTTCTCTTTTGATTTCATTCCGATTCTCAAATCAACCCTTTATCATCTTTTTCCCCAGTGTATGCGGTATCCAGCATTTCCAAAGGGCGGGGCACCGGCATCTTAACCTGTTCCAGGCCACGTACTACGTTGTGGTCACCTTCTCCACAGTAGGCTACGGGGACTTTGTGCCAGACATCTGGCCGTCACAGCTCTACATGGTCATCATGATCTGCGTCGCCTTGATAGTTCTTCCTACCCAGGTGAGCTTTCTAGGGTTAATGAGCAGGATTAATGTTCTAGGGTTAATGAATGAAACCCATGTGACAAACTATAATAATAATTTAAAAAATATAATGACAAGAATAATATTGACAAAAGGGGGTGATTATTGTCTGAGGCAATCTCTGCCATCAACTCGATAAACTATCTATTTAAATTCAATTAATTATACATAGTTATCCTCTTTTTTTTCAGTGTTAATCTTACACTTCCTGCGATATACTTAACTGTTTTCAATTTGGTTTTTGAGTATCACTCCAGCAATCTGTCTGAGCATCCTCAATCCTCATCTTGTTTGTTTGTATGCATCTGGCTTGAGTAGGTTCTAGATAAAGAAGGTCCAGGACCAGCATTCACTACTATAGAGCAAAGCTTGTTAAAATGTATCCATTCTTTTTTTTTGGCATTGGTAGGCAAGGCCATTCCATACAGCCAGTATCCATTCAATGATCTGCATAACATAACTTATGGCAGAGCTCTATCCTACGTGTCTTATTTTTTCCCCACTCAATCATTCTCATTGTGAGGATTGTTAACAGTTGTGGGTCATGTGTGGACACTAAAAGAAAATATTAAACCAAGGCTATGGAATTGTTAGGTATGCTGCAGTTCTGCCCGAGTAATTAATTATTCGGCATTTGATGTGACGTGCTGAGCTCCGGAAAGGTTTTCTTCCTCTCCATTCCATGCCATCTCTTTCTCATCCCTCTTCCTTTCCCTACATCCCATACCATCTCTTTCTCATCCATGTCCTTCTCCCTCTATCCCATACCATCTCTTTCTCATCCATCTCCTTCTCCGTCCATTCCATCCCATTTCTCTCACCCTTCATTTTTCCTCCTCCAATATCTCCCCCAATTTCTTCCCTACCTCTACTTCCCCACACTCTTATTTTCATTCCCATTCTCTTTCCCCATTTTTCTTCTATGGGTGTCTCCTTTCATTTCATTCCCTCATTTTTCACTTTTGCACTCTCTCTCTCTCTCTCTCTCTCTCTTTCTTCCCATGTACGTTTTCAGGAACATACGGAAAACAGTTTTTTGTATTATAATTTAAAAAAAAGGCTCAGCTATTTCATTTCCTTTCCCGGTGTTTCCTTTCTCTTTCTATTCCTCCCTTCTCTCTCTCGCTCTCTCTCTCTCTCTCTCTCATTCACAGGTAGCTCGTACCTCTCATTAATTAATCATCCCAGGGATTTCCATATCCCAAACCCCCCTCCCTTCTCTTGGTCCAGTAATCTCCTCTGACCTTATTCTCTCACTGTTTATTCGTATGAGTTCCTCACATCACCTGCTTGTTAATTAAACTAGTTTTAATTTCATAGCTTTGTTTGTTTTCTTTTTTTCAAATACGGGGTATCCAAGTTTCTTTATATTTTCCCTCATTTTTGTTATTTCAACAGCAACAAAAAATGTGTCGATTTATGTATTTTATTAATGTTATAATTCCTTGCCTAACTATCATATTTTAATACACAATATTTTGTGCTTTGAATCCTGTATAAAAATGAGAGGTAATTAATGAGAGAATGACTGGAAACAGTATTTTTTTTGTAATTTGGGTTTAACGTCGCTTTCAATTGCATGGTCATATCACGACGGGGTTGTTACCCTCCATTCGCAGGAAACTCACAAACTTGCTACCCACATTAACAGTGCGGAAGAGAATGCCGTTGGCATTAGCACCGCCCTTGAACAAGTTTTGTTTTATTAATCTCAATTTCTATATACATATGTATAATTATAGTCTATGTAAATAAAACTTGATCCAATATGCTTAATAATAATAATAACCTCACCCAGTCTGTTTAATGAACCAGTTTTTGTTAGTTTACTGAAGTTTTCTTATGAAGAAATATAGGTCCATTTATAAATGCCTCGGTAAATTTAGCAGCAATACTAGCATTTGTGTTTCAAATTCCAATAAAACTTGGTTCTATCACGGAGGACGAGGCATTCAAAGTTTTACAATTTGAAAGGTTTTATTATTTCCTGTCAGATACAATGACATTTCTGAGCATAAAGGCTCACGGAATCCAATCCTACCTGTGACATTCGAAACGTTCTATCTATGTTTTCATAGTTCATTGCCGCATAACAAGAGATTCTTTTTATATCCTTTTTCTTTTCACGCTGTATCTTTCCATCCATTGAATGTTCCTCAATGTTTACAGTTATGTGTTCAGTCATTTTCTTTTTATCTGCAATTTTACTTCCAGTTCATTGTTCTCTGCCTGTTATAGTTTCTTCAATATCTTCATGTACTTTCATGAACAACTGTTAATCCTTAGTGTAGTGGAAAGGTATTGTTTTCGTCTTTTATCTTATCTCGAAGAAGTCTTTATTAAAATCAATGAAGTTGTTTTTTTATGAGAAATCTTTGTAGAAGAAAGTAACTGTTCTATGGGGAAAAACTCCACAATGGCTGTATACATTTTACGATCGAAAGTGAAAAGTAAAGTAAAAGGTATTATTATGTAAATAATATGATGATAGATCCACACTTGCACAGTTATTATTGCAGTTGAATTTTTTTCAGCATATTATTTTTTGTTTGTTTGTTGTAATCTTCATAAATAAGTTTTAAAAGAACGTTAGATAGTCATAGTCATTTATGGACTTCTCGAAGTTATTTATGGAGGAATTTAATGAAGAACTTAACGGACAACTTTGTACACACTAAAATTACTAATGAGCCAGCGTCAATGGAACGTTGACTGCACCAGTTCTTGTTCTGTCCACACTGAAGTTAAGCAACGTCCAGCGAGGTTAGGACTTGCAATACTTGCATGGATGAGTAGTCAAATACAAGCTGGCTCTTCCCGGCCCCACTGAGGCTGGGTGAGGTTAATTTGATTAGCTAGTTTGTGATTTTCCTCCATTAACACATTGACTGCCTTGTCACACTATATGTGTGACACAATGTTAAACCTATACGCCACGTCACACATATTGTGTGACAGTCGATGCTACTTTGAATGAGTGTCACACTAGGATAAGGAAAGTAAAAATAGAAAGAAAAGAAGTGTCACACTTTTTTGGTGTGACGTGGCATACAGCGTTAAAAAACCACCTCTGTATGCCACGTCACACAATATGTGTGACTATGTATAGTAACGTGGCGTACGGGTAAAGTGTCCAAAAAGACCTTTTCAGTCAACGTGTTAAGGACAATATCCTGGAAAATAGAGTGCTTCTTACTTTACTTTACTTCATCCTGCCCCTTCTACCGTAGGTGTAGGGGTTGACAGAGAGTTCGCCATTTGGATCTATCAGCTACACTAGACAAGGCGCTTCTCCAGGGGACTCCTCTCTCGCTCACTGCTTCCATTAAATTGTTCTCCCATGTTGTTCTAGGTCTACCTCGCGGTCTTGTGCCATCTGCCCTGACTTGATCTGCCCTGTCTTTGGTCGGGCATCCTCATCATGTGCCCAAACCAGCGAAGTTGGGCACTTTGAATGGTAGTCAGGAGGGGTTCAACATTGAGGGAGTTTCTAATGTTTTGGTTTCTTATGCTATCTCCTCTTGTTTTACCTTCTACTCTCCTCAGATATTTCATCTCTGAAGCCTGCAGCCTTGATTTGTGTTTACTGGTTAGAGTCCATGTTTCTGCACTATAAGTCAGAGTAGGACGGTGGACGGTTTTATATACAGTGACTTTGGTGTGCTTTGAAACTTCTTTTTTGTTTATGAAACCTCTGCTCTTGGAGTAATAGCAGCTTGTTGCTGCACCGACTCGTCCATTAACCTCGGCATCAAATGTTCCATCTTAGAGTGCTTCTAATAATATAATATGTTTCATTCCCCAGTTCGAGCAACTTGCGTTCACCTGGATGGAACGGCAGAAGCTGGGGGGCTCCTATTCCTCACACAGGGCTCAGTCAGAGAAGCACGTGGTCGTCTGCAGCACTACCCTGCATGCAGACACCATTATGGACTTCCTCAACGAGTTCTACGCCCACCCTCTGTTGCAGGTGAGTAGCCGGGATCTCAGTGAGTGCAACATTTTGTCTCTAATTTTAAATGGGAAGTGTTGCGAAGAAATGTTTCAGTCAGTGAGATTTACAGCCGTATTTATGAACAGAAAACGCCGTCTGAGCATGGTCTGAAGCATGATTTCCTTTAATATTATTGGTCAATGCCTTGCTTGAGACATTGCTCGGACAAAATTCGCTTTTCATAAATACGGGTGTTAATTTTATTTGGAAAAGCGGAGCAAAAAAGTGGATCACATATGAAGCACTCTCGCTTTCAAAAGCCCCAAATTTCCCTTTCAAACGTCAAATTTAGTTTAAATTGTGCATTAAGAGAGTGTGATTAGAAAGAAATTTGAAAGTTGAAAGAGAGATTTGTAGATTTTAAGAGTAAGCTGAGTAAGGCTGGATTTCAATAATGAAGCCCAAGTATGCCTAACGGGCAGCTTACGATAGCTGAACTTCATCTTTTGGTATCATTCATCTAATAAAAACATACATGAATTTTAATCCTTTTGATTAGAGGGTTTCTCTCTTGTAGACCAAGAGTGTTTGGCTGTTTGGTGTTGTGCAGTTCTGGTATCTTGCATCCTGTTCCGAGCATGTTAGTATTAGTGGTGATAGCCATTGTTGTTGCTGATGCTTTTGTTGCTGATCGTGACGTTGCAAAGAGGAGGCATAAAATTTAGAATCCAGCCTCAGCTTATACCTACTAATAATTTAATTCTGTGTCTGTGAGATAGGTATTGATACCTAAATCACGGTGGTGAGAGGATTATATGGACGCCAAGATCCAATGTCTAGGCTCCTTTCATATCCATTGTAACTATTTGGTTTTAACGTCCTGACTTGAGGTAGACAGGACGGTGGTTTTACCCTCCATTCGCTGGAAATCGTACCAGCTACCCACGTTAACCTCACCCAGCCTGAGTAGTGCCGGAATTGCCAGCCTCATATGTTCGGAGGGAACAGAATTTTCTGTGTGAAAAATCTGCTCCGACCGGGGATCGAACTCAGGATATCTCGACTACGGGCAGTAGTCACAACCGTTACACCACGGAGGCTGTATACCTACTTAATTGTGTACTACTACAAGAACATACATGAGACATATCCCTAGTGAACTTATAATAATATTTTATTTCAGATAACTTGCAGAGTGTTTCATATTTTGTCAGTATGTAGGTACATTACTAGGTCGTAGGGGCTATCCTTGTAAAAGTGTATGGTACAATAATAATAATAATAGACTGACTTCGATGTTAATTAGGTCAAAAAGTTGGTAATTTGGTATTATGTAGAAGTAAATCCATTAGATGGAAAAAGCGAAGTGACTTGAATAGGTAAAAGATTTGTTGGAAACTCTCCCGTTAGAAAACTTTCCTTATTAGGAGATGAAAATTAAGGGAAATAAGTTTCTGTGGGATTAATTTAAATTCAACAAGAAATGAGGATTGAGGTCGGAATGAGTAACCCCAATTTTTTGCAGAGGAAATTGCTGTGCAGTTTTAACTTTTCAGAATTAATTCTGAACGAAAATTCTGTACCTGAAAAATTGCTTTTTTCCTTCAACTAGCTGTCTCCCGTTCATTTTTCTACGAAGAGTTAAACATGAATAGTTTCTAGAATAATTTTGCAGTTTTTTTAAGCTTATTTTAAAACTACTAGTTTATTAATTTGTACCTCTGAGAATTTTGTAATCATGTATATTTTTTGTAAAATGAATAAGTATCTAATACCATCAACATTATTTCATAAAGCATGACGAGTTGATGACTGTAGATGGGGTTTTGATTTTTTTACTGTATTAATTGTTATCTAGGTAATCGATATTCTATAGAAAATGAGATATACAAATTATAATGAAATTCTCACAGTGAGAAATAACAGAAACAAATTTAATAAAGTGATGTAAAGAATTTTTTTTTTTTTTTTTTTTTTTTTTTTTTTAATTATGTTCAAACTTAACTAGTGTCGTTGCAATTACATGAACTGGGATTTGAGGGTTAAAGGTAATTACGTAATACGAAGGTTTAATATATCCTTACAAATAATTTTAAATTTTTCTAAATGTAAACTTAAATCTAATTTACATGAGTGTAGATTAAATAGCAACATAGCTGATATTATAGGTGAGCTTAAACCTTCTGGAGCACACAAACTATTTTTAATGTAGAAAAAGTTAGGGTTTTCCCTTATTCTTAGTTGTATTACAGGGACCCTGATGCTGATGTCCTCAGAAATATCAGAGACTTCTATATTTGAATTGAAAATATTATAAATGTGTAATAATCTCTGATAGTTTCTTCGGTCAGTCAGTGTCCCTATATCTAGGTGCTCCATCAGGTCCAAGTAAGAGATGGCCTCGGGGTACACAGGGTAAAAACCGTTCAGTTTCTTGAAGAGAAATCTGACGAATCTTGCTTGTACTTTTTCTATTTTATCTCTCAGACATTGGGTGGATGGATTCCATATGACTGAGGCATATTCTAGTTTGCTTCTGACAAGTGCGGTGTAGAGGGTAGTGATGGTATCTTCCTCTGTAAAAAATTGGGAGTGTCTTATTATGAGGCCAAGTGTTCTGGTGGATGATGATATAATGTCTGATATATGATTTTCAAATTTCAAGTTTTGCTGAAAAATTACTCCCAAATCTTTTTTTTTACTAACTCGATTTAACGTTGAGTTTCCAATGTTGTAGTTGAACTGTATTATTTCTTTTTTTCTCGAGATTGTTAATATTTCGCACTTGTCAGGATGGAATTTTAATTGATTTTGGGCAAGCCATGCCTCAACAGAGTCAAGATCTTGTTGTAATTGTATACAATTGTATTCATTATTAATTTTGTGATAGATCTTGAAATCGTCTGCATACAATACATAGCTGGCATAATTAATTACTTCCCCGATACCATCTATCACTATCGCGAAAAACAGACTGCTTAACTTTGAGCCCTGAATCACAGAAGATGTAGGATAATATGGGTCAGAAATATGATTTTGAAAAAGCACTCTGTGTTCGCGATGCTCTAGATATGATGCTATGAATCTTGCAAGGTCAGGGTGGAATCCGAAGGCTGCCAATTTTTTTAATAATACCTCATGTGATAATTTATCGTACGCCTTTAAGATGTCTGTATAGATGACGTCCACTTGTTTATGGCTCTCGCTAAGTGATTTTGAGACAAAATGGTGAAAACTTGTTAGATTAGTAATAGTTGATCTTTTCTCGATGAAGCCATGTTGGTGTGGCGATATTTTATTATAAACGAAAGATGATATTTTTTTAAAAATACAGGCTTCAAAGAGTTTAGATATTGCTGTTAGACATGATATGGGCCTATTTTCTTCAATAAGTTGTGAGTTATCTTTTTTTGGTATTGGAGTGACTAGAGTATATTTCAGTAACTGTGGGAAAACTTTCATTTTTAATGATTTATTAAAAATATGATGGAAAATTTTGCAGAATACTGCAGAACATTTTTTCAGGATATTGGGAGGGATACTATCCATTCCTTCTTTTTTATTCTTCAGAGATTTTATTCCATTTTCTATGTCTTCTTCCGTCAGAGAAAAAACGGGTAGATCAACTGTCGTGTTTTTAAACAAGTTTTCACATTTGTAATTAACTGGAGGGGCGATATAAACTGAGTTAAAAAACGAGGCAAAGGCATTACAAATTTCCTTTGGTTGTGTTAAAAGCACACCATCCGATTTGTATGTTAACTTGGGAAGATTTTTATTTTTGGATTTTATAAAACTCCAAAATTCCTTTTTGTTTTCCGATGATTTTAGTTTTATCTGTAGTTCATTGAGGTATTTTTTATAGTTGACTTTAAGTTTTGTTTTACATTGTTTTTTTACAATTTTATAGTTTCGATTTTTAGTTTTTCGAAGTTTTTCTTTTTTGAGATAAAGGCTAATGTTTTCATTGTTCCACCATGTTGGAAAGGTCTTTTTGTTTACTTTGAAAGTGCCAAAACGTTTTTTTGGGATATTTTTGTCAAAAATTAGAAAAATAATTTTATAAAATACCTCAAGTGCTGTATTTGGATCATCTTCTTTAAATATTGTTTCCCAGGATGTGTTGGTAATTTCATTATAAACAGTGGTCCAATCGGCTCGTTTGAAATTATAATTTCTACTTAAAAATTCATGATCAGGAAAATTTTGGGTTTCACTCTTCAAGTTTTGTACAGTTTTTGCTGGTGGTATATCTTTATGTTTTAATTTATTTCTTGTGTATTTTAAGTTTATTTCTAAAGTCGGATGGTGCGGATCCTCCACAACCAAAGGTTCTCCTACCCCGACAGATAGTTCAATATTTCTCTTAACATTTTTGTTGTATAAATGCTTAAAAAGAACTAAATCTAATATCCTATTGTGTCTATTTTTGATGCTATTACATGATGTCAAATCCAAAAAGTTTACAATTTGATTTAATATTGTGTTTCTCGTATTATCAATTATATGTGATGGTGTATCTTCTGAGAAAGAGTTTACATTGAAATCCCCTAAAATCAATATGTTTTTGTAGTTTATAATTTCAGTATTTTCTACTATTTTATCATAAAATAATTCTAATGTATCTGCTGTAACGGGGGGAGGCATGTAAACAACACAAATCAATAATTTCATGTAATTTAAATGTATTTCTAGCCATAAAGTTTCTAGTTGGTGGGAGTTACAATTCCAGTTTTCTTTTTTATCCACCCGATATTCCTTTTTTATTCCCACAGCTAGACCTCCTCCCTTTACTCTATTAGTTGTGTTGAGATTTCTATCCTGGCGGATAACCTGGTATCTACTGTCTAGGAATTCAGAATCATAAACATTGTCTTGTAACCAAGTTTCGGTTAGAACCAAAATATCATTGTCTTGAGCAGTACAATTAAGATAGCAAAAGTTCGTTTTGGTGTTGAGTCCTCGGACGTTCTGGTATAGTAATGTATATGAATTTTTGCGCGATGCATTATTAGTATTACATTTATCATTATCATAATTGAAAATTTGTTTCTCTTTGTTGTTTTCGGAATTTATTATTTCAGGACCTGCTTTTGGTTGTATTTCTTTTTCAGTGCAATTTGCACTCGTCAACTGGTTTAGAAAAAATTAGTCTGATTCAGATGTTTGTTTTCTTCTGATGAGTTCCACCTGTCATCCAAATCAAATCTATGGTTACGGTTAGACTGTGCTTCAGTAAAATTGTTATCAAATCTTACTCTGTAGGTATCCCTGTGGGTATAGCGGTTGCTATTGTTGTTATAATAATTATTTGAAATATTATAGTCATGTCTGTTTTTGTTGTACCAGTGATACCTATTATATTCATAACGATTATTATTTTTTCTTAAATAATGCATATTTTTATTATTAGTATATTTTTTATTATTATATATATTTACATAACGAAAGTTACAAGTAATAGTACATGGTATAAAACTAGAAAACAGATTGCGGTGGTGTATGTGAGTGAATGACTATGGGTGCGGGTGTGTGTGTGTGTGTGTGTGTGTATGTGTGTGTGTATGTGTGTGTGTAATTGTGCATGTGGGTGTGTGTGTGTATGAATGTGAAGAGGATGTGTGTGCGCGTGTGTGTGTGTTTGTGGTGTATGGGTGGTGTGTGTGTGTGTGTGTGTGTGTGTGAGTGTGTGTGTGTGTGAGTGTGTGTGTGTGTGAGTGTGTGTGTGAGTGTGTGTGTGCTTGTGGGTGTGTTTGTGTGTGTATGTGTTTATGGTGTGTGTGTGTATAGTTGTACAAATAATATACAATGGCAAAATACAGGACAGAAGGTTACAAGTAAAATACAGGTTCATAGTACAAGGTATAATACAAAGTGTGTGAGAGTGAGTATGTGTGTGTGTGTGTGAATGTGTGTGTGTGTGAGGGTGTGTGTGTGAGGGTGTGTGTGGGTGTGAAGTGAGTGTGTGTGTAAATAATATATAATGACAGAATGCAGTATGAAAGTCAGACCTGCAATTATATAGGTTTACATTTCAATGAAAAAAAAAAAAAAATAGAACATGGTATAATACAGTGTATTTGGGTGTGTGTGTGTGAGTAAGTGAGTGAGTGAGTGTGTGTGTGTGTGTATATATAGTTGTACAGATGTTAAAGGCAAAATACAGGACAAAAGGTTACAAGTAAATTACAGGTTCATAGTACAAGGTATAATACAAAGTGTGTGTGAGTGAGTGAGTATGTATGTGTGGGTGGGTGTGTATGAGTGAGTGAGTGTGTGTATATATATAGTTGTACAAATATTATACAATGGCAAAATATAGGACAAAGGGTTACAAGTAAAATACAGGTTCATAGTACAAGGTATAATACAAAGTGTGTGTGAGTGAGTGAGTATGTATGTGTGGGTGGGTGTGTATGAGTGAGTGAGTGAGTGAGTGAGTGTGTGTGTGTGTGTGTGTGTATATATATAGTTGTACAAATGTTATACAATGGCAAAATACCGGACAAAGGGTTACAAGTAAAATAGTAAAATATAGGTTCATAGTACAAGGTATAATACAAAGTGTGTGTGAGTGAGTATGTATGTATGTATGTGTGTGTGTGGGTGGCTGTGTATGTGGGGGTGTGTGAGTGTGTGTGTGGGTGTGAAGTGTGTGTGTGTGTGTGTGTGTGTGGGTGGGTGTGAAGTGAGTGTGTGTGTGGGTGGGTGTGAAGTGAGTGTGTGTGTGTGTGTGTGTGTGTGTGTGTGTGGGTGTGAAGTGAGTGTGTGTGTGTAAATAATATAGTGACAAAATAATATAGTAGCCTGTTAGTTTACAGAATAAATTAATTATTAGTATATTTAGTATTTTGATAGTTCTTAATGTAGCTATGGTCATTATAAGTAAGTTTATAATGATTGTAGTTTTTTTGTTTGTGTACGTTCATGTTACTGTGTTTATTAGGTGGATAGTTCACACTACTTGTGCTAGATTGATTGTTGTTGTAATAATGTTTGTTTCTATTTACCTCCTGAAACTGCGATTTCATTTGGTAGTTGCCTGGTTTTCTATTTAAAACGATTTGTTTTATTTTTTCGACATACTTTGACTTTTCCCTGTCTGTTAAGATGAATTTTGTCGTATGAATAATCCTGATGTTGTAATAAATTTCCTATTTCAATACATTGTAAATTAGAAAGATTCTGTACCAGATTTTTAACGCTATTATTAAAAGTTTGAATATAGCGATTGAAATTATTTTTTTCTCCTCTGGGAGGTGTCATAACAAGAAATACTTTTTTATGTTTGAAAAGAGAGCTTATCTTATTGATGGCATCAGCTACATCGGTCCAGTTGGAGTGGCAGACATCGTTTGCGCCGGCGATCACGAAGACAATCTCATACTTCAAGTCCTGCTCACTCATCATGTTGGCGACTTCCTGGTAGCATCCTCCCGGTGCGAAATGGGCATGTACCTCATAGGTACAGGGGAGCTCCTTCTGCAGATGAGTTCGCAAGTTCCTCACGTGGCTGTCTCCGAAGATCGCGATACGTTTGCATGGTTGAGGTTTCGATGTGTTGATCTTGGTTGTTGTGTCACTAATAGTATTTAAATTTGTGTTGGATTTTCTTTGTAATGATTTGGTAGATGCTGTCGCTTTTGAATTTGCTGTTGCAGAATTGGTACATTTGAGTTGATTTTTGTGTTGATAAGAATGTTCAATTATTTTAGGGGTTTGAGAAATTAATTTTTCACTATTGTCAATACATTTATTTTGTTCAAGTATTTTTATACTTTGTATCATTTCCTTAATAATTTTGTCGTCCTCGTTGGATTTTTCTTTCAGTTTATCAATTTCAATTTGCTTATTGATTATTTCTTGAGCAAGACAATGTATTTGACATCGTAGCTCAATTCTATTGTCACTTGTTTGAGGGGTCTCATTGAAAGTAGAATTATTTGTTATATTAACTATAGGAGTATTGTCTATTGATAGGATCGATTGATTTGATGGTAGTAAACTTGTGTCATTAAAAGTGTTCTTATCTTTGTTGTTTGTTTTTTCCTGTTGTATGGTCGAAGATTCGACTGTTGGTGTTTGGGAGTGACGTTTAGGTGATTCACTTGTCACTTCCGCCGCATCTGAGTCAGATGTTGTTAGGCTGTCACTAGATTTTTTGCGAGAGATTAGATTGTTGCTGCTACTGTGTTCATGTTTTGTATTATTTTCAATTATTTTAATATTGTTATTGTCTAGTTTAATGAATGCACGACAGTTCTCTACTGCACATTGCCATATATTATGTTGGCCTCTTGTGTTTGTTGTAGAGCTAAATTTGTAAACTTGTTCTTGAAATTTCAAGATTTTTTTATGTTTGTTCTCAAGTATTTTAAACATTTTTAATGAATGAATTAATTATGATTTGTTGAATTTGAATCTATTTAGGTACATGCATAAATCGTAGTTGCATATGACGCAACAAAAAGTGTCAATAATTCAATAGTTTGTTTGATAGGTATGCAGTAGGTATCAGAGTTTACGGTTGCAATGATAAATAGAATTATAGATATATTATATACATAATTATAATGTGAAGTGATGATGTCGATTGATAATCAGGTAACATGCATTGGTTGAGGAAAAAATATTGAAAGAAACTCGGGTCTCTTGGTAGGTGTTACTGTCTCATCTATTAGTGTTATTAGTATTATTAATAGTATTAGATTGTATTGTGTTGTTGTTATCACTAATATCACTGTCACAAAACAAAGAAATTTCTAAAAAATGAAGTTACTCATAAACGAGTTACACTGTCAAAAAGTTGCTTTCACATAAGAAAACTAAGTCAAAAATTGAATATATTTGATACACTGGGGAAATTTTTTTTTAGTTTGTGATAATTTTAAATTTAGATTGAAAATTAATTAATTTTGATTTTTGTTCACGTAAATATTTTGTAGATGTTGATCGACGTGATAACACTCTTTATTGCCTATCTCTAATCAATTCTAGAACAAAAAAAATTGTTTCTGAATAATTTGAAAATAGAACTACCATTTTTGGTTTTTCAAACTATATATTTTTATTTACATATTTATACATAATTATCTAGGTACCTAGGTATATATTTATTTTTTTACTTGAGTTGTGTCTATCTGTTATCTCTCCAGAGGACTTGAAATTTCTATAAATGTGTCTTCATAAAATTTGTTTAAGCAATATCAATAATATTTTGTTTAAGAAACAGGTTTTAC
The DNA here is from genome assembly GCA_024516035.1 of Bactericera cockerelli. Classification (NCBI taxonomy): domain Eukaryota; kingdom Metazoa; phylum Arthropoda; class Insecta; order Hemiptera; family Triozidae; genus Bactericera; species Bactericera cockerelli. The sequence goes on along the minus strand of CM044959.1, from coordinate 20,101,832 downwards.
TGTCATGAATCGAAAAAGTCGAAAAACTCTATAGTTTCATATGATTGCTATGCTACCTTTTGTTTCACTAAACTTTCAACCTGTTCCCATTTCAACACTCAAGTGTACTTTTAAAACAATAAACGAAACAAAAGTTGAGTACAAAACACTGCACACAAGTTCGGTCGGCGATATCATTAATCTGCTCTTATGTTTTCTATGTCACCTTTCACCCTTTGCAACACCATGAACCAGATTAGTGAACCATACCAGCAGTTCACAAAACTAAAAATAAAAACAATATCAGAAGATTATATATTATTAGAAAATTGACTGCCTCGATCAGGCTTTATTTTTCATTTTATAGTATGTCAAAATTTCTGAATAAAGACAGTTGTGTAACACCCATAAAAAATTATACCTGCATAGTTCCAAAATCAGTTTCCCAGTTAGGTATTACATAATATTTTAGGGTGGAATTAATAGACGTTTTTTTAATACCTCTGTGGCGCTAAGTCAATAATAATAATAATAATTGTTTTTATTCATATTTTCATACTATGTCACATCATCTACCTCCTCTTAAGTACTCTTGTACTTTTCGGGAGATAGGGTACATTTTACAATATATGTTAAATCATTTCTTCATTAATCTATGTCTTCCATATTGATTTAAATTTCATTATTGCAATTTATCAAATATTTTTTAATCTCTTTCTTCATTTTATTTTCATTTAAAATATTTCTCAGATTTGTTGGAATGTTATTTAGCATAGTTGGGATTTGAAAAGATCTTATTGTTGCTCCATAATTATTGTTGACTCTTGGTGTTATATAATGCACATGTTATGATTTGTGTCTTCTGTTCTTCTATAATTTTCTTTATAATAATGTTTGGTTAAAAGCGTATAGATGTATAAATTTTCAAAGTTTAATATTTCATTTTCGTTGACTATTTTGTTTCTTTGTACTTTGTACTTTGCGACTTTCTAAAGTACGCAATACTTTACAAGGATTGCGTACTGTGTAAGATAGGGAAAACCAACGCTTAACAATAACTTAGGTTATTGATGTTGTCTATTAAAATAGTCTTAGATTCCTTGATCGTAACATAGAAGCTAATAATTATAATTATCATTACATTAGAGTCCGCACATCAATGTGAGATTGGATGACCTAATATTGTACATCTAGAAATATTTATCTTCAATAAAATAATAATTGTGATTTTTTGAAAATAATTCATTAGGTAATATAGGTAACTTTAGTTGTGAATTTCAAAGGGTTAAACTGTTTGGAGCTCTAAAAGCTTCATTTTTCTTTTCAAAATCAGCAAACGACAAAATACGTAGAAAAAAAAACTTGCCTGCAAAGAATTTTGCTTGGAAAGAAAGTTTTGTCTTCGAAACATTTCAAAACGCAGAGGTAGGAAAAGTATCTTTAGAAATTTTCAAACTTTTTTTTTTATTTGCTTTGTGTCTGCTTTCTTTTCCGCCTCGTCTTCATGATATTGTTCTCATAGCTGACAGCCAAAAGAATTATAATAATGACAACATTAAAATGACCTTTTTATCCTGTCCCAAAAAGATTTTTTGGGGAACCGCAGGTTATGGTGTTATTATCACCAATATTTTAAAATAATATCACTTTATATTATGACTGTCTGGTAGTGTCTGGTGCATGACAATATAATTATTCGAAATTTTCGAGAAAAAAGAAAATTAATATTTCGATGTTTAGGAAATTTGGAACGAGTGGAATATTTTGTACATTCATTTAGAATCTTAAATTTTATTTTAATTTTATTTCTCCATGTTATTTTATAATTTTAATACGTAGTACCTATTGATTTAAAAAAAAATCTATAACTTTATCCGGAAAACTATGTGAAAATAATGAATAAATTTTCATAACATTATTATTATTATAGTAAAAACTCATGTAATATTTTCAATCGTTATCATTACAATGAATAATTCCATTCTATTTTACACTTCAATAGTCAATTCAATAATTTACTCCCTATTAAAACTGTAGGAAAAAATTATAAACCTTTATCTCCCCCTTGTTTCCTCCCCCCCTCTTTCATGTACTTTTTCACTCTCCCTCCTACTCTCCTACTCGGTTTGTGGCTTTTTTTTGAAAATTATTTATTCTCAACACTTTCCGTGTCCTCAATGAACCAGTCTCTCATCACAGAAGATTGAAGAGAACGTGGCCCATCGACCTGTTTGATGATTAACTAAACCACCCCAAACATTGCACAGGGTGTGGTGTCTGCACAGACCATCTTGGGTTGTCATGAAAGAGATTTCTTTAATCTAGGTAGGGTGGTGAAAGCACAACACAAGTGCTATAGAAACTCTTTCATGACCGCTCCTGGGTCTTGTCAGATACGGCACAATGGACAATGTTTGGAGACCACTGATGCACTTTATAGTGCTTATCTATTGGAGTGATATCAATGGATATCTTCTCCTTCAAGTTATGTACAAATCATCATATTTTACTTGTTACAATTACTGTATTTTCACTATGTTGTAGGAGATTGTAAATAAAATTAACCAATTAAAAAAAAAAAAAAATCTCAACTCTTGCCTTGTCGCCAGAACTACTACGTGGTGCTCCTGTCGCCCATGGAGCTAGACACCACCATGCGCATGATCCTGCAGGTCCCCTCTTATTCCCTCCTTCTTCTTTTACTCTGTCTTATCCCGCTCAAGCAGGGTCGACGTTGTTCAACCTCATTGTTGAGGTTGAATGGTTTTGGCACATTTTTTACGGCTGGATGCCCTTCCTAACGCCAACGATTCTATTTGATTTAACGTCCTGGATTAGGACGGGGGTTTTACCCTCCATTCGCTGGGAATCGTACCAGCTACCCACATTAACCTCACCCAGCCAGGGTAGGGCCGGAAATGCCAGCCTCACGTGGTTCGATGGAACAGAATTTTTTCGAAATTTTTTCGAAGTTCCCCTCTTATTCCCTCCCCCCCTCTTTTATGTACTTTCTCAATCTCCCTCCTACTCGGTTTGTGGCTTTTTTTGAAAATGATTTCATTCTCAACACTCTTGCGTTGTCGCCAGAACTACTACGTGGTCCTCCTGTTATGTTGTTGTACAATAGTCAATTCAATAATTTACTCCCTATTAAAACTGTAGGAAAAAATTATAAACCTTTATCTCCCCCTTATTCCCTCCCCCCTCTTTTGTACTTTATCACTCTCCCTCCTACTCGGTTTGTGGCGCTTTTTGAAAAGTATTTGACCCAGCTCGTGTTGACCCAGCACCTAAATGGGAAGTATTGTGTCACTTCTCGCCCATCAGAGGGGAGGCATACTACGGGATGGGCAGGCTCCAACACAGACCACAAGCGTCTACAGTAGCTCCTGTTTCATGGCTACGAAATAAAAAAGGCTGTGAAACACTCATCTTTAAAAAAAAAAATATATTTCATTCTCAACACTTGTCTTGCCTTGTCGCCAGAACTACTACGTGGTGCTCCTGTCGCCCATGGAGCTAGACACCACCATGCGCATGATCCCCTCTTTTATGTACTTTCTCACTCTCCCTCCTACTCTCCTACTCGGTTTGTGGCCCTTTTTGAAAATGATTTCATTCTCAACACTTGCCCCCCCCCCCTTTTATATAGTTTCTCACTCTTTCTCCTACTCGGTTTGTGGCGCTTTTTGAAAATTATTTCATTCTCAACACTTGAGAATAAAATAATCACCTTTTAAAAAAAATCAAAAAAAAAAAAAAAAAAAAAAAAAAAAAAAACACACTCTTGTCTTGTCGCCAGAACTACTACGTGGTGCTCCTGTCGCCCATGGAGCTGGACACCACCATGCGCATGATCCTGCAGGTCCCCATCTGGGCGCAGCGCGTCATCTACATCCAGGGCTCCTGCCTGAAGGACGGGGACCTCGCCCGAGCTCGCATGAACGAGGCTGAGGCGTGCTTCGTCTTGGCCGCGCGCAACTACTCGGACAAAACGGCGGCCGTAAGTGAAGTGACAAGTAAAACGTGAAATTAGTTAATGATTGTGTTGAATTAATAAGTAGCGACCTACATCTATACTTATAAAAGAGAGTTTCACTCACTGACTGACTCACTCACTGATTCATCACTGTTTCTCCGAACTGGTAAGTCCTAGGAAGCTGAAATTTGGTAGGTAGCTTTGTCTTATGTGCAATAAGAAATTTTTCGAAATTCCCACTACAACACCTGCCATTGGCGAAAAAGGAATTTTTGCTTACACGGCCATGCCTCGGCCCGCAAAGCGGACGACAGCCCACTAGTAATTAATAATAATAAATCTGGTCAATCTCCAATCATATGTACGATCATATAAAGCCAAACGTGAATGGACCAAATAGTTAAGAATTGAATTTTTTCAAGGATTTACCATTTTCAATATGACATAAACCACGACCATTCATAAATATCCATGCTCAATATTTGTATGAAATCGAAATTGGTTTTTCGATTCCATACATACATATATAATTAGTATCTATAATATATTGGTTAAGTTATCATACATGTGTTAATCACTTTCGCGATGTCACATCTACTCATACTCGCTTTACTAAATCTTTGCTGAAACCGGTACTTGAACCACCGACCTCCAGGTTACAAGTCCGCCGCCTTATCGATCAAGCTACTGAGGTCGGTATAAATAGTATAATATATTGGTATAATATATGTATGTAGGATTGAGTGTGTAAATGCCATCCCGGCATCAAATACAATAATGATGCCTGTACATCTAGTACAACTTCTCATTTTTCTGTTTATAACTTTATACTGACTGATTATACTGATGATCCCAAAAATACTTCCAGGACGAGCATACGATCCTGCGGTCCTGGGCCGTGAAGGACTTCGCGCCTGACGTGCCACAGTACGTGCAGATCTTCCGCCCGGAGAACAAGCTGCACGTAAAGTTCGCAGAGTTCATCGTGTGCGAGGACGAGCTCAAGTACGCACTACTGGCGAACAACTGCACGTGCCCTGGGGCATCCACCCTGGTCACGCTGCTGCTGCATACCAGTCGCGGCCAGTAAGTGGAAACCACCGTGAGAGAGTAGACTCACCCACTAACTAATCAACTAAGTATTACAAAAAAATTCAAAAAAAAAAAAAAAAAATGTTGAGTACCATAGTATTAATGTGATTAATCAAAAGCCATGGAGATATCAGTGTCAGTCATGCCCCGCTGATTATAAGATTTATTTTTATTTCTACATTTCTTAAATCGTCTCTTTTAGTGATGAAAATCCCTGTAAGTGCTGTTGTACTTTTAGGGATGTTTTTTATTAAAGAATTGTTATTAAAGAAAACGTTTCATTTTAATAAGACAAATATACAAGCAGGTGCTGTTATAAACTATGTATTTAATGTCACTATAAATAAATAAACCTTTATTTGGAACAAAAATAATACATACATCAGAACAACTGATTCCAATTCAGATTATTTGCTGAGGTACTCAGCAAAATTGTCACTATAAAATACATTTTGTACTTTCAATATTTATATACTCTTGTATTCCGCTCCATAAGAAATAATAGATATTAGAAATCTCTACTTTGTGTTCAAAGTTTTGAACTGTCTGGAGCTCGGATGGCATCTAAGAAAAGAAAAATGGGGCAAGTGAATTATCTCAAAAGTTTTCGACACAAATTCTCGAATAGAGTTATGTGGTATTTACTTGAAAAGGACAGTGGTCGATAGAATACAAAATGTACGAGACGTTTACTGGGTGGATTTGAAAAGAAAGGATAATATTGAGGTCAGGTAAACGAAGAAAAGAGTTTTGGACCTTCCAAAATGATTCACAAACATTTTTATTTTATATCAACTACACAGTCATATTACAACGGGGATTTCACCCACCATTGGCTGGACAAACAACCCTTCTACTCAAATTAACCTCACCCAGCCTGAGTGGGCCCGAGAATAGGTAGACGATATTTAATTGGCATGATGAATGGATGACCATGGCTGGATTCAAAACCAGAACTATCACCCATCCATATAGTCGCCACCCTGGAAGCATAAGAATGGGGAATCGTATGAGTTTGCTGTTTGAACTGCAAACGCAAAGTATCGCAACAATGACCGTGTTCTCATTTTCATTGTACTTTCCAGGGAGGGTCAGATATCGCAGGAGGAGTGGCATCGCCTGTACGGCCGCTGCTCTGGCAATGAGATCTACCACATACAGCTGGGAGACAGTCGCTTCTTCGGGGAGTACGAGGGCAAATCTTTCACCTACGCCAGCTTTCACTCGCACCGCAAGTAAGAACAGCTACTGCGTTCACTCCCTTGGTGACATCAGTGGATGGATCATTAGCACCACAGTTCATTTCTTTCATCAAAGTTCTTGCGGAAAGGTTGACTGAAAAGATGGGAATGGATTATGGAAGAATGGTGGGATACTTGAGAACAAGAGTTGGAATTGTAAGAGCGACGTGCATGTGTGTACGAGGGACAAGAAGATAATACAGAAGTGGAGAGTCTTTGTTAGGATTTGAGTAAAAGAGAGAGACAGTTTATTTATAATAATAAAAAAAAGCACAGCTACTACTATTTTTATCAATAGGTAATAGAACAGAGATAATATAATTATGTAGCTTTGTCAGGTCAAAAGAAAGTAGTACAAATCATTGGCGATCCTTATTAGGGAATAGCCTGAAATATTTTACGTTACATTCTGAAGAATCAATAATATAATTATTATATTTGCTCTTGATAAGCGAGTAAGAAGCACTCCGCAGATTGAAAGTCTCCTTCATTGTTGTAACGCTAGCAAGTAATAGTTAAAGTGCATTTTCAGTTTAGCATTTTGAAGAAATTTTAAAACAAACGGTGCAATTCTCAGCTCGTCTTTTCACACGGTAATTTTGGGAATATTTTGATAGGTGACAATGGCTAATTGACCAACTATCGAGATCCTGAGAACTTTTACTCCGGTACTCTTTGTTTAGTTAGAAATCTACCAGCTAACGAGGCTAGTTAGAGTTCTGTTTGACGCCTCCTAGTCAGATCTGTTTGACGCCTCCTAGTCAGTCAGATTCATTCTTTCAGGGTCAAATATAGTCAGCCAGAGCTGGTAAATAATTGAAACTTTTAAGAACATTACTGAACTCCACAATTATTATCATTTTTCCCTCATGCAAGAAGGCAAGATTTGGTGTCCGAAGATATCAAACACCTCGGCCGAGGTGTGAAGAACGCCTATACAAAGAAAGAGACAGCCCGGCAGAGTGTAAGGTTACGGAAAACATAGTTCCCATGCATTTCATGTACTTTCAGCCAGCGAAAAGTGCAACATGGATTTCAAAAATTGCGATTTTTATTGCAGAAATGGGCTCTACGTTGAAAAATAAGTTGATTTGACTCTTTGTTTGACTTCCTAGGCCACCGGGAACCCTATTTTCGAGACCCCGCAACAATCGTGAAAGACATGAAAAGATTCATAATTTTTTTTTTTTTTTCTGTTTTTTTTTTCATACGGATCCTTTGAGACCCGACTTCGTGTCCTTAACTTGGCACTGAAGATTAAGTGAGGTGTCTAAAGTGATCAAGATATAATGGAGATGAGCCCGGACCAAAAAAAAATTCTAAATTATAAGCGGGCGGCCCATTTGGGCGTCCTCGGGTTTTGGGAGTCCAAATCGGGAATTGAAGGATGATACTAATCTTAAGTGGTATCAAATGAAAGATCTTGATGAGCAGATACCAAATTTATTGATTTTATTCCTTCATCCGGTCCACTGGGTGGCACCTGGTGGCCTTTTCATTTTCTTTGGCGGGTAGGTACCTTCGAATCCTTAGCTTAGTGGTCAGATCTTGGCCAGCATGTATTTTTCGAGATGACCTCGCTCTCTCACTGCAAAATTTTAATGTTTAAGTTTCCAAGTATTAATTTAGTTAGTTCATTTTCCGTCCGTTTCTTTAGAAGATAACCTTGTCTATTGGTAGCATGCTCGACCTGTCACCCAGTCAGCATGGGTTCGAATCCTGGCGGGGACGAAATTTTTAGCTCTATATTTTTAATTTGGGCTTAACGTTGTTTTGTTTTTCCGATCTTTATATTTGATCTTCATGACGACCCCATTACCCTCGCGAAGAAAATTTTAGTAGTTGCAGAATTGGGCAATGACCTGTGGCGGCATTCCGAGATTGATTTTGGACAAACATGGTTGGACGGAGATAAAATATGATGAATTAGCTCTCATAATGTCGATTCTACTCACTAAAAGTTGTGACAAAGTAGTGACTTTGGGCAAGTGGGTATATAGCATACTAGGCTTGCACGCATGATGACTTGGGTTCGATCCCCTTCAAGGAAGTTTTTTTTCTCTGTCCATTATGTCCGGAGTACACTCATACCTCGTGAGGTATTGATAAGAGACGTCACCACCGAGTTCTCTCCCGCTCATGGTGTTATCAACAACAAAATTTCTCCCGTCGCGTCGCTTGGATTTTTACCTGATTTTATACCTACATAGTTTAGGCCTAGCATAAAAATTATAATCAAAACACCTAGGAATCATTGATATAGACCTGAGGCATGGCCTTCTATTTTTTTTTTTTTTTTTTTTCCTAACCCTATGATAAACCCAAGGCATGGCCTATATACAGGGTGTCCCACCAAACTTGGACACCTCAAATTACTCGGCCCCTGAAAGAGTTTTTGAAAAATAAAAAAATCTAGGGTACATGTGCTAATTATGCGGTTTTAGTTGTGAATTTTTTTTTATACAGGGTGGTCCAAAAGTCAGAAATTGAGGTAACAACTTTCGATTTTTAAATGGATCGACCTGAATTTTATTTGATAATTTTACTTCTAAATGATTCTTGAGTACTTTTTTAAACAAAAATATTACATACAGGGTGGTTTTTTTTCGACCAATTTTTTTTCTAAATCTTGAATAACTCAAGTTTGGTTAATTTTTTCGATAACAAGATGAGAATGTGTTTGTGTAATGTTAACACGCACTTTCAATTGGCATCAAATTTTTTTATACAGGGTGGTTCACAAGTGAAATAATGACTTGATTTTTTTTAAAACCGAGTTTTTTTAATTTTTTATTTGGTATTAATAATTCTCGTCTAATTTTACACATTTTTCGTTAGTCATATCGAAAAACAAAACTAAAGTGTTGTACAGGGTGAGACATAATTTTTTTGTAACACCCTGTATATGGGCAGTCAAAGAGACGCAAAATTAAATATAAAGACTAAATATGCAAGAAAAACTTTGATTTTTAATTAAACTAAAAAGTTATGGTGTTTTAACTAATATTGTCGCATGGACCACCTGTAGATATTTTCTTAAACCATCATATGGGTAGTCGAAACTGTCTAAAATTCAACGAGGAGTCCAAATCTGAAAGAAAAAAAATGAATTCAAAAAGCCATGCTTAATTTTGTGTCTACACCTACCTACTTTTTATTTGAAGTTTTAAAATCATTCAGTGTGGACACCAAATTGAAAATGGCTTCAAATTCGTGTTTTTTACTTGTTTTTCCCACATGATTCGAAGTGTTCGTTGAATTTTATACAACTTAGAGTACCTACATGATAGTTTAAGAAAATATCTACAGGGTGATCCATGCGACAATATTAGTTAAAACACCATAACTTTTTAGTTTAATTAAAAATCAAAGTTTTTCTTGCATATTTAGTCTTTATATTTCATTTTGCGTCTCTTTGACTGCCCATATACAGGGTGTTACAAAAAAATTATGTCTCACCCTGTACAACACTTTAGTTTTGTTTTTCGATATGACTAACGAAAAATGTGTAAAATTAGACGGGAATTATTAATACTAAATAAAAAATTAAAAAAACTCGGTTTTAAAAAAAATCAAGTCATTACTTCACTTGTGAACCACCCTGTATAAAAATTTTTGATGCCAATTGAAAGTGCGTGTATTCATTACACAAACACATTCTCATCTTGTTATCGAAAAAATTAACCGAACTTGAGTTATTCAAGATTTAGAAAAAAAATTGGTCGAAAAAAAACCACCCTGTATGTAATATTTTTGTTTAAAAAAGTACTCAAGAATCATTTAGAAGTAAAATTATCAAATAAAATTCAGGTCGATCCATTTAAAAATCGAAAGTTGACACCTCAATTTCTGACTTTTGGACCACCCTGTATAAAAAAAATTTCATAACTGAAACCGCATAATTAGCACATGTACCCTAGATTTTTTTATTTTTCAAAAACTCTTTCAGGGGCCGAGTAATTTGAGGTGTCCAAGTTTGGTGGGACACCCTGTATATTTACCTAACCCTACTATAAACCCGAGGCGTTGCCTTCTATGTATTATCCCTAACCCTACTGTATTCCTGAGGCATGGCCTTCTATGTATTTTACCTAACTCTACTATATACTGAAGGCATTGCCTTTCATTAGTTAGAGATTTAAAAGCACTCCTTAGCCATAATGTGAATACTCAACCAACATCCTCCCCACCTCCCGAGCACATTAGTGCTGATAGTCTCATCCTAAACCAGAATGAAGTTCCTAATACTTCCTCGTCAGCACCAAACAGAACGAAATGGGTCTCCCCCCAAGAAATAAATCGTTTTATTCATTTCCTAAAACAAAAGAAATCCCCAGGACACGATTGTATTCCCAATATTGTATTAAAAAATTTATCAAAAAAATCGGTTACTCTTTTAACTTCCATTCTCAATGCTTGCCTGTCTATAAATTATTTTCCTACACAATGGAAACTCGCTACAGTTATCATGTTGCACAAACCGGGCAAGCCCGCAAATTCAGTTTTTAGTTACAGACCAATAAGTCTACTTCCGAGTCTTGCCAAAATTTTCGAAAAAATCATATATTCCAGATTAAATAAATTCATACAAAAAAATAATATCTTACCAGAACATCAGTTCGGTTTTAGAGACAGTCGAAGTACAACTTATCAGATTTGCAGGATAAACGAAATTATTACTTCCGGGTTTGAGAATCTCAAATTTACTCTTGTTGCCTTTCTAGATTTCCAACTTTGCTTTGACAAAATCTGGCACGAGGGCCTACTAATTAAATTAAAAAATAAAAAATTTCCTCCCTACCTTATTGAAATAATTAAATCCTATCTAAGTGATAGACAGTTTCAAATTAAAATTAATCATGCCCTCTCTGTTCCTAAAACTATCAGGGCCGGAGTAGCCCAAGGTTCCGTACTAGCAACTATCCTTTTCAATCTATACGTGGCCGACCTACCCCAACCCCCCAATACCCAACTTGCCATGTTCGCCGATGACACAGCAGTAATAGTCGTTCATGACAATGTTGACACAGGAAGGCATATTCTTCAATCAGGACTCGAAACTATATGTACTTGGCTCAACCACTGGAAAATTAGCCTAAACCATTCCAAATCTGAGTGTAAAATATTCACCCTACGAAGAAAATATTCGGACCCCTCTCCCATTATTCTGAACAATGTACCTGTCCCATGGAATGCTGATAATTCTACCGTCAAATATCTTGGTGTTCTCCTGGATAAATCACTGACCTGGAGACCCCATATTGTCCAAAAACTAAAGCAAGCGAATCAGAGATTAGGAATCCTCTACCCCATTATAAATCGTAAGACAAAACTGCAAAGGAATTTGATACTTTTACTATACAAGACTATACTGCGCCCTCTCTTTACATACGCATGCCCGGCCTGGAGTACTGCCTCACCCACCAACCTGTCTAAGCTACAAGTTTTTCAAAATAAAATTCTTAGAATTGCTGTCAACGCACCATGGTTTATAATAAACAAACAACTACATCAAGAACTCAGAATAGAAACCGTTCGTCATCACATTAAATCTCTCACAAAAAAATGTTTTATTCGTTTAAGAAAAACCAATAACCATTATAAATTAGGTAAAAAACGTACACAAACGAGACTCAAACGTAGATTACCACAGGAAATCCTGTCGGATCTCTCGTCTGGTGAATCCTTAACCTCAGACGAGGAAAACACTTCCTAATATAATAATTATGCAATAAAAATAAATAAATAGGTAAAAAAAAAAAAAAAAAAAATATATTTCAGGTAATTATTAGCCTCCTTTTTAATATCAATTAATTAATTATCAATTGATTTTTCCTTTTATTGTACATAATTTTATTCAATAAAATTAATGTTACAGCTCAGAAATAATGTACATCTCTTATCACTGATTACCAATACTTTTCATAACACGTCTCTAGCACACAAGTGCAGGGCGTTACTTTGTCATTCTTCTCTTGCCCAAACAACACTGATTTTACCCACAACCACAAGTTGCTGAAAAGATGTAAATTATATCTGAGCGCAACATTTTACTAATTGTTGAAAAAAAAAAAAAAAAAAGATTTAAAAGATTTCCTTATAAAAGGCCGATTCTAATATAAAAATGATAGTTTTATAGTTTTCATTTTCTTAAATACCTAATGTAAAAAAGCATGGTCTTATTTACGGGAGAGATACTCGTGGTGACCTCTGCAACAAGCCGGAGAGAATTCGGGTAAGAAAAGGTCAGCGGGAGAGAACTCATTACCTCACCTTGATAAGGTGATTACAAATTCATTTCTTTGGCATTTGTAAATCCAGGTGTTTTAGTGTCCCTCACAGGAGGCTCCGAGGTCTATTTAGCATTGAAAGATAAACCTAATCATATTAAGTATAGAATCAAGAGGTCTTGCATTGCAAATTTATATGTTATTTACTCACATTGGGGACTCAGGGGGCCAAATCTGTGATCCAAATACATTTTGACCTTAGAAAAATTAAATGCGTACTGCTAAAACTATATCTTAAAAAAAGACAACTTGGTACATTCACATTTTCCCAGCTTACTTACTTTTGTTATTCCTAATGTTTCAGTAGTGTATGAACCTATATTTTCGTACAAAAAGAACTGATATCCCCCCAAAAACACCACTTTGTGGTTAAAAAAAGAAGAACGCCTCACTCAAAAGAATGATTATAATTAGCTAAAAATAAATGATATCAAATTGAGAACACCTTACCACCTCTCTTTCTATATCTCTGCACTCCTCTCTGAATTTATTCCTCTTATGTTTATCTTTCTTTATCCTTTCTAGGGGTCATCACAAACTTGGTTTCTCTTTAAATTTACTTGTTGCACGGCAATAAAAAAGGCGGTCGCGGTGTAATTTTCTCGATTCAAATCAAATAAGTTCAGAAAAATCATACTCCGACCGCCATTTTTTATTGCCGTGCAACAAGTAAATTTAAAGAGAAACCAAGTTTGGGATGACCCCTAGAAAGGATAAAGAAAGATAAACATAAGAGGAATAAATTCAGAGAGGAGTGCAGAGATATAGAAAGAGAGGTGGTAAGGTGTTCTCAATTTGATATCATTTATTTTTAGCTAATTATAATCATTCTTTTGAGTGAGGCGTTCTTCTTTTTTTAACCACAAAGTGGTGTTTTTGGGGGGATAGATGATGTTCTTCAACCCACTTGATTCCAGGATAAACAGAATATTGTACTGTCTTCTTTTTGATGCTTCCATTTTGCTGGGCTAGCTAGCTATGTGTTTTACAATGATTAGATTTAATATTATTCCCGGTAGCTCAGTGGTATTCCAGAGGTCGCGGGTTCGAAAACCCAGCCGGGACATGACAAGTTATCCTCCCATTTGGGATTTTTACCACATAATAATACGACTTGGGCTTACTGCTGGAATAATGGGACTTTAATAGTCCTTAACGGGCAGTGTAAATAAGGCGATATTATTATTACTATCATCATTTTTCCCCCTCGTGCAAGGAGACAAGATTTGTTGTCCGAGGACATAGATGATGTTCTAGAACCCACTCAATCCCAGGATAAACAGAATATTGTACTGTATTCTTTTTGATGTTTCCATTTCGCTGGTCTAGCTATGTGTTTTACAGTCTGGCTGGGGGACCGTAAACAGGGGACCAGCATGGGCTTGGTTCTGGGGGCCCTTGTCAATTATTAGCCTTCATGTAAAGACAGTGGTAGAAGTGCTGAGTCATTCCGCCACTGTCTAGCTACCATCGTTCACGATGACGCCACCCTATGATGATGAATGTTATTATTTCCCCCGCAGGTACGGGGTGGCTCTGGTGGGGGTGCGTCCTGCGGAACTGCCGGAGTTCTACGAGGACACCATCCTCCTGAACCCCGGGCCTCGCCACATCATGAAGAAGACGGACACCTGCTACTACCTGAGCATCACTAAAGAGGAGAACTCCTCCTTCATTGTGGCCAATCAGAACATTAACAATAACAATAACTCTAGTGCTAATAATAATGTGGAGAAAAAGACTGCAGGTGAGTTTGTTAATATATCTTCCTCTGTCATGTTATTTTTCTTATCGTGATTCTAAATGAACCAATGTACAGGAGAGCCTCTCTCCATATAACGAGGGAATAATGCGTGTACCTATCTTGGGAGCCATGCCTAGTGGTGTAAAGTTTGATTTTTTTTTGATGAAGTAGATGAAGGATAATATTTAGTTTCGTACAATCTAGTTAGCTCAGAATTGTGCTCTTATCTCTAAATCACCAGTTACCTACTGAGTTTAAATCACAACCAGAGTAAAAACTTTTACCTATTCTGTCTCATACACTCTCACGTTTTTTTTTAACATTTTATTTATTTTTTAACAATATTGGATTTTTACAAAGGTTCTTTTCCTAAGCTAAATGATAAGCTTCTAATAACCCATACAAATTTCAAGATGATCTTTTTGCCCCCCAAAAAAAAACACTGACTCAGGGTGAACCTTTTCTTTTTCCAGAAACCAACGACCACACGAACAATGACCGGAAGCCCCCGGACACGGGCGGTGGCGGGCCCACCCCCAAATCATTCGAGCACAGCGCCAGTGGCGGAGGCCACACCTCCTCGCCCCCTCACCACACCTACAGCAGTGGCTCGAGTCTGGGCGTGCCCCGGGATACGAACCCGAACCTCCTGAGTCCGGAGGTCTTGAACCAGCGCCGTGGCTCCAGACGTCCGTCCATTCTTCCGGTACATTGTTAACCTCATGTCATAAAATCCTTACTCGAAACAGGGTTCTCTTTATCTAGAAAACCCCATGAGTAGTGGAAGAGAATGCCGTTGGCATTAGCACCGCCCTTGATCAAGTTTTATTTTATTTCAATTTCTGTAAATAAAACTTGATCCAATATGTTTAATAATAGTAATGGATTAACCATTTTTAAATTCAATTTCATTAAAATATTATATGCTCTCTAATATTCAATCTAGTATAAAAGACAAGACGTATATGTGAGCTATCAAATAAATTAATATATTTATGTTTAAAAAAAAAATAGTTATAATAAAGCATTTTTTAACCGTCGGAAAAATCGTCAAAGTGAGAATACCTTTTATTTCATCAGATTTCATTATTCAATGACATAATTAGGTTCTAAGCAACTAGAGTAATGATTTTTAGGCATAATGAAACTTAATGTCTTTAAAAACTGGACTGCGAGCTGTTGTACTAGACCACCAGAATAATTCTTCTTTTTTTTTTAAGTGGGGTTTAACGTCGCTTTCAACTGCCATGGTCATATCACGACGGGGGTTTTACCCTCCATTCGCAGGAAACTCACAAACCTGCTACTCACATTGACCTCACCCAGCCTGAGTGGGGCCGGGAAAAGCCAGCGTCACGAGAATAATTTGAATGGTCACCCATCCAAGTCTTAACCTCGCTGGATGTCGCTTAACTTCGGTGCTCTGGAGGGAACCGGTGTATTCAACATGCCATCGACGCTGGCTAATTCTTCTTTAGTGTGATAGGTATTATGCATAATTCCATACTACGTGAATTAAGATAGTTACATAGATGACGAGTGAGCTTGTAATAGCTGTTAGTATAGTAGGTGTCAATAGTCGGTTCAAGTTAATATAATAGTTATTATTATTGTATAATTCTTTATTAGATACAATAGGACATTATGTACATGTAAATAATAATATTAACAGTGAAAAAATGAAAAAAACAATATATACTCGTACAATAAAAATGAAAAAGAATAGAAAATATTTGAAAACATATGTCCTAACTAAAGGGCGGGGTTATTGCCTATGGCAATCTCTTCCACCCAACCGTTGGGTGTTGGTTTATTTCCTTCTGGTTTGGGGTGAAGATAGCTCTGATATTTAGATTGAATTTCGAATTTCACTGACATTGACTTGAGCGGAATATTGTGTGTCGTCACTTTTAGTTGAGTTATAGCAGACAGAGTTCGGTCGTGTTTAACACAATGAAATTGCTTTCCCTTCAGGTGCCAGACATGTTCACCTCCTCCACCCTGAACATAGCTGCGGCGGGGGGGGATGGGACGAGGAGGGGGATGAGAGTGAGGATGAGATGGAGGATGACGTGCCTTGGCGCAGCCCTAGTGAGAAAATTGCGTAAGTTACCAGCGCTTGGTGCACCCTGTATTTTTATGTTCAATTCATTTCATATTTGAGTAATTTGAATTTTTTTCTTGATATTCATACTTGGGTATAAATTTGAGTAATTTGATAACCAATATTTTCTTCTTCTTATTATTCTTCTTCTCTTTCTGTATCACTTGAATTTTAAAGATTTTCGTTAAGTTTGGAGTAGGTATTTGCGAATGGATTTTACGAATTTTTTATGCTTGTCGCAAAAATCATGCCTGGTTTTTTAAAAAGGAAGACCTCCATTCCCGGAAGGTATGCTTGGATACATACATAAGTTTAAGGATTGTGCTGTGTGTATTGTTTCAGTTGCACCCTTCGGTATTGAAGCACTTCTTTGTTCGTGGCCTTATAGTTGGTGTTATTACACGATTTTCAACTTTTCTTCTTTATATATTTTGTGATTTTTCTTCATTTTCTACATTAACTTAAGTCTATACAACATCAATTCTGTTTGCAGACATACATTTTGAGTAGGTAATTTTGTTGAATGCCCATTTTGTAAAATGATGAGACCTTAAAAAAGAATATTTTACTTTACAAGAAAGCTTATAATCCATTTATTTTCTGTTATTTTAATTGATTTTGATGGTAACCATAATAAATCGGGTAGCCAATAAAAAAAATCTTAGATTTTTCAAAACTTTTTTTCTTCAAAAAATTTCATAGATAATTCTTCTTCTAAATATACTTATTACTTAGTAGTGTTTTTTTTTATTATGGTTTTTGAAAAGAAATATCAATATTCTATAAGAAGTTCTTACATCCGGGCAATATGCAAAACATTTTTTCCAATGTTTCTTGTTTTTTATTCACAAGATATTTGCATGAAAATTTCAGGGAATGTGGCAATAGGTATTGGTGATATTATTAAAGCAAATTACATTCGTACCTACTTACCTTGAGAAGAAAAAAATATTGAAAAACAAAACTGATCGGTTTTTTGCCAACGTATGTATAATGTAACTACATTGACTGTCCAAGCAAAACCTTTTAACTTTGCGTCTAACCTTTTGAGCTAGTGAATTTGTTGTTGTAAGAATGTAGGGTTCTATGGTCATAACATTATTATACCATCTCGTCCTGTTCAAGAGATTAGATATAGGCTTTTTATTGGGAGTGTTTTGAATTTTATTGTTCGCCAGCTAGATACCTATACCGGTTACTACAAAATTCCAACATAAATTAATATGCCGTCATCATTATTATAATATGGTTATAAATGGTGAAAAAACCACTTTCAATGATGTCTGAGTTTCGGAAGGGCTTGAAATCAAAAACGGCTAGAAACTATAATATCTTTTTCTGGAGTTGAAATAAAAAGCACTAGGTGTATATTGATTGGCTTTATTGGAACTGGCTATAATCATGAAAATAAGCTTCGTTTCAGCAGATTTTTTCATTTGGACCTTTCTGTTTTATGACCAAATCCATGAGGGTATTGTTGATGTGAGATTTATTTTAATCATTTACAGTCGAACCTGGAAACACCAGAACCTGATGAACTGAGCAAATGTCAATTATAAAGAGGCTTCTAATATTTCTTTGACGTACGGACTTGAGATTTTCTCTATTATAATAAAGAGTATTGTATTATATTCTCTATTGTAAAGTGTATTATAATGTCATTGGGTGTATGTCGAATTTCATTGTAATTGACATACACCTGTTTTGTATTGCACTTTAAAATAAATAAATAAAATTAAAAAATAAAATCTTATTGCAAACCTCTCTTTAAATAAATATTCATAAAAGAGTATTCTATTAACCCATTAACGCCTAGCGTTGCCATATGGCAACAGTGGAGGCAGTGCAAGTTTCAGACCTGTTAGTTCAATACGGTACATGTTACATAATATTATAGTTCTCATTGTTGACAATATTTGCTACCTTCTGAATTTTACTAGACAGCTCTATCAGTTGTTCTATCAGAAGTTTTGATATTTATTTTTTCAAAATAGATCAACATTTTCCAACAGTTCAGGTGTTAATGGGTTAAATCCAAGTTCAACTGTATTAGAACTTTCTTTTTAAAATATTGACCATGAAGGAATTGACCTCAGAAAAGTATATTCGTATGTTACCTTCCCTCACCAAACTAAACTTGCGTGTTGCTGAACTTGTCGTTGTGTGTTTGACACCCCCCCCCCTCCCTCGCCCTGTTACTCTGGCAGCTTCCATGTGTCTGCTGCCGACGAAGACTATGTCCCCCCCGTGTGGCATGCCGAATGGACCCGGTAAGTCCCCCGCCCCTTTTTGCCTGTAGTAAAACCGTTACTCTTGGTAACACTGTGATCTGTGTATAGTCGTTGTCCCTGCTGCTATGTTAAAGTCTAAAAGTCCAGGAAGAGTTCAGGACCAACTTTTGTTTTTGGGAATAAAGTCCAGCACCAAGTTTGGAAAAATGCATGACCTGAGATGTTGATTTGTTGAATGCTAAAATTAATATTCGTGTGACTTTTGGACTACGATTTGTCGTAACTTTTTCTAAAGGTAAAATACTTTCATTTTAATTAAGATGTTTTTTATATCAACTTTTTCTAGCTTGAATGCTTGTTGTTTTGTGCATATTTAGATATAGAACTTTCTTAGTTTCTTTTCTGGTTTCAATATATTCATAATGATACTTTCTGATAATGCTGCACCAATGATTAATTAATCCTGTTACCTAACGTTTCAATTTCTTTTCAGCAAGACTCTTGATGTTGATCCTTAACTATTCATTAAGTAGATGTGATCTGTTTTGAATTGAAATTAAATCATACACTGCAACTTTATCCTAACGGATTTCAAGACATCTGTGCAGTTCACTTTTATGCTGGTTGTACCTTGTCCTATAGATATTATTAGCAAGGAAGATTAAGTGTATACCTGCTAAAAAATGTCTTGGAACATGTTCTGTTTAGGAAAAGTAATGGAAACATTTGAAATATTTCAGGTACTTAAAATGTATTAAGATAGATCTGATGAAAAAAATCTAGCTAGAACTTTACAATTAGTAATGCAAGTATTGCAAGTAGGTACCTACTTTACTAGTAGGTACTCAATTCTAGTTTTTTTTTAAACATTTTACATAATGATCGAAGTACTTATCCTTCTTTAGTGGCAATTTACTTAGTTCGATTATTGACCTACGTATTTCTTAGTAAATAGAATACTGTGAATACCTTCTAACATTAACTTAAATAGTTTCAAAATCATTATGAAAAATATCTATTTTAAACTGTAAAGCATTTAGCATCCTCTAAAATTCTAATAGCTAATATGTCTATGTATTGCTTTCATTTCATCTACGTTTCTTGCATTAACTTTTCCATTACAAGATGGATGTATAATTTTTTTGTTTTGTCAGTTTATTATTTTTATATTATAATACTTCTGTAGATAACTTCTAGTTCTTCTAGATCTGGGCACTTCATACCCGTACGTACCAGTAAGCTCCATTTGAATTTGAGTATCTTTTTACGCATAATAAATATGAACCTACATGACTCTAAATCTGCATAGCCAATAGGTAAAAATTGAATAGATACTAATACACAATATCATTATGTTTTTTTTTTTTTTTTTTTTTTTTTAATGATGAGACTAAAGAAAAAAATCTTCAAGAAAAAAACTACAAT
Organism: Bactericera cockerelli; assembly: GCA_024516035.1. Taxonomy (NCBI): domain Eukaryota; kingdom Metazoa; phylum Arthropoda; class Insecta; order Hemiptera; family Triozidae; genus Bactericera; species Bactericera cockerelli. The sequence continues at coordinate 20,081,747 of CM044959.1, read as the reverse complement.
CATTTTGTTAAGGGTTGATTTATATTTTATAAAGATTCGAGCATTTGCCCTTGACATATTATAAAATGTTCTGACTCATTCAAACCTAGGAAAAATACTGTACTTCATTATTTTCCTAGAATACCATTAAATTGGTTATTTTCATAATTAATGCGGTGTTCCTGTTTCAGAATCGTGAAAGGATTTCCGCCAGTGTCGCCGTACATCGGAGTCAGCCCCACCCTGTGTTACCTGTTGAAAGAGAAGAAGCCCCTCTGTTGCCTTCAGCTAGCCCAGGTACGCCTTGCCTTGGTTTTACTGTTATTGTAATGGGACTTCCTGTCTCGAGCCGACAGTCTAAATAAAGTACTACTATACTATACTATACATTCCATTAGGTATTATTTTTTGTTCGTTCACGATTCGTTTGACCATTTATTACATCTTTTCACGGTCTTCTGTTTGAATTTGATAAATACATAGCAAATGGGGACTGCAATACAACATCAACTGTTCTTCTACAAAATTTACTGTTCAAGGCACATCCGTCCTCTTTGTAAAGTTACGCTGTCTCTGTATACAGGGATGTCCTCACTTGAGAATTAGAATTAACTCAATAATCTGTCGGCTATGACTGGGAAATCCCATTTTTTTTTTTTTTTTAAAGAAATAGAAAATTCAATATTCTCTTACTTCCCAGTCTATCTGATGTAAACTTTACACATTTGTCCATTCCCTACCCATTGTCCATTCCCCACGCATTGTCCATTCCCCACCCATTGTCCATTCGCCACCCATTGTCCATTTCCCACCCATTGTCCATTCCCCACCCATTGTCCATTCCCCACCCATTGTCCATTTCCCACCCATTGTCCATTCCCCACCCATTGTCTATTCGCCACCCATTGTCCATTCCCCACCCATTGTCCATTCCCCACCCATTGTCCATTCCCCACCCATTGTCCATTCCCCACCCATTGTCCATTCCCCACCCATTGTCCGTTCCCCACCATCTCACCTCCCAGGTAATTTTTTGTAATTGTAATTTGTAATAAAAGGCAATGTATTTGACATCAAAAATATAAATATACAAAGTGAACAAAAGTACATACAATAATAGATAATACATTAAAAAAATAAATGAATATTAAGTAGGTAGGTTAGGTAACAAATATAAAAGGTAATTGAATACTGAGTTAGTAAGAAAAATGATTATGTTATATTCGCTTACCATCTATGTACCTACCTAATAAGATTTCTATCATTATGTATGTACGATGTATGTTGAAATGACAGGTGTGCGAGCACTGTAACTACAGGAACGCCAACGAGTACAACTGGCAGACCAAGACCATCATTCTGGCCGCCGACTACGCGTCCAACGGCATCTACAACTTCATCATACCCCTGCGCGCGCACTTCAAGTCCAAAACCACGCTCAACCCGATCATCATGCTGCTGGAGCGGAGGCCGGAGATTGCTTTCCTGGACGCCATCTCCTACTTCCCGCTCGTCTACTGGATGCTCGGCTCCATAGACTGGTGAGCGACTATATGATGGTTGGGTGGAAGAGCTTACTTGAGTGAAAATCCTGCCATGTAAACAGAAAGCCTTTGTAAAAAAAGTATACAAAAAACAATTATCATACTTGTGTTGATAACTTTCGTGACCTCCAAGTTACAAATTCGCCGCATTATCGATCAAGCTAATGAGCAACTAGGTACACAGTGTGTAATTTTTTTTCTCCATGTATTTAATTTTACAAATAAACATCTTCAACACCTTCAAAAGATAAAAAAGAGTAGGTTATCATGTAATCTTATGACGTTCAAAGCTTGTGATTTATCGTTTGTTTCTCTTGGTATCCAAACAATCATCTCTACCTTACTGAAACTATTCATGATTTCTACTCTGAGCGTTCTACTGATGTCGGGCAAGAAAAAAAAAAATATGAAAAAAAAATACGTTGACAACTTTGTTCTGACAATGACCTTAGAGAAAAAAAAGTAGGAATACTTCTGAGTATATCTGTCGATGGTTACAATATCCCATTAAGTCGCAGTGTTAATTGTACCTATAGGGTTGCCTCGTAAGCTGGTCAAACAATATATAATTATTATCTGTATATTTCAGGCGTAAGTTCATTAATGTATGTTATAATTTTTGATTTACTAATTACTTCCGAGAAATTTCTAATGTTGGTATTGGTAAAAGTAGGGCTATCGGCTATGAAAGCTCTTTGTCACTGCGACCTTAGATAGATCTTTTGTGGCATTTTTTTGCTCCGATATCAATTTTTTTCATATTTTTTTTTTCGTTCCTCAATTGGATTCGTTCGAAACTGCCAGTCTTAGTAAACCTCTCCTTCCACTCTTCCAGCTTGGACGACCTGCTACGGGCAGGAATTCTGCTGGCAGAAAACGTCGTAGTGGTCAACAAAGAGCTGTCGAATTCCGCCGAGGAGGACACCCTGGCGGACTGCAACACCATCGTGGCGGTGCAGACCATGTTCAAGTTCTTCCCCGGGATTCGAACCATCACCGAGCTGAGCCAGAGCAGCAACATGCGGTTCATGCAGTTCCGCGCCCAGGACAAGTACGCGCTGCACCTGTCCAAGATGGAGAAGGTGAGGGTGTACAAGTATAGTTATGTTCTTCTTAGGGTGGCGTCATCGTGAACGATGGTAGCCAGACAGTGGAGGAAAGACTCAGCACTTCTACCACTGTATTTACAAGGAGGCTAATAATTGACAAAGACCCCCAGAATCAAGCCAATGCTGGTCTACTCCCTGTTTATAGTCCTGACTAAAAAAAAAATCACCAATTTTTTTTACGAGAAGTTGAACCCCAACTACAATCTACGCTACAATCATTAAACATAATATACCTAAATGAGTGTAGCGTAGATTATCCTTGGGTGGTTCACGTTTTGTTAAAATGTTTTCTGTGATTTTTTTTAGATTAATAGATATAAACCGTTTGACTTTATATCTGGTTGTAAGGACAAATTTAATCAGAAACATCCTAATACATTCCTTTAGTTTTGAAGAAATTAACTTTTTAAACTGGACGTTATTATTGTTTTCAAGGCAGTAATGTTGAAGCCTCGAAACAGATGAGACTACTTTCTCTGCATTGGTTTGGTTTACTTTTTCCTAACTCTTCTCTCTACACTATCTATTCATTTATATTATGCTCCCATCAATCGAATGATGAGAGGTGAAAATGGAATTTAATGTGCCTGTCTTGTCAATAATTGTAATATGCACAGCCTTTCTAGTCAACTTTCTCTACGTTTTAACTCTACTATTTTGTTTTCTTATTTGTATTAATTTAATATTGTTCTATGTAATCAATGTACATTGGGCTTGACCCGTCAATAAAGAATAAATTTTTAAAAAAAATATTCCTCTTTCACCTCTCGCCTCCAGAAAGAGAAGGAGCGCGGCTCCCACATCTCCTACATGTTCCGCCTCCCCTTCGCCGCCGGCTCTGTGTTCTCCGCCTCCATGCTGGACACCCTCCTCTACCAAGCCTTCGTCAAGGACTACGTCATCACCTTCATCCGCCTCCTCCTGGGGGTGGACCAGGCGCCTGGCTCCGGCTTTCTCACCTCCGTGAGTGTTTTTTTTTTTTTTTTTAAATGTACTTTATTTGTATTTTTATAAATCAACAAACATGTTATCAAAAACAACAAAATGAAAGAACAAAAAAAATAAACAAAAATTTAAATATATGTTCATCAATTTTTATGAATATATTAAAAATAGTATTTAAAGTTTAGGTGAGGTCCAATGTGCAAAGTTGCATTGAGACTGTCCGTTTGTTCATTATTAAACAATATTTGAATCAAACTTTATTTACAATATCAATACAAAATATCAATAATCATCATCATCATAGGGTGGCGTCATCGTGAACGATGGTAGCCAGACAGTGGAGGAATGACTCTGCACTTCTACCACTGTGTTTACACGGAGGCTAATAATTGACAAGGGCCCCCAGAACCAAGCCAATGCTGGTTTACTCCCTGTTTATAGTCCCCCAGCCAGCCACACTTTACAAAAATTCATATACAAGGAAATAATAAAGTTTGATCAAGGATGGTGATCTAGGGCATTCTCCACGAAATTTCATGAACAGAAATAACCCGTTACGTCTTTACTTATCATGCCTAGGAAATTTTCAGTTTGTAAACACTGCATATATTATTATGTAAGTTGATGCATTATTATTATGATGTGAGTAGATAATAAAACTATTTCTCTTCTGGCCATATTATTTGTGATAGTATCCCGTTCTTAACACTGCACATTGCATAATCAAACTAATAGTAGGCGCGCATACAAATTATGGTATTAGTAAAAATAATTTTCCACATCATGCATTCTTAGTCAATACCTATTTACCTTTAATATTTCCTAAAGCTTCCATTGAGCTCTAAAATTGATTTGTAAGAATAATAATTGATGGTTCTTCTTCAGAAGATTTTAACTTAAAAAATTAAATAATTTTCTTCACAAAATTTCAGATGAAAATCACCAAGGACGACATGTGGATTCGAACCTACGGTCGCCTTTACCAAAAACTCTGCTCAACCACGTGTGAGATACCGATTGGTATCTATAGGACGCAGGATATGGCTAGCATAGAATCCCCACAGGTCAGTTCAGAATAGTAATGAAAATACTGGTTCCCATATATTTTCCCTTGTAAATTGGAGATTTAAAAAATAAGTACCTGTTTACCATTTATGATTTACGTAATGTATACTCTTCTGTTGATTATTGTTTTATCCAATAATTATAATAATAACAATTACTATGAGTAGGTTTGATGAGGGTATTGGAATCAACGATCTTGTCAGATATTACCCCAAATATTCGGCACCTACTTTTTCAGCCCTCCTAAGGTTTTGAAAAACTTTTGAGTGATGCTAAATCCTCAACGTGGTAAATAAATTGCTTTCAGTACCCTATGAATACGCAAATCTATTTAATCTCATTAATTATTTTGTACTTATTTACTGTAGATTACTTGAGTATACTTGGGTTTTCTCTCGTAGAAATACTAAAACCTTATTTCTCCAATCCAATATTTTAATCATTGATGCTATAATATTCGTACAATTGTCTTTCCACTTGTATAAATTTTAAACACATCTTTTGATGGAAGGTGAGCATATTGTTGTATTTATGAACAAGACAGTAAAAAAGATGTACTTTTTTTTTTTTTTTTTTAAAAAAGTGTATTTATTTAATGAAAGCGTTGATTTACTCATTAAATATCTGAAAAAACTAAATATGTACACTATGATTAAAAAAAAAAAAAAAACAGGTTATCGGTGCGAACGACCTGCCAAAGCACAGTTAAAGCGCCTAAAAAGGGGGACAAAAAAGAAAAGAAAAAAAGGTCGATATATCGAACTTGCTTAGCTGGTTTGATAATGTTGTTTTTTTCCTAACCACAACTCCTCAAAGTACCTGAAAAAAAAACCAAACTTTGCTTCAGCAATCACAAAACTGGTTGTCGAAGTTGGCATTACTCATGCCGATCCTGTCTTGAAGAAGAAAAGATATAAGAAACACTAGAAGCAATACTCTTACATGAGCATGCTTTACCTTGACTAATTCAGTAAATTCCATCTTCATATCAGTGTGGAAAGACAAATTGCCATTAAAGTAATGTAGACTTGATTTTTATTTAGATATATCATCGTAGGCAAATACTTGCGTTTTATCATTGTAGGTCCTAATACTTTTGCTATCCATTAAAACAAATTTTATCGTAACCTTCTGTAAGCGTACAGTTATAATCTTAGTGACTCGTGTAAACTAATATTTTATATCATTTTATACGTTACCTATGATAAATCTCTGACGCCCATCCCCATGCCTTCTTGTATTCACTCACTTACCCTTCCAGTCCCGCCACTGTACACTTACCTTTAACATTCCTTCAGTCATTGACCCCATGTTGAACCACTTACCTTTATCATTCCATCAGTCACAACCCCCATGACATGTGGAACTCACGTATCTGTTAACCAAACCTCTATGTAGTCTGTATTATACTGTTGCAACTGTATAAAATAAGTCATAATATTTGGGTTCATCACAATGGTGATATAACAACTACTCAAACTCGCTTTACTAAAATAGGGAGTGGAAAGCTTGTACATGGTAAATGAGCAGTGCTCAGAAACCTTACTGTAAGCAATAAAAAAAAATCTCAACAGAAATTTTATTATTTATATCAATCAGAGGTCGTCGAACATGGTCATAATAGGTTTACAACTTGGTTAAAATAAATTAGGTAATTATTAAGAAGCTTCTAATTGTATTTTGGCAAGATTTTTCCCCAAAATGTGTGATTTTAGCAAGATAGCTCTGCCGCCAAAAAATGAACATGTAGGATCCAAAGAGTGCTGAAATAATTCAATATTTCTTACTGTTATGCAAAATCCGACAAGATTTTCTTCTTTGTGGACGAAGCTAGCAACTGAAAGTCCCTGGCATGTTTCTCTTTGTATTTCTAACTCTCTCATTTCTAACGTATTCGTTGAAGCAATGCATTGCTACCCCCTACGAATCCCCAACCCCTATAACGCTCTCTCTCGCTCTGTAGATATCTGATGCATGTGTTTTGCTCTCTTTCTCTTCTCTTCGCTCCCCCCTCTCACTCTAGGCGTTAGAACCAGACGCGCCCCCCAATGCCTATATGCCTGTTCCTACCAACTGTCTGCCTTCGGGGTGTAAAAAGAAACGGAGTGAGGTAAGCAAGATAGAGTCACGTAAGAGAGCCGCAGATTAGCTATGAGGTCAGCGCTTCTTATGTCCACTATTTACTGTTTGAGTAATCGGAACCTTTGCGTTGTAGAAGAATATTTCTTGCCAAAAAAATTGCTACCGAAAGATTTTGGGTTTTTTTTTGTTTTGTTATATTATTACTTTGGTAAAACAGTATAGCCTTATCAATTGATTCAAAGATTTGGTCGCTGATTTTTAGAAAGGATTGTTTCTTGGATGGAAGCTTTGAATGTCAAAATTTCTTACCTAATGATTAACATACTATAAATACGTGCTTGGTTCTCTTCATAAAGTTGATAGTGTTAATGAATTGTTCTTTGAAAAGGGATGATAGTTATATAGATTGTGTATCATTAACAGATTTTTAAATCATAATTCAATCAGGAACTTTTCTGTTAGGTCGAATTTACAGCAACAAAAAAAAACCAAAAGGTTCATTTCACCCATTTACTTTCCTCTTCTCCAGTCCCGTGTTCATTTGTAAAGTTTTTAGTCTAGACAGAGTTAAATTTAAGACATCTGATTTTAGTAATAAAATCTACTCTTGCAAAATAAGAATTTTATTATAATTGAATGTTTCAAAATTGACATCACCGTATTTGACTAAAATTAGAGAAATAAAACATGGCCGCGGGGGTTTCGGGGAAAGGAAATTAGGTCTTTCAAATAGGCCACGGGTACGCAATATTTCCATTACATATTCGTACCTATCCTGAAATAACATCACGGGCAATAGTCCTTTATCCTTGATTCTTCACACGGGTGAAGATTCATGTTCGGTTCTATCAATCTTGATTTGGTGCAAAATCTAGGATTAATAACGTTAGTTTCAAAAGGATTCGTCAAAAAATTAGCGCTAGTGTGCCTGTGTAAAGTGTATACGAGATTGAGCCGAAAACTCGGTTTTGTCATTTTTTGATAGAACCGACCTACATTATGCCCGATCCTAGGAAACCGAGTTTGCCGAGGGTTTGCTCAAACCCTCGAGTTTAGCGTCCTACCAAGTTTAGTTCCGTAACCCTCCATTGATTTTGTGCGTATTTGGCGCTAGTCTTATGACTCAATTGTCACTTCTTCCATTTCATTTCCTCTTTTCCAGTTCACCATCAACATGGGGAACGAAGCGCGGGATAATCACGATCAGCTGATAGAGCGCGCTGAGGTCGCGAACCTCGTGCGAAGTCGGATGGACTCGCTAAACCTGCCGGGCATAGACTACGATGACGTCAGTGAGAAACGGAACAATCTTTCCTATGTGATAATCAATCCGAGCTGTGATCTCAAACTGGAGGAAGGGGATATTATGTGAGTTTTTTTTTTAAGTTTCCATGTATTTATATTTTACAATAACATCTTCAACAAACAATGAGGGTATACCCACCTTCAAAAGATAAAAAATCTTGTGCTGAAGGTGGGGAATTGCTGTTATAAATCTAATACTAGTTATTAAACGATACATTGTCAGGGCTCTCAAAGAATGAGGGATTCGTCATTATTGCATTAAGGACAAAATTAATAGACAACATCGATTTAGTTAATAGTCAGTGTCAATTAATAGTCAGTGCATAGCGTCGGTTTACCTTATCTTACACATACACACTACGCAATCCGAGACTTAGCGCCACCGCCACGGAGGTATTACAAAAACGTCTATTAATTTTGCCCTAAGAGTCCCTCGGTCTAAAAACTAAGTTCCAAAGTCCGGAAATGTTACGAGCTCTACTTTAATAATGGAAAGAACGTGTAAAATCTGTACATTAAAAAAAAAAAAAAATTCTACTATCTAAAACTCACCGACCTCAGTAACAGTAGATTCAGAACCTGGAGGCCGGTGGTTTCAAAAAAAGCATTGAAATATGTCTTTTACTTCCGAGAAATTTCTAATATTTTATCTCTTTCTGGTCTGGCACAAAATAAACAGTAACTGAATGGGTGAGTGGAAGAACATGCTTTTGCTTTGTCAAAAATTGACTTTTCAGGAGAGCAATAATACTACATTACTATGCTGTAGATGTAGATGCTGCAGGTTTCCTCCACTCTAAAATATATATTTTTCATAGTTGTAGGGGGTATTTCTCCTTCATATTCAATGAGATGATAGAAAAGAGTACATTGCGACATAGCATGTTCTTCTACTCACCCATTCAACAAGTATAATATTTTTGATTTCAGATATCTGATACGCCCCACCCCTTTCTCAGCCCAGAAAACATTCGAGCGGCATAATAGTCGTCGCAAGTCCAACATCAGCTTCTGTTCTACGTCCAACCTGGGGGGTCTGCTTCCGGGCCTGGGGTCTAGACGGGGGTCGGGCATTGTGTTCCCCTCCCCCCGGCCCCCGCCCCTGGTCACCACCAAAGCCAACTCCCTCTCGCTGCCAGACAGGTGAGTCTCGCAAAATATTAGAGAAAAAATTGAAATCGAAGCAAAAAAAATATTAGGTATTTTTTTTTTACCAAAACGAACACAATACTTCCGATTTCTAATATAAGAAATTTCTCGGAAGTAAAATTACTAGAAACAGATGAGCAGTCACCGTGGCCGAGTGCAACGCACTAGACTGTAATTTGGATTTCCGATGTAAACTTGTATAAGTAACGACCACCAGTGTCATTACCAAGGTTTAAAGGAAATATTATTAATGATTTAGCAAAGCAAAAGCAAAGGATATTTTAAATAGTGCTGTGCATTACTGTGCAACCAAAAAAAGAGGCTCTTGCATTAAAACAAACAAAAAACTTATTTCTTTCTTGTTTGTGTCTACAAATGTCTGCATGTCTTGGGTCTATAGATTAATGATATTGCTCTAGACTCTAGAGGCCATTTTATTTTTATTTATTTCAATAGACATTAGTATAAAAAATAAAAAAATCATTCGAAAGCAGTTTAAATTCTATGTTATAATTAGCTTTCAATTATTCTCAAGTTTAGTAAAAAAGCCATCACTATGATTGTGACATGAATACATGTCATGTCGACCACTAGATCATTGAAATAAAACAATATCATACTATGGTTTGAAATAAATTTATTTTCTTTCGACTCTCAGCAATTTTCTAATAAGCACTTTACAGCTAACTCTTCTCTTGTGCATGAATTGCTCGTACTTTTAAAGGCGGGATCCCAATGTATGCAATATCTTGTTTCGAAACATTTTGTCTCGAATTTGAAATGAGAAGTGTTGCAAAGCGTTGCGAAGCAATGTTTCAGTCAGTGGGATTCAATCTCCTCTGATTCTACCCTCTTCGCGCCCAATGTCCTCGTAAGAGGACATTTATTTTATAGTCCTAAGTGCCCAAGCTTAAATTTTATACTACCAAGTACTATATAATGTTTGTCCTCGGGTGAGGACACCGGTCACTTTGTACTACAAAACAAAAAATGGTGTTGGGCGCGAAGAGGCTACGAGGAGAGTGGAGCATGAAATGCTTCGCAAGGTTGCGATACAAAATGTTGCTCTCAGTGGGATCCCATCCTGACTAATGCAAGTAATGCACCTTGGCCATCTCTTCTCACCTCACCAAAGCACCTCAACTGTCGCTTCTCTTTCACTCACACTTGTGTCTTGTCCCCTCCCGTTCCTCTCTACCCTAGTCTGCTTTTCCCCAGTCCGACTGTGGCGGGTCAGTTCAGGGGTCGGTCCAACTCCCTACGGGTGGTGGACGACATCCTCCTCAAGAGATCCAACTCGCTGCGGCAGGGCCTGGGTCTCAACACGAGGAAGTCGAGTCTCGAAGAACTAGGCGTCTCGCATTTTCAAATGAGCGGCATGCATTCAGAACATCGTCAGAGCATCAGTGTGAGTATCCGTCTCCATAGACTTCATTTATACTGCCCAAACAGGATTTACTAGACCTGTTGATCTAGTCTAGAAATTGTTCTGGTGTCATTGGGGCAATAGGTGAGTTCGGTGCGAAGATTACCCGCACCTTTTTCGCATGTATGAATTCGGTGCCGCCGAAAAAAGGTGATGTATGAGTTCGGTGCGGTCCTAATGACTTATAAATTGATTGTTTTTTTTTTATAATGTACTCTGTTGCTTGTTAACAGTCATCCTGCTGTTATTAAGTTAGTAGATTATGTTGTAGACAGTTACATTCAGCAAGGCTGTCCATTTCCTCCTTGAAGGCCATGCCTAGGGTTAATAGTAGGGTTAGGTAAAATACAATGAAGGCCATGCCTTGGGTTTATAGTAGGGTTAGGTAAAATACAATGAAGGCCATGCCTTGGGTTTATAGTAGGGTTAGGTAAAATACAATGAAGACCATGCCTCGGTTTATTAATTGAAGGCCATGCCTAATATAAGGAAAAAATACTATAATTACCTGATCATCGGGGCAAGTACCAGGGCACCGAATTCATACATGACCTTTTTTAGGCGGCACCGAATTCATACATGACCTTTTTTAGGCGGCACCGAACTCATACATTTTTTTATTTTCCGCACCGAACTCATACATAGCCGTCATTGGGTGTGATTTCATCTCCTGAATCACGACAAATGCACACCAGGACATGGTGTTAGTATAATTCGCCTCTGACAACACAGAGAGGCGTAAACAACTTTTTCGAAATTTTACAGGAGAGCCAAAATGAGTTTTCTTGTGCATAAATTTTCTGTTCACGGTAGGAACATTATCACTTCCCTGTACCCGTGAATGACCATACGAACTTTTCTGTTGCCAAATCTGATTATTTAACTGTGACTATCGATTTACGCCTATTTGATTTGTCTGAAAAAGAGAAAATGAGGGATACGCCTGATTTTAATTTTTGTTGTATCTTTTCTTTGGATTATAATAAATTGGGTTACGTCTATTTGTGAGAACAAAATATAGCACAAGTAGACTCAATCCAAGCAATAAAAACGATTTCAAAAATTTGTGGTTTACGCCTCTTTGTGTTGTCAGAGGCGAATTATGCACAAGCACGCAGAGTGAAAATGAGTTTCATTATCAGCCTAGTTGGCCTAGTACCTATTAATAAAAAAAACAGCATAAAAACCAGCCTCCGTAGCGTAACGGTTGTGACTACTGCCCGTAGTCCAGAGATCCTGAGTCCAATTTCCGGTTGGAGCAGACTTTTCGCACAAAATTCTGTTCCCTCCGAGCACGTGAGGCTGGCACTTCCGGCCCTACCAGGCTGGGTGAGGTTAATGTGGGTAGCTGGTAGGATTCCCAGCGAATGGGGGGTAAAACCCCCGTCCTGACTATCTCAAGTCAAGACGTTAAAACCAAATAGAATCAATGGACATGAAAGGAGCCTAGACATTGGATCTGGGGGTCCATATAATCCTCTCACCACCGTGATTTAGGTATCTGCCCCTATCTCACGGACACGGAATTATTATTATTAATAAAAATACTCTTCATTCTTAGTTAGGTATTCTTCTTGTTAGTTTGAGAGGACCACAGCTCCTGAATGTATTCTCTCTCCCCCTCCCCCCCCAGTGCATGCCGCCACTATACCCGGAGACGAGCAGCAGTATCAAGATCGCGCTGAACGGGAGCATAGGCCTCGAAGTCACGCCTCCCGAGGAAGTCTCCTCCCCCTCCATAGCCTCCAACACAGGCCTGGTCGTCGCGCCTCAGGCCCCCCAACCTCCCCCGCCCCTGCACCACGCCCCTGGCCCTTCTTCCGGCCGCACCACGTCAGCCGGCCCGGGGTCGGACCCCAATGAGCACCTGCAGGGCACCATGGTATGATATCACCTCATGTGGGGCCGCCGCCTCGGGAATGCCGTCACCAGGAACCGCTGGCTCTGAGGCTCGGGCCTTACTGATCTTTCGCGGCCTCATTTAGCCTCATCGCGCCCAACACCATTTTTTGTTTTGTAGTACAAAGTGACCGGTGTCCTCACCCGAGGACAAACATTTTATACTACTTGGTAGTATAAAATTTTAACTTGGGCACTTAAGACTATAAAATAAATGTCCTCTTACGAGGACATTGGGCGCGAAGAGGTTAGGCTTCTTTTGAAAGACTTGTTTTTCAAGGGCCTTTGCGAGTAGAGCCTTGAGAGCATCAAGTACCTGTGAGCCTCACAGTAAGTTGATTATATGCCTAATAATTTAGATTATCGTGAGTGTCGAGGTTAGACAAGTAATCATACCAAAACACTGTAACAACTTGTTTAATCGCTCTAACTTTGGCTCTGCATGTCTTACTACGGGTTATAAACTGCTTTTGGTGATATCATGGGTGTCAGAGTTCATCTTATTGTGGTATTGAACTTTGGGTCTCTTTTGGTTAAGGTATCTATACGTATCATGCTCTGAGATCCGTACAGTTACCTTAACATACGTACTCTCATTGATTTGGTGAATGTAAGTCAAATTTAAAACTTTAAAATCGAACTTTTTCAAATAGGTAGGTATATACAAAATTATTTCACTTTCAATCGATTCTCTGATTCAATCAGCTTGCACCGGTGTAATGTGGCTGGCAAATGTTCATAAGTAGGTATTCTTTTTATAGCTACTGTCGCTTCTGAGTAGGTATACATCATGGGTATAATATTATGATCACCTCAGTAGTTTGTAGCTTGATCGATAAAGCGGCGGGTTTGTAACTTGGAGGTCGGTGGTTCAAGTCCCGGTGGCAGCGTGGATTTAGTAAAGCGCGTTTGAATAGTTGTGATATCACGAAAGTGATTTGCACAAATGTGATAACTAAAAAAAAATTTTTCATCAAAGTTGTTGAGTCAATTTGTGCAGTGCAACAGAAAAGACTTGAGTCGTGCCTTTTAGTGAGAAAATAAGCTCCCTAGACGTTGGGTAAAAACTGTTGAAGCAAATGATGTTGGGTGAGAATGTAATTTCTCATTTTTTACACAAGATCTTTAGGGAGCTTGGTTTCTCGCTAAATGGAACGACACATCATGCCTTTTTCATACTACTTGAACTCGAAATGTTCAACACCAGGACTTAAAATAAAAGAAAGGGACCCGAAAGTTTCTCACCACTATTGGACAATGGTTGCTGTGATCTTTGTAAAAATGTATATTTAACTTCTTCTCATTCACTCTTATTCTAAACTCTCTTTAATGTATCCATTTTCTATGTAGAGACTGTCAATTTTATATTGTTTATAATATTAAATGATATAGTTTTAGACAAATTAAAATAATGATAAAACAGAATGGTATACCCGTCTTTGAAAGACTGTAGAAAAAACGGGAAGTTTGGTTAAAAATAAATCAAATTAATTTACATTAACTTTATATGATTATACATCAACAATTTTTCCACAAAACATTAAAAATGACTGCACAGTGTGCACAGTTCTGAAAAAATGAAATATTATCATCCTTATAATAGTAATTATTAATGAAATATTATGTACCTACGGGTATAATGATATTATCAGAAATAATTGAAGTTCTATCAATTCTTAAAATTATATTACTTTATTTTCATGGATAATATGACAGGTACCTACATCATAAATTGTTCTTCTGTAATTCCAGAAGTATTTTTATCAGCTTGTAAAAATTGTTCAAAAAAGATTTTAAATTTCTCATTATCAGAAGATTAGGTATGTAAATTAGTTCATTTGGTAATTATTTCAATAAAATAGGTTGTAAGAAATTTTTCAGAAATTATAGTGACTTTCAGATTTAAGAACTTTTGAGAAAGAAAATGATGTACAATTGTACATACATAATAAGTATAGGTACTTACTTGAAATCTCAAACTTGAAAAAAAAGAAAAACAAAAAAATTCGAGCAATTTCATATTGTGATTTTGTAGAGATTTTTCAGGAACATTTTCTCGTACAGTTTTGATTTATTATACCTAGTGATTTGAGATTTTACAAATTGATATCTACCAGGACAAAATACAGAACTTGTTCAAAAACTAAATCAATGAATTACTTGGTACTTGAGTATTTCTTCTTACAAGTTAAATTCATCTAAACTTGTTGTTATGTCTTCCTTTACATAATTATTATGGTTTTAGTCAAAGTTCTGCTGATATTCCGTCCGTTAATGTGAGAACATTTCTTTCAGCGAGATTGGAATTTAAAAGCTCGTTTTCTCTAAATATGTAACAGAATAACAATTTGATTCTTTACTGAACTGCTGGATACAGCGATTAAAATGAATTGTGGACCACAAAAATTGGTTTAGTGTGTACTCTTTATTTAACCCTCTTCTTTGCAACATATCAAGTTAAATAATTATTCATAAATATACCTAACTAACTATAAATTATATTTTGAGACAAAAAAGTAAGTAGCTTTAGCATACAAATTTTCGCCTCTATTTGTAGTAAATATAGTTAATAGCCTCTGTGAAATTTCAAACGAAACATAGGATCAATTTCTTGTAGAACAAAATTGTCAATGTTTCCCTTTTAAGAAGCACATACAGTTATTGAAAAAAATATTCCGAAGAGTGCTGTTATTATTTTGTAGTTGTAAATCTAATGACCATCCCAAAACTATAGAAATGTATACTTGAAATAAAGTTGTTATACATTGGGGATGCTTACGAATTTACATGATACTTATATGTAGTTATGTTTGGTATATTATAATATCTTCACTAGCTCCATATTATTATTGCTTGTAGACTTTTGCGTTTAAACAAAATTGATAATCTCTCTACATTTGACAGAAACGTAAAACTTCATACTCTGTACCTTACGTTCAGATCTTTACTCTATCTTATACAAAAATATTCAATAATTTATGGACTTAGTAAGAAACATACAGTGTGCCTGTGCACATTAGTCATTAATTCATTATGAATGGAAAGTGCATTTTATTGATCATTTTTTATTAAATTTAAATACCTACACTTGTATTTAAATTTAATGTACCTAACGAATTTTAAGGAAAGATTACTCAAAATATGATAGTTTACCTATATATTCATTTTTTTTTTTTTTTTTTTTTTTTTTTTTTCATATTTCTTCATATTAATATGAGTTTATGTTCTTTTTTTTCATGTGCCCATGTAGGTATAACGTGCCTCATAAGATCATTATTTCCCATGTTATACTACTCAAAATGTATAAAAGTGCTGATATCATGTATATTTAAATGAATTGCCACATAATAACTGAGAAGATATTTTTAACCTTTCCTCTGTCTATACTTCTTCCTTCGAACCTCGCTCTCCCCTTCTATGTATAATTGTATACAATTATTATACATGTAGGTAAGAAAGCATAAGAATTGTTCGCGAATGAACCAAACTTTTTATATAACTTCTAATTAATTAAGGGATCAATTGTAAACATATTATAAAATAATTAAAAATAAGTAAATTGATAATATAGGTTAGTGATAAAAATTAATACTTTAAAACAATTGGTAGGTGAGTTTTTTTACAATAATTACTTTGTTCTATGTTTATGGATGGACTTTTAGTGGACTGCAGAGTTTAATTTAACAGAAAAAAAAAAAAAAAAAAATTTTGATCATTCAATACATTTTTTTATTAAAATTACTAGACAACTACTGAAATATACAAAAATAATCGTTGATGTCAAGATCAACCAAAAGAATTCGTTGGATAATAAAAATAAAACATCATGACAGGATAGGATATATTTTATAAGACTTTATTAATTGCACATTGCATACTTACTCAAGTAATTGGGCGCTCATACAAATTAAACATGAGTATTATTTTTTATAAGTAAATAATTGTTTCGAGGGTTATTTATTGGTCTACAGTCTACCCTTAGTTTAGGTATAAAGATGTGTTGAAGATCTTTAGATCTGGTGATTAAAGTTTAAGTAAGGAAGGACACTGAAGGACTAATTAGTCATCCATGGAGTTTCAGATAATAGGTAGGTATTCCAATGAAAATAACCTGAATTATAATAATTCTTAACATATCCTAACTTAACCATTTCTTACCTACCTTTGTTGCTGATAGATTGAAATTAGAGTGATAGATGTTTTATAATTCATACACATAGTAAATTTAATAATTTATTATTAAGAAATGAAGTATTTTATTAATATAGTCAATAAAAAATGAAAATATGTAGATTTTTACTGACATGAGTTTTTATTTTCTATTGATGTAAGAAGTAAGAAGTAGTATTGACGTTGCCTACCATTTTTTCGCAACTTAATTTTTACTTTGTGATTTTTTATTTATTTATATATTTTAGATAAATATTCGCAATTATCTTGTTTGTTATCTGGTTGATTCCATAACCATAAACCATTCATAAGTCCGATCAATCGGATTTTTTCTTAAAAATTACATAAGAAACAACTATTACTTTTATCGGAGGATAAGCCAGCCATGTATCAAAATCCCATATAAAATCCTATGGAGCAACTAGAAAAAATACCCTATGTCTATGTATGAATTTTGTCCCGACAGATAAATATTTTAATAATCTCCCATGTTAAAAAGATGGCAAAAAAATAATCTCAATGTATTTATATAAATATACTAGCGGGCTACGCCCGCTTCGCGTGGCCAAGGCATGGCCACATTTTAGTTAAGGCATGGCCACCGCCGCTGCATAAGTTTTATGGTTATTGAAGCACTTCTTTATACACCAGGTTCTTTGTTATACCATCTGGCTGTAACACAATGAGGGACTTGGCAGACCTTACTCTTGAAAAAGCAACATAGAACTGACCGTGGGAGAAGCAATCGTTCTAAGGTCAATTCCAGCTAGCTCGAGAGTTTGCCCCTGTGCCTTATTTATCGTCATGGCAAAACATAGTTTTCTGGGGAATTGAACTATTTTGAAATTAAAGTGGTAGTCGGAAATCACATTAGAACCCAAGAGAGAGATGGGAGGGCACTACAACGAAATTAGTAGGTGCCCTACAGCACCGCACTTGAAGTAATGATATTTTTCGGTTCCAAGTCCGGTTAGCTTTTAGAGAAGGTGGGTTTTTAGTGGGTGGAAATCCCACACCCAGGCAGGATCTGGGTGTCTTTGAAAGATTTTTTCCTGCCTTCCATTAAAAAAAAAAGAACCCAAGTGCATAGTTGCTAATGAACAGATTAAATGAGCACACAAATAGCTCAGTGGTTAAGCACTCGCTTACGATGCGGAAGGTCCCGGGTTCGAACCCCCGCGCCGACAAAAAAAATCCTGTGTACATATACCGTTTCACCTGCACCAGCCCCTGTGAATATAACTGCCTCGATAATGTTTTTTTTTTATTAAGGATGTAATTTGAAGCCGCGTGCCGTTACACAATTTCGGGAGTCTCAGATTTCTTAGTAATATTATTGGTGCTCCAACCTTAAGGCATAGCCGATGGGGTGGCAAGCCAGGAGGATTTAGTGTATTAAGAAATTCGGTTGGGTAATGGATGGCTTCTTCCTCTTCCACAACAGTGTCTACGGATTCGTAAGTTGATAGTTCAGAAGGCATTCTTTTTAATAAGTCATTATTAATTTCCCGAGCATTATCATTCTTTGGTGTTATGGCCAAGTATGGCCCTTATCTTTAGCCAAACAGGGACAACAACACTTGGGTTATCTAGATTGGGGTAGATAGTGTCTAGGAAGGTGTTGTAATCGACTAATAACTGACAGTGTTCGGTAGGAAATACAATTTTTCATTTTGTTCAGGTAACTGTCCATCACCTATCCGAAGCAAAAGCTTCGAAAAAACTTCTGCATTTTGATCAGCGTGAAGGTGTACACGCATGTTCAACTTTAAAGAAAAAACAGTTATCTGTGGCCACAAAATGGATGATTTTAAACATGCCTTCACTTCGTCAGCTCTTGTTCCACGTGGAACAACGGGTAAAGTTTGTCTAAAATCTCCAGACAGTAGCACAGTTTTACCACTCATAAGATTTTTAACACCACGAATGTCTTGTAGAGTACGGTCCAGTGTCTCTAAGCCAGTTTTATGAGTCATTGTACATTCATCATATACGATCAACTTGAAATCCCTGAGGACTTTGGACATATCACTTTGCTTTCCAATAGTACAGCTTGGTGTATCTACAGATTTTAAATTGAGCGGCAATTTCAAAGCAGAATGAACAGTGCGGCCTCCTTCTATCAGTGTGGCGGCAATACCGGACGATGCAACAGCAATGGCAATATTTCCATCTTTGCGTATTGTAGCTAACAAAAGGTTTATTAAGAATGTTTTTCCAGTTCCACCTGGAGCATCCAGGAAGAACAAATTATTACCTACAGAATCAGGAGATGAAGTGACGCTCTGAAGTACAGTTTCATACACGTATCTCTGTTCACTATTGAGTAATAGCACTTTTTCAGAGACGAAAGACCTCATTTGAAACGTGTTGTATGAAATTTCTGCCAAATAAGTTCTGTTGGTAATAATGTTCACATTGCTTGCGCATCATCAAGTAACAAACCCATGGCTAGGCATGCAGCATGGAACGTAGGGTATTCAATGCCGCCTACCATTTTGAGGCTTCTGAATGAAGTAGGTCCTCGCACTTTATGTAGAAGTAATCGTAGGTAGAAACATTCTGAGTCATTCGGATGAACGGTATAAATTTTACCTAGAACGTGGTCTTTTTTTACACCCGGATGTCCTGGAACAATTGATATTTTTTTCCTTCTTTGGAACATGTTGTTTTTCCACACATAAAATGCTGGTACTAAAAGAGAGTCTTTGCAAATTCATCCTGGTTGCATAGTTGGAAAAACGCCATTAATGTTGTTTTAGGAGGGTTGTCAATTCTCTGTTGGACATTTTCGGTTGTAAAAACTACCCTTTGTCCATTTTCAAAGTGGACGGCCAAATGTATGACAGGAGAGTATCTTTCATGAGTCGAAAAACATAGTATGCGCCATCCAGCTTGACCATAAGTTGAGAACCCCTATTTTCTTTTAAAATTTGTTTCTTATTATTCCCCTACATCACAAAAAAAGCTGTCTGCCAAATTTCAAGTCATTCGGCTCAACCGTTTCTCAATCTTGCAAGACGCTAAAATGTCTACTTTTGTCCATAAGTTGAGGACCCCTGTTATCTTTGAAAAATCCTTTCATAGTAAGCTTCTTCATCACTGAAAGAAGTTTTCTGCCTAATTTCAAGTCATTCAGCTCAACCCTTTTGAGAATCTGACAACACTCTAAAAATGACTAATTTTGACCATAAGTTGAGAACGCCTGTTTCCTTAAAAAAAAATCTGTTCTTAGTACGCCCTAACATCATAAGGGGAAGCTTCCTGCAAAATTTCAAGTCAATCGGCCCAGCCGTTTAGGATCTGCGTTGATTATCAATAAATGTTAATTTTTGGCCATAAGTTGAGAACCCCTGTTTCCTTAAAAAAATCCGTTCTTAATACGCCCCTACATCATAAGGGGAAGCTTCCTGCAAAATTTCAAGTCAATCGGCCCAGCCGTTTAGGATCTGCGTTGATTATCAATAAATGTTAATTTTTGGCCATAAGTTGAGAACCCCTGTTTCCTTCAAAAAATCCGTTCTTAATACGCCTCTACATCATAAGGGGAAGCTTCCTGCAAAATTTCAAGTCAATCGGCCCAGCCGTTTAGGATCTGCGTTGATTATCAATAAATGTTAATTTTTGGCCATAAGTTGAGAACCCCTGTTTCCTTAAAAAAAAAATCTGTTCTTAGTACGCCCTAACATCATAAGGGGAAGCTTCCTGCAAAATTTTAAGTCAATCGGCCCAGCCGTTTAGGATCTGCGTTGATTATCAATAAATGTTAATTTTTGGCCATAAGTTGAGAACCCCTGTTTACTTAAAAAAAAATATGTTCTTAGTACGCCCTAACATCATAAGGGGAAGCTTCCTGCAAAATTTCAAGTCAATCGGCCCAGCCGTTTAGGATCTGCGTTGATTATCAATAAATGTTAATTTTTGGCCATAAGTTGAGAACCCCTGTTTCCTTAAAAAAATCCGTTCTTAATACGCCCCTACATCATAAGGGGAAGCTTCCTGCAAAATTTCAAGTCAATCGGCCCAGCCGTTTAGGATCTGCGTTGATTATCAATAAATGTTAATTTTTGGCCATAAGTTGAGAACGCCTGTTTCCTTAAAAAAAAAATCTGTTCTTAGTACGCCCTAACATCATAAGGGGAAGCTTCCTGCAAAATTTCAAGTCAATCGGCCCAGCCGTTTAGGATCTGCGTTGATTATCAATAAATGTTAATTTTTGGCCATAAGTTGAGAACCCCTGTTTCCTTCAAAAAATCCGTTCTTAATACGCCCCTACATCATAAGGGGAAGCTTCCTGCAAAATTTCAAGTCAATCGGCCCAGCCGTTTAGGATCTGCGTTGATTATCAATAAATGTTAATTTTTGGCCATAAGTTGAGAACCCCTGTTTCCTTAAAAAAAAATCTGTTCTTAGTACGCCCTAACATCTGACGAAACCGACCAGAAACTAACATCAACAGAGTATGTCGAGTTATAACTTGTTCGAAAGGTCTTGTCATAAGGAGTTATTATTAACGAGAAAAAATTTCTCCATAATTTACGGTTAACGAGTTATAGGTCAAAATGTATGGATATTACGCAGGACGTCCGACCCTGTATCTCGAGAACGGTAAGTCGTAGCACACTGAAATTTATTGTAATGAACTTCTCTCAATAAGACCTTTAAAACAATATGCCACAAGACATACCATTCTATTTAAGATTTTAAAGTTGGTCCATGCCCAGCCTGACTGGGGCCGTGTAGGCAAAAAAAATTTGGCTGAAAATCAATCCTCCTAAATATAAAGGAATACGGGTTTTTGCGTTTTTTGATATTCTGAGTCGTTTTCGAGAAACCTAGGCCTGGGTGAGACTTTATGAAGACCCTGTATATAGATAATTCATGTAACTCAACATCTGCAAATTCTAAGAATAGATTTAATAGTGACTTTGCTACCTAGCGTAGAATTATTGCACATATCTATTCAGTATTCATGTTTATAGTAGGTATATTATCACCACCATGCCTAATTTTATTGATATGGTTTCAAAGGCCTTCTTTTTGAATAACGTGACTTTTCAGAAGAAGATAAAAAGATGAACTTCGACCGAACCATCTCGATCGCATTATTCACCGGTTGATCAACTTCTTTCTTTGAGATTTTTTTCTTGTCAACCGTCAACTCCTGAGCAATCTCTGATACGGTTTTTCCGCTTGTCTCGGGCAAAAAAACCATGAGTATTAAGGTTAGAAGGAGTGTAACAACGGCAAATATAAATACCCAGGAATAGATTTGTATCCTAATGACAGTGATGGGATACATCATGAGATACAGGGTAAATAAGCCGAAATGTAGGAGCAGGAGAGGTTGCATGAATTTATCACGACACTCGACACTAAATAGCTCACCCATTACAACAAATACAATACTCATGAGTCCCAATCCAAGGAAAAGATAGTAGAGAGCAATCAAGACAATGAAATAGTTGGGCGGAATATAAACATTGTAGACGTCTTTGAGAACAAGAAGGATGCCCAAGAGGAAGAGAGAAGCAGCAGTACCAAGTCTCGTCCCAAAGACGATGAAGTTGCGAGAGTAGCGGTGCATGATGAAGAGGGAGAAGATGCCAGCTACTGTGCTGAAGAGAAATACATAGAGCGGGTAGTTTCCAGGCGGATTCCCATACAGACAGTGACTCACGATGGTATAAAGAGATGTTTGGAAGACCATGATGCCAGAACAGCAAATACTTGACTGGAGGACAATACCAAGGAGGAACGCTTTCCTGTAGTATTTGGTGTGGAAGACTTCCCTCCAGGTGAGACTGGGGCGAAAATCCTGCCCAGACTCTTGGTCGAAAAACATCGCCCGTAATTTTTCAACTTCACTGTTAAGGGTTTCTTCATTTTTAGTTGCTTTAAGCCATTGCAGAGATTTTCTGCAGGCTTCCAACTGATTCTTTTTGAGATAATACACTGGAGACTCAGGCATTATATAGAACACTGCCATAAAGAAGAGAGGCTGCATGATCAAGATAGAATTATAGGCTTGATATGACAGGACAGCGTAGGCGAAGAACATGACGATAACGCCCAAGTTACAGAACACGATGACACCACTGCCGACGTTGCCACGGATACCTGGGTCACTGGTTTCCGAGATATAGAGCGAGACGGTGGACAGCGTACCTGTGTAACAGAGAGTATGTATTACTGATTAATGTGTACTTCAAAATTATCGGTTTTATAACTCGATAAAAATGTGGGGTGTTGGTAAGTTATGGTTTTTTTTTTTAATAATTAATTAAAAAGTACTTTCTTCTTAAATAACTTAGTTCCCAGTGTCACATATGCAGTACCGTCAACTGTTCTGTAGCTCAGGCGTCTCTGTCATGTTCCTCCTCTACGCTATCCTGGCATATCAAGCCTATAATGTCATTTTGATGCTTGATCTTCTCGCCATCCGAATATATGATAGTTGAGTCTCACGTAAATCTTTTCAAGAAGGGTCAGTTGAAGATGAAAGTAAATATATAGCTCTTTAAGACAAGTCATTAATTCAAAATTATGAGGCATTTATAAAAAACTTCTTAATCTTGCTATAGAAAAAAACCAAGCACAATCAGAAGAAAAGTGCTATTCTCGTAGACCTGTTGAACGCGTTTAATAGTTCTCATAACGACAAACTGTGCCAAATAATGAGGCAATTGAATCTCCGGAAAAGAAAAAAAGTGTGCTGAAAAAATATGAAAAATAAACAGAATGTTTAAATGAAAAGAAAATTTATAAAATTTATTTTTACATCAAATAATAGTTGAAAGATCTAGAAAAGTGAATAGGACGAGAAATATCTAATGAAAAATAAGCCTATAGTATGAGATTCTCTAACATCAAGACTTTCTAAGATTTTCATTTAATTTTTTAATATCTTATTACCTACTTAACTTACTAACTAATTATCTTTAAAAAATAATAGGTAGCATCAGCACATAGTTATATTGTTATGTACATTGTACATAGTTGCATGCATTCAAACATAATTATGTAATCCAAGATGATTATCATCTTTTTGTCAGATATGAATAGAATTAACACGTATAAATGGTAATCTTGGACCATAGTAGTCATAATTATATTACTATGGTTTTCATGTTACTTCTCCTACTTTGACCAACTTTTATCAACAACCGTTCAATTTACATTGAACAAATCAACACTAAATATAGGTAATGAACGATGCAAGTAAATGAAAATCACAGAATAAGACAAATAAATGTATGCAAAATGAGAAAAAAAGTAGGAAAAAATGAACACATCAAACACACATTATTGATAACGAGGAGTAATGCCCATGACTCTTCGTCAAAAAAAATTCAGGCTTCCTCGTTCTTTGTAACTTTCATCTCAAAACTTTTCCGCAGGTTTACAATAGAATATTTTTAAGATAGTAAGATAGTACACTTTAGACTCAGGCATAGTCATAGTGTAGGAAACTATTATAAATTAATATGGCAGATTCTTAGGACAGGACAGCGTAGACCAACAAAGAAGAGCAAGCAGAAGAAAAGAAATTTAGGAATAATCAAAAAGAAAAGTCTCCTTAAACTCAAGTTAGAAGTAAGAAAAATGTTTTTGAATACATGAAAATTAATCAACTGTCTTGATTGTTGATGCACAGTAGTAATCTAATGGGTAAGTAGTAGTAATCTAATTTAAAAAAAAACCAAATTAGAGATTCACAAACTTCAAGACTAAAAATATTTAGTTCAATAGGGTAAACTTTATTCATTGTAAAAGTGTAAAAAAAAATATTAGTACCCAATTAATTTCCAGGAAAATAATAGTTGAGATGACTTGTAACAACCATACCTATGCATGAGAGTAAAATATTTAAAAGGTAAGATAACAACAATTTCACTAGAGATCAAGTTACATATTCTGATGCTCTTGAATGTGAAGAATTTTTCTTACTAGCAGACAACTCTTGTGCAATTTCCAAAATAGTTTTGTCGCTAGTTTCGGGTAGATAAATAATCATTATCAATGTCAACATCAATGTTATGATAGCAAAAATTAAAATCCAAGAATAGATTTGAATCTTGATGACAGTGATAGGATACAACATAATATAGATGGTTAGCAGTCCAAAAAGCATGAGTAACAAGACCTGCATGAACTTGTCTCGACATTCAACACTGAAAAGCTCGCCAAATAAAACGAACACGATGCTAGTAAATCCCATGCCAAGGATAAGATAGTTAAGAAAAAACAAAATGAGAAAGTAGTAGGAAGGAATATACATGTTGTACACATCTTTGAGAACAAGGAGAATACCCAACATGAAAAGAATGGTGGTACTGACAAGTCTTGTTGCTATGGCAACGAATCTGCGAGAGTAACGGTGCATCACGAAAAGAGAAAATATACCCGCAAGTGAGCCTGAGAAAGACATATACACAGGATAATTTCCTGGATGATTCCCGTACATGAAATGACTCACGATGGTATAAGAGAATGTTTGGAAGACCATGATGCCAGAACAGCAAATACTTGACTGGAGGACAATACCAAGGAGGAACGCTTTCCTGTAGTATTTGGTGTGGAAGACTTCCCTCCAGGTGAGACTGGGGCGAGAACTTTTTTCAGAATGTTGGTCGAAAAACATCGCTTGGAGTTTTTCAACTTCTTCATCCATGGCTTCCTCATTTTTTGTTGCTTTCAGCCATTTCAAAGCTTTTCTGCAGTCTTTCAATCTATTCTTTTTGAGATTGTACACTGGAGACTCAGGCATAGTGTAGAAAACTATCATAAATACCGCTGGCAAGACGATCAGGATGACATTATAGGCTTGATATGGGAGGACAGCTTTGGTGAGGAACATGACAGAGACACCTGAATTGCAGGACACTATGACACCACTTCCTATGTTGCCACGAACGCCAGGGTCACATGTTTCCGAGATGTATAGAGTGACTGTGGATAGTGTACCTATATGGAAAAAAGTGTGAAGTCCAATGTAAACAAAACACTATTTGTGATTATTAATGCCAATTTTATAATATTTCATTTTAATAGTGGAGAATCTATCAAAAATTTATTGACTCAAATAAATTTTAGAGTCAAAAACTTAGTTGTCTCTAAATTAAAAAAAACTGTCTCTAAATTAACTTTTTAAACCAAAAAATAGATCATCAATATGGCACCTACACCAACAGGTACTTGCATTATTGATTTTTGAAGAAAAAAATGTTTTAAAGAAATATTATCTCCTTATTACTTTGTTCTTTTGTTCTTCTTAAACTTTGCCTTTTCCCAAACCTACTTGGCGCACTTGGGTTTGGAACTGTTCCACCTCATCCTCAGAGGTTGGTTTTGGCACTCCTACTTCCACATTTTACGGTTGGAAGTCTTTCCCAACGCCAACAAGGACGCAAGTTCAGTGTTATTGTCTTTTGACTTTTAAAAGCTGGCACCGTTTCTGTTCCACGTCCCCCAGACAGTAAGAGGTAATGTTTCAAAAGAGACATTTAATCGTATACAGGGTGGGGCAAAAGTCTGGAAACCCCTGAATAACTTTCGAATGGCTTCTTCGGTGAAATTAAAATTTTGTAAGGTAAACCGGGCTAATAAGACCTTCTTTTAGAATCGAGTCGATTTTTGTTACCGGCCCCCATGTCGGGGCCAGGGGGGCCAACTTCATTTTTTTAAATACGAACCCCCAACTTGCGATACATTTTTGGAAAGGTCTTTAAATAAGAAATACATTGGTGCAAATTTTATTTTTTGAATATTAAACTGTTTGCAAATGGCGTCCAACTTTGTGTATGCAGTAAAGTCTGGAAACCCCTGAATATCTTTTGAAAGAGATTTCTCAGTTAATTTAAAACTGTGCACAGTAAGTTGGGGTGATTAGACCTTTCCAAAAATGTATCGCACGGTGGGGTTTCGTGTTTAAAAAAATGAAGTTGACCTCCCTGGCCCCGACATGGGGGCCAGTAAAAAAAATCGGTCCAATTCTAATATAAGGTCTAATTACCAAAGATTACCGTACACAATTTTAAATTTACTGAGAACGTCCTTTCGAAAGATATTCAGGGGTTTCCAGACTTTACTGCATACACAAAGTTGGGCGCCATTTGCAAACAAATAATATTAAAAAAATAAAATTTGCACCAATGTATTTCTTATTTGAAGGCCTTTCTAAAAATGTATCGCAAGGTGGGGGTTCGTATTAAAAAAAATGAAGTTGGCCCCCCTGGCCCCGACATGGGGGCCGGTAACAAAAATCGACCCCACTCTAAAAGAAGGTCTCATTAGCCCGGTTTACCGTACAAAATTTTAAGTTTACCGAAGAAGGCATTTGAAAGTTATTCAGGGGTTTCCAGACTTTTGCCCCACCCTGTATATCGAACCAAAGAACACCAAAACAAATAAGAAACTTCAATAATTAAATATACTGTCTTACATATTATATTTTTTATTCATCTCATACAATATTAAGAAAAGTTGGAGAGCCATGTTTTATTATTGTGTACCTCAGTGTCTTAAAAGTATCCGACCATCCTTGATTACTTGAAAACTTCTACTTTACATGATCTTAATCATGAACTTCGTACACCACCAGTTTCATAGTATTTGATGGAGAAATTTATTTATGAACTTGATTGCCAAGTTCATGATAAAATTTTATTTTGTTTAACATGTACCATTAAGTTCTGGATACAATCTATCCGCAATCAAATCAACCACTACGTTCTGGGTTTAAAGTTCTCAACTAGTGACTATAAGAAAAGTTTTTTGGGGGTGCCACAACCAAACAACCTCAACCATGAGGTTGACAAATGGCGACCCCAAGTAGATTTGGGAAAAGGTAAAGTGAAAGAAGAAGAAGAAAAGTTTTTTGGAAATGTGGTTTATGGAAGTCTAGAGACTCGAGTCTTTTAATTAATGTCTTTCTTTTTTTATTAATATTACCGATGTACATACCTGGAATACAAATTCCGATAGCAAATCTAGCCGCCAGCATCAGAATAAAGCTATTGGTAAAGTTAATAAACAGAGCGGCCAGCAGGTAGATTATCGCCAGCACATAGGCCATTGTCTTGCGACCGATGTTACCGCTGATGGGGGCAAAGACGAATATGCCTGTGGACACAAGAGAAAGAAAATCATAATATACTTGAATGGAAGGTAACCACCCTCAGGCGAGGTTGCTCAAATCATTTTCAATTACCTAATCCTAAATAAAAAAAAAAACTAAAAAAAAAATGGAAGAACGTGCAAATGAATACAGTACTCGTAGAAATGTACATAATAATATCATTGAGTCTAAAAATAATTTTTAATAACTGTCAACAGAACTGTAACAAAACTGTTTTATGAATTTACTGAAATAGTCATCAAAACTTTAATTTGAAGTGTTATCATCAAATTAGCAACTAATCAAAATACACCCTCCGATGTCATTATTTATTTAATAACATGACCGGAAATTTGGAACCAATAATAATGAACTAATTGTTATACCTGTGTGTTTTGATGTGTTGAATATCATATTTACTGTCACAGTGAGTAGACAAGTTCGAAGTCAAATTTTAAAAGTTCAAAAACAGTTTTCTATTTTGCTCTTACAGCAACTCTTACTGAAAGATTAATCTAAAATCTAGTTATGAACTGAGGAACTACATAATGTGGTCTCGCCGGCAACCTATAAAGAAAGAGTAGACTAGTAGTCTCACTGGAAAATTATAAAAATAGAGTAGACTAGTAGGCTCACTGGCAAAGTATAAGGAGAGAGAGAGAGGAGGATACTACTGTTTTCATGGAGGTTAGAGAATACTTTAAATTTCACTCATTATTGTTAATATATTTCTCAAGTAATGTTTCTCCCTCAACTATCTATTCCATGAGCAATCACATACATCAGACAGGCACGCCGACGAAAGTTCTCCATCTCGTTTAAACGGGATGGCAAAAAAGATAGAATAGTGTCTCACTTAATCTAAGTTCATTGAGTCTCACCTATCAGTGCTCCCAGATACGGAATGGACGCTATCCAGGCAATCTGATATTCAGTGAGCTTCCCCACCGGACTCTCATCGCTTTCCAGGAAGGTCTGTATGGGGGAGATCCAGCCGATGGCACTTCCATAGGATATACACAGAAGACAAGCTGCAGGGGTGGATAAATAATAATAATGAAGCCATTTGAATGAGACTGATTACATTTTCTAATGACGGTTATTTGGAGGAAATTGAAAGCAAGGATTGATAGAATCAATCATGACAATTGAGTATCTCCAGGGCAATGTCCTGAGTGTTTCAGAGAGAATATCAGGGATGGTTTGAGCATTATTTTGCTCTCACAGCGGTAGAACATTTTCGGTTCCTTATAAAAATTCTGTATCTCCTATTTTTCAAAAATCTACTCAAATCCGGTTTCAAAATTTTGGTATCGAATACAGTAAGTATTCGTAAAAGCGCCAAGTGGATTATAGAGAAGCTTTTCAGAGATCACCTAACCTAGATCTTACATCCCTTATCGGGGTTTGAGCATTTGGAAGTTATTAGATCGCGTATGTGCGTTTTTTTCGTTCAATGACCGAATGCGATAGTTGAGAACATATCTACAAAAACTTTGCCACTTAAACTGTGCTGATGTCGATTGTGATATTTGTGATGATCAATACCTGGTACTCATTTCTGGTTTTATACATTGTTCTCTTTCTTTCTCGGCGTTTATGTGATTGTAAATCATTCAGTATTTTTCCCTCAAGCAAGAATTTCTCTCTAGAAAAAAACATGGTGTTTTCTGGGTTTATTTTCTTTTGACGACTCTGCCATGATAACAAAATAACAAAGTTTACCTCTAATATCTTTGATTAGGGCGAGTGTTATCTTGTAGGTTGATTTTTTTTGTAAGTCTTTGGAGAGCTACTTTGTGAGAAACTGCAACAGGTGGTTTATTAGTTTATATATAGGTACAATATATTTACTTCCAAAATAATAGGTATGAGTACTATAGATGTACGTAACAACTCCGTTTTCAGTCACTTTATCAGGGACTCCCGAATATTTTTCATTTATTGATAAGACAAATTGCATCACAAATTCAACAGGATTTAGAATAGATAAGAAAAACGTGGAGACTACCTACAAAATTTTGGAAATTGATTTAATAAAGTAATTATCTCAATAATTTATGAAAATCGGTACCTAAGTGATTACCTTGTTAGGGGATTTCTGTTACCAATTACATAAACCAAACGGTAACAGATAAACCAATATGTCTTAACTGAGAAAATTATAGGTAAAAAGTAAACCAGGCATGGTCATCTACCAGTACCGCCATTCCTTGGCTAACTTTATAAAGGTAACAGAGAGCGGAAAATTGATCATAATTGACACTCTCTTAAATTATTTGCATGTTACTTGAGAAAATTATATAAGAATGGCAAAGCGAATGATTTGGCCGAAATGACCGAAATCGACATATTTTTTTGGTCTCTGGTAGGTAGGTAAATAATTAATTTATTCTAAAATAACATCACCTTCTATTTCTGTTTATCATGATTTTGATAACATAGGTAACCTGCCTGCACTTTGCAAAGATATATGTCTAACTTACAGGATTTTTTAAAGAATAGCTAAATTAGTTAAGAAGACAGATTGCTAACATACCTGAATATCCTGCCAGGAACTGTCGAATCACGGCGGTGTGAGCTTCAAACATTTTGTCCTCACTTTACACTGCGTTTCTTGAAGAGATTCCGTATTAGTGATGGGAACTTAAGCTCCAAAATGGGTGGACACTGTAGACAGCCTAGACACTCAATGGGATTTTCCGTTGAATCGATCGCCGAAACAGTCAAACGCCAATAGGCTGTTTCTTAAATAAAATATCTCACTTCTAAGTAAGGCGTTTTTAGAAATAAACAATAGTTTTTCTTGTTTCGTAGTTTTACAGTCATTTTATCAGTCTTTTTATTTGAAAAATATACCAATAAAATATGAAGAAAAAATTCCAAACTTTTCAATGAAATGATATACTTACCTATTAGGTCTACTGTCTTCAAAAATAACTACCTACTATCATCTACAAAACATGTAATTCAAGTTGGCAGGGAAGGAGGAAACACGAGAATGTAATCGAACCATTCGCCTGCTCCTTTCTTTACTAACTCTTCTGTTACTACTCTTAATCTTTTGGAGGAGTAGCAGTAGAAGTTGAGAAGTAAGAAGGAAAGTGAGGAGTTTAAATTACAGTCTTGTCGGGCTCACTTCTGAATGAAATTTGCACCATAATATCCTATCAACCGAACTTATTGCAGACAACACAATGGTGAGGTTTGGTACTATGATCGCAGAGTAAATAATAAATTCACTAATCTCTCATTCTTTTTTTTTCCGGTACTTTACCTGTGTAACCAGGATATAAAACCTGTATTAACTTAAGCAACGGGATGAGATCAATTTAGAGAAAATTGAATAATTCACATTAAATTATTATTTTAATGCAGCTAATTTAGGTATTGTAGATCAAAAACATTACCGTATACAATGAAAATAAAGACCGTATTATAGTAAACCGAGGAGTTTTTGTTGCATTTAAATGCAAAAACTAAATAATAATAGGATGTCCTGTCGTTAGTAACTGCTCGTGAAAATCTCGCACAAAAATTAATCCTCTCGGATACGAAGTTTTCCACACATGCACTCCTAATGGACCTCCTAATCCACCTGTGTTTGGTGAACGATATTACAGTAAACGACATTATAGGAAATAGATAGATTTAATTTTCTCTCGTATCAGATAAATACCCACTTAGATAGGTGCTAGAGAATCTTGTAAAGTGAGAAATGATAACCTGATGTGTCTGAAACTAAAATAGATAAGAGAGCTAATATTATGAAAGAGAATAGAGAGAGAGAGACATATTGGGAAAGAGATTTAAGAAATATATTTTTTTATTACCAACTGATTAAAAATTAAAAAATAAAACAATGCTGTGTTATGTAAGTCACGTAAATACGAGTAAGTGTGCAACCTGAATAATACTGAATAAGATGACAACTTATTAAAAAATTGAGATTTACAATCTTGACTTTGGATTAACCCTGAGTGGTGGTAGATATGTAATCTCGTTCTAGTTTATTGGCAGGTGTTCGATAGCTATGGAAACCTCACAATCAAGAGAATAATATATACTGAAAGTAGGTAGGTACCTACAAATTGGCAGATTTGAGAATGTATTATGAAAGTAAAAGAAAGGCTCATCTTTAATTGTTAACTTTACTGAACTTATTCGTTCACTGGTCAAAGCATTGAGAACAAGAAAAAATAATTCAGCAAGCAATACGGAATAACCTATGTTTACCTACCTACCTACCTATTAGGAATTTGGACCCCAGGTTATACAGAAAATGTAGGTGAAATTAGGTGTCTGTGATCTACATCATATATTATATATCAGAATGGTACATGTTAGGTATTGTGTTATGACTTTTGGGGGACAAACCCAAGACCGACAAGACCCACGGACTATTTCACTTTAGATTTTTGACTATTAGCACTGAAAATCGGCTTATGGTAACTACAATACGTCACTCACTTATGAACTAAGTCAGTTCATAATAGGACACGGAAATTTTAATAATTATTAATTTAAAATGAAGATAGTACGGTCAGAAAAATGTAGATACTGTAGCGAAAAGGATAGTCTCGAACATACGTTATTTCAATGCCCAAGATTCGAGGTAGAGAGAAGTACCTAAATACAGAGAGGGGGGGGGAGAACTATGTGTGGAAAATAAAGTGGATAAAATATTAGAAAGTGAGAATAAGTGGTTGAGGATAAAGAGCTTAAGAGAGATTATGAGAGAGAAGGCAAGAGATGAGAGAGCGAGAAATCAGAGCAGTCGGGCCTGTACTTAAACATTTTTTTTTTTTTTTTTTTTTTTTTTTAAGTGGGGTTTAACGTTGCTTTCAACTGCCATGGTCATATCACGACGGGGGTTTTACCCTCCATTCGCAGGAATCTCACAAACCTGCTACTCACATTGACCTCACCCAGCCTGAGTGGGGCCGGGAAAAGCCAGCGTCACGAGAATTAGGCCCGTATTTTTGAACGTCCCTAAAACTACTTTAGGGACAACCGTCGGGATTTTGAAATTTTTTGGCCAATTAAGTATAAAAATTGTGACTTATGAATCTCTCGATTCCACTGAGATCATATGATATAGAGGGAACCTTACCTATCTCGAGTTGAACAAATTTATGCGTCCAACTTTGAACAGCTGATGGTCCCTCTTTCAACAAATCCCGGCTTCTGATTGGTTCAATTTATTTGAATTTTTTGTTTACTTCATGTAAAGGCGGACATCTAAACATCTTTAATTTTCACGTCAGATACCAACTCTTATATTACTACATAATAAGTAGAAAATAAGGAAAGTAAAAGAGGAAGAAAGACAGAAATTACTAATATGTAAGTATGAAAATAGTAAAAATATTATTTCAGAAGAATTAGGTAGTTTAGGTACCCACTCTTTCGCGAAAGAAAAATTACTACAAGTCCGGCATTGATTTTGAAATCAGCTGATAGTCCCTTTTGAACGCAAATCTTGATACATCGGGTTCCCTCTATGTTATATAACCTCAGTGCTCGATGCCGTTTCCGCACAGGCGCAATATTGGGCCCCATTCAAAAGAAGGAAATGCTTTTTCTTCCGAAATCCAAAGGAGTTGCTTCGATCTACAATAAAAAAGTTTTGAGTACAATAAAGAGTTTTTTCTTTTATCAAATATCAAAAGCTTTTGTTTCTATGGAAGTAAAAGGTATATGTACATCACAAAGCTAAAAATAAAGCTTGCAAACATTTTCTTTCCTCACGAGCAATTACAATTTTTCTGTGAATATGGCCCATTTCACACAGAGGGTATTTTCACCTCTGTGTGAAAATCATCTGTGTTATTGTTTACATTTTCTAATCTTTTCAAAAATAATTTTTGTCTGGTGATTCTTCTTGTTTAATAGTTTTAAATTTCTTTATCCTTTTTATGAATTTAAACAAGTTTTTTCCGAGATGGAAGCCAAATTGAAAATAATTATTACTATTCCGATCTCAGCCTTCTCAGCGAAAGAAGTACCTACAATTTATATATCTCACAGGCACGTTGAATGTTCATTCTAGTGTAGATGGCACGTTGAATTCACCAGTTTACGGTCCGTCGATTATGATAAGCAACGTCCAGCGAATTCAGGACTCGGATGGGTGACCATTTAAATTTTGGACAATCTTGATGCCAGCTATTCCCGGTCCAACTCAGACTGTGCTATCTATTGTTCAATAATTGAATTAATTTATTAATAAAGAAAAATGTTAATTCATTGTTTTATCACATATCCAATGTTCTCTTTTCAATGTTTTCATTCTACTTATTTTCTACACAGGTATCTACCAAATGTACTCATTATTCATGATTTCCCAACCCCTTCAAAGACTTTTTATGCTCGACGGTGTCGAGAGTCACAGTGTCCGAGTGGTCTAGCGCACCAGACTTACATTGAAGTGAGCTGAGATTGAATTCCGGAGGAATTAGACTTTTTTATATCTGTATTTTGGATGTTACGTGGTTCACTAATATCTGGTGTGGAAAAATGAGTATTGGTAGAGACGACCACTTGTGACATACGAGAATAAAAAATGAATATGTTACTTGAAATTTCGTCAACCTACCGACATACGTTGTGATATAAAATCACAAATAAACCAGATAGAGCCAGCGTTGATGGCGCTGTGAATGCACCGGTTCTCGTGGGACCACCAAAGTTAAGCAACGTCCAGGTGAAGACTTCGTGATGCGGGCATTTCGACCCAACCCAGGCTGGCTGAAGTTAATGTGGGTAGAAGGTTTGTGAGTTTCCTACGATCGCAGGGTAAAACCCCCGTCGTAATATGAAAAAAAACGAGATAGGTAAATGCTACCTTTGTCCTATAATGAGGAGGGTACAGTAAAAATATTTTTATTTTGCATATATACTTGATTAAAAGATACATATAATATTTTTTATTAATATTTAGAATATAATGACAAATATTTAACTTTCAATAAATACAACATGTCTATTGTAAATTAGTTTGTCCAAACTACTTGTTAGCAAACTTTTTTCTTAATCAGATGTCTTCAGGTCTTTCAGGCTCTATTAGGCCATTCAAAATTAAGGATATCTCTTGAAATATGTTCGTCTTCCCAAAGAAAATACGTGGATATACGTAGGTATATAAAAAAGCTTTTCTTTCTTTCTTTCTTGGCGGTGCAAAATTAGCGTTTTGTTTGTTTCTCGAATATTGCCAGCATAATTATAAGGGATTATCACAAATTTGTTAAAAAGGTTATCTATTTGCTAAATAAATAAAATACAATAATAGTTAGGAAGTAAAATCACTTCCAAGAAATATTATAATTCACGAATTTCAAAAATACCGATGAGAAATCACCGGCAATTGTAAAGTGACCAATTTCGACACTTCAAAATTTCAACAAATTTCATTCACTTTTAGGGTCAGCTGATTGGAAATGCAAAGAAACGTGTTGTTTATTTATATTTATATCTACATCTTTCTGGCTGAAATGGTTTCTGCTCATGCGCTGAGCTGCGCTCAAGATTTGTAAGAAGCGTTCAAAACTTAAGTTCAAAATAAATTCTGTCTCTGTGGCTGATATGATTCACTGCGCACGCGTATCCGGACCACTCACACTAAATTTGTTTTAGGGTCGTTCAAAAATACGGGCCTTAGAATTTGAATGGTCACCCATCCAAGTCTTAACCTCGCTGGATGTCGCTTAACTTCGGTGTTCTGAAGGGAACCGGTGTATTCAACATGCCATCAACGCTGGCTGTACTTAAACATTACTTCAGTGTATCTGAACGGTTCCGGATGCACTAGTATTTAAATGAGAGAGATAGGTTTTTTTAGTGGGTGGAAATCCCACTCCCCAGTCCCCATGTTATCCGGGTGTCTTTAAAAGATTGCATAAATAAGTAGAATTCAAGCCTATTCACGTTTGCATGAAGTAGAATTCACTCTTGCTAACTAAGTTTGCTTTAGCGTGTGTGAATGTAAGGCCTGACTATTGCCAAGAAATTCCAAAAAAGCATAGGAAAGAAACTAATACAATATTATGAGGAGTTGGTAGTTTTGTACAAGTTCGTTTCCTTTGATGTAGAGAAGACTTCTGGCCCTTGTTCCAGAAAGCACTCTCACTCTCATAATTCCCAAATTTCTCTTAAAACCGTCACACAATCAGATTGAATTGTGTGACGGTTGAAAGGGAGATTCAGGGATTATGAGGGTCTTTTTTTGGAACTAGGGCCTCGAGCCCTTGAATTGTTGTTTGATGTTAATGTTAAATTGGTAAAGGCTCTGGTCCTGGATACAGGAGTAGCACGTGTAAGGATAGGGGAATATCTCAGAGAGAGATGATAACATAGAAGTATTTATTTAAAACAAATAATGTTTTTTCTTCGAAAATGTAATTCATACCTGGCGTATTTGAAACTATGCCATATCAAGATCGAGGAAAATCTAGGATTTTTAGCGATATAACAAAAGATTTAGCAATATTTTGAACATATCTAGCATTATTTTTTCACTGAAATGTACTTGACAACACTGTGCTTGAAAATGAAAAGAATGGCGAACTGCGAACACATGGGAATGTGAGCGTTAAAATTTGAAAAGAAAATCTTTTGAAATTTCAAATTTTTCTTCAAGAATTTTTAATTTGAACTTTTTTGCTGATAAATACTTAAAAACAAGTGAAACGTTATTACTGCTAAGTCTACAACTTTCATTGAATTCAGAATATGTTTTATAGGTAGTTAGATACTTCACAGGTAGTTTCCTACTTATATAAACTTATAAAAACACTTTACTTAGAGTGAAAAAGAGAATTTTTGTATATGAAGAAAACTCATTTAAAACTTTATTCCTCATGGTTTGTGCTATGTGAATGTGATCTTTTCTTTCAGTCATGTCTATTTTTTGTTTTTGATACCTGTTGAAGGAGTTACCATGATGACTATGTATCATTGTTAACAAAATTCAGTGAAGTATTGACAACAAAATCCACCATGGAACTCTCGGAAGTGAAGATCACTATCCGGGCACTTCTGATGAGTTGTAAAGATGGTTTGACCGTGATGCAGCTCATGAAAGATTTCAAGAGTGAAGAAGGAAGTCCTGTACCATTCAAAGAGTTTGGCTTTGACAATGTCTTTGATTTTCTCCTTTCCATCCCAGATGTGCTTACGGTGAGAACTGGATTTTGTCTGTTAAGATTTACTATTGTTTCTAAATTTTTGGCTCTTTGAAATTTTCTTTATATTATCTCAATGGGATTTTTGTACGAAGGATGACTGACATTGATAAGATTACCAAATTAGCCTTACTGAATACAATACATCTAAGTTATCCTCTGTATACCCAAACTTGTCCCCGTGGGGAGACTGCTGATGACAAACCTATTCATCTGTTTAGTCGTCAGTAGAGATCAGGAAGATTTTCTTGGCTTGTGAGTTT
Source organism: Bactericera cockerelli (assembly GCA_024516035.1). NCBI lineage: Eukaryota > Metazoa > Arthropoda > Insecta > Hemiptera > Triozidae > Bactericera > Bactericera cockerelli. Next base: position 20,044,510 of record CM044959.1, on the reverse strand, counting down.
AAACAACATTGACAAAGCTCTTACATGTCTAGTTTAGACAGCAAACATAGGTACCTAATGCAATTTTTGGCCCACATGAGATTTTTATGTATTTAATTTTCTAATGTGTACAGGAGACTAATTCAGGTGTACAAAATGTAAATAATTTTCAATTTTTAGATATTTTCTTGGTTTCTCAGAATTTCAATGTCAATTTTCATTTATCAAATCAATTCTGTCAAAATTTCATAAGAATCAGCTCAAAATGCTCCCAAGATGCTCCCAATATCTTGACCTCATGGAATTAAAATCTTTCCTCAGGCCAATTGAAGTGAAAACTTAAGTATGGGATACAATGGCAAAAAAAAATATGAGAGTAATCTGTAAGGTATCAGAAAAGTACCTTTTGCGTTGGTTATAAGTTATAATAATGATGTTAGTAACTCAGCTCATTAGGACAAGGTACATATTTTCTTTTCATTAATTAAGAGCATAAAGTATAGGTATTTCCTATTTTTTATCTATCTATGAGAAAAAATATAATATCAGAGTCTACATTTTTTTTTAAACAAAAAAATATTTTTATCAATCAGTTCCAGAGAAACTCTTCTCCTCACATGGGCAGTGTTCTTCTGCCAGTTGCATCCAGCAAGACAAGCCACCTTGCCGAACTGGTTGCTGGACAGAAAAACAACCAAAAGAAAAGATCCAAATCCATGCCCCGGCCTAGTTTTTATGATAAATTCAAGTCCCAGCATAATTACTCTCAAACCTATGGCTCACCAAGATATAATGCACCAAGGGAGCAATCTCAGTGGCAGTCCAAAGGTTCATCCAGACCATATACACCCAATAGGACTTCTGAGTATCATCATCACAACTCAGTAAGTGAATGTGTCTTTATGAGAACTATTGACATCACTTTTAACTGCCAAGTTCACATTATTCTCTGGAAATTTACTAACTAGCTACCCACAAAACCTCAACCAGCCTGAATGAATTGTCACCCATTCAAGTCCAATTAATTATTGAGTACACCATTCAATAATGAATTGGCTAATCTTTAAGATAAGTCAAATGTTCATATTATATGCTTACACATTTATATTATAATATTAATCCAGATAATAGTATCAATAATCATATAATTAGGACTAAAGAGGACACTGACCAATTAGGACATCAGTTGTTCTGGTGACATTGTTATGTGGTCAAAGTCTCAAATTAATGAGGAAACTTTTCAATAACAATCTTCCAGCAAATTTCTTATGTTCAGTATATTAGGTTAAAAAAAACTTGTTGTGTAGACAGAAAATATAGCTTTTGTAAAGAATTTCAACTTCAACTCCTTGCCAATCCATAAGTTATTAGGTATAATCTATATACAAACATAAAATTTGAACTAACATAAGCTTGTGAATCTAATCACAAATCCTGCCCAGTGTTGAACCTTTCATCTTAGTGAACTATTATTTACCTATTATTTTACAGAATGAACATTATTCCAAAAGGTACTCGGAAAAAAACAGAAGATAGGCAGTCTCATTCAAAATTTAGCCCTGCACCACAAAATGACATGAAACAGAAAGAAAACGACTACTCCAGATCAAGACCCTCTCCTAGAAGTAGATCCTCACCCAATCATCTGGAGTATAAATCTAGCACTCATGAGACAGATTGTACAGCTGAGACATCAAAGTATGACAACTCTACAAATGAAATTTCAAAAGCAAAACCCAGTGTTCCTAGTAGTGTAGTGTCTCACACAACTCCTAACAAAAGCAATTCACAATTAACTGCCAATGTTCCTCCAAAAAGCAATTCTCAGACCAATAATACTCAAACAAATTCAACTGAAAACCAATCAACCTCCACAAATCCTGCAAAGCCTTCTGCAAGCAATCAGTCTGTTTCAGAATTTTTGTCTCGTTTTACTCAAAAGCCTCAAAGTGCTCCACCCCAGCCAGTGACCTTGCCAGCACTGACTCAACAAGCCTGCAGCCCTCGTGAGTCATTCACTCATCAACCAAGCTCTCAGGGTAGTCATCAGGGCGCTGCTGTGTTCAAGTCTGTACCTAATCCTATACAAAGTGGAGCACAGTCATCTCAACCAAGATATTTGCAACAGATGAACACTAATGTTCCAACCAATCCACAATATAACATAGATCACATAAAACTAAATGATCTCATGAATGCTAGGAAATGTGGATTACTACCAACACCCTTACAAAATATATCAAACCAAACTTTTAATGCAGCTCGTTCAATCCAACAAGCCCCGTGGAATATGCCACATTTGAGTCAGCAGGGTTACTTAACAAATAATATGACTCAGCCCCCACCACAACATGTTCCTCTTATACCACAGTCAAGTATGAGTATGCAGCAATCACCACTTGGGTCCTACTTGAATCAACAGTTGTATGGATATGCCTCTCAATTGAATCAACCAAGCTATTCAAACACAAGTCTGCACAATCAATCTCCTTTGACAAATATGATTCAGAATATGAACACTAATGTTAGTTCAACAAATTTTGGAAGCCCAGGACTAGATTTATCCTATGTGATGCAGCATCGAATTCAAAGAGCTGCTCTCACATCAAGTGCTAAGAATAGGCCTTCCCCCAGCTCTGAAAAGTTTACCCAGCCATTGGTTCCACCTGGATTTGAAGCATTATATCCACAGCATTCTTTAATGACTAGTCAAGGAAATCAACAACCAGGTAGGTAATTGTGTATGTTCTCTAGATACTTGAAATGGGGTATGTACAATTGTACACCCCATGTGTTGAAAAAATGTGGCACAATACTTTCTGTTCAAAGCAAAGTGGCAAAATCAAATGATTAGAGATTGAATTTTTTTTGATAATCAGCTTTTTTTTACTATGGGCTGATCAGAAAACTAAGTGAATTTCATTCCATTTGAATCTGCTATTGGAACATTTATTATTGCAGTATGATATTATGTAACTAGGTATCAAGCCCGCCGGGAGGCGAGCGCTCGTCAAGTAGCGCCAGCCAACCGGCCTATATTAACACGAAACAGAGTTTATATGTATTTTGTTTTATTGTTTTCGCTATTCTTGAATCCAAGGAGAAGTAAAAGTTTGTCAGTACTGTGTCTCACGGCAAGCAGCACAGTGATGTCAGTTTGTAGTAAATAAATTTACTATTTCTGCCTCTCATACATTTTAACAGACGAAATACGTGTACGTACATGGACAGTTTTCCTCTCTTTCTTTCAGTGAACATGCCATTTGAGATCCCCATCCCCGGTGATGTGTCCATGGATTCTGAGAGGTCCTTACCCTCCCGACCCCCCAGTGTTCTTGTTAGCTCGTCCTCAAGACCTGCTTCCAGTAGCATGCTAGACGACCCTGATGAAGCCTATGTCAAATCTCTGCTGGAATCCAGTGCTACGGAAAAAGAGTAAGTTTACGATTAGTATCAGTCAGTATAAACATAAAAGTGAGATTATGCACGATCCTGCAAAAATGAGACTAAAAAGTCCCTTTACTGTCATAGGCTAAACCAAGTCTCTGTTTCGGATCAAATCTCAAAATTTATAAGGCAAGGTAGAAGTTAGCCAATCGCGAGTTAGAGTTCCTGAACCTGGAACGAGTTTCCTATCCTCTTATGTCTAAATACAACTAGGGTGGCAAAGGTTACATTTCATGAGAGTAAAGAAGTAGTACCACCGGGAGTATAATACTTAAAAATAAAAATCCTTTATGTTGAGCTTCTTGTCATAGAACACAATCAAAGACACTTCTTTGTAATTTAAAGAGACTCATAATATGTCCAGAAATACTATCACTTCAGTTTCTTAAAGAATTGGGACCATAAAATCATTATTTATAAAAGCATTGCACCAAACATTTTTTGTCTAGATATACTCATATACGAGTACATACCCTACCGAAACACTTTTACCATTTTTGAAAATAACATTGAAAAAATAATTTTAATATGTATCTACTGTACTTTACTTTCTAGTATTGTTGATGATAACTTATTATCAACGGTACCATAAGGTGGAGACAGGAAATATTAAAATTAATCTTTTTTTAATTTTTATTTAAAAAAGGTAAAAAGAGTAATACCTAGTATTGAAAATCTAACTGAATGTTCATTAATCTGTTTCAGCGGCCACAGTTTCCAGGCAAGGAAGAAATCTTCTACAAGTGAAACTCCTGCCACACTTAAGATGCTTGAGAATTTGAACAAGTAAGATACTATTCATAATGATACCGTTCCTTTATTCATGTAGCTACCAACAATTCACAATCAAGCCATTTGGTAAGAAGTATTAAATAAAATGAAAAATAAAACAACCAACCAAGTAGCTCTTGATATAAAAACTATTGCTAATATGTTTTTTTTTCTTCTTTCTTGTAAGCGCTTCAACCTTGTCATTATACAGGTCGTTCATGGTTGTGTATTTTTTATATTAATAACAGATATTGCACTGTCTTGTAAATCATCAAACATAACTTGTTACACCAAGAATATCGAAGAATATCCCAATTTCGACCCCTCTCCACTTGGTCTACAACCTACCCATCTAGTATTACGACATCCTCTAGAATAATGATGCAATTGTTAGTCAAGTGGTAATCCAGGTAGCGTAGGTATCCGTTGGTTCGAATCCCACCTAGTGAATGAATTTTCCTCATGAATTTTAGTTTGTGACCACATAATAATGATACTCTTAAGGGTTAGGTGGTAGAAAATGCTTCGAGCATTAACCTCGCCTGGTGGTTACCTTCCACTAAAGAGTGTCTGTCCCGGTAGCTCAGTTGTAAAGGCGGCACTCTGTGAATCCAGAGATTTCAGAGGTCGTGGGTTCGAAACCCAGCCGGGACATGACAAGTTATCCTCCCATTTGGCATTTTTACCACATAATAATATGTCTTGGGCTTACTGCTGGAACAATGGGACTTTAATAGTCTTTATCGGGCAGTATAAATAAGGGAATATTATTATTCTATTTACATTCCAGGTCGGCGCATCACAGTAGACCCGCCTCCCCCACCTCCAGCTCCCGCTTCACTTGCTCCACCCCCACCCCCTCCATGGACCGCGCCTCCACCACTACCAGTGAGAGAGTGGACAGGGAGATCCTGTTCGTGGGGAAACGCATGCGTGAGAACCTGATAGCTCTGAGGGATGAAAATCCCGAAGGCATCCGATGCTCCCAGTTGCCGAACCTGTACGAAACTAAGTACAAGGTAAGTTGTATCTATAGCTTGAAACCTTTTTTTAAAAGCTTTATTAGGTAGAACAAAAAATATATACAGTAGAATACAATGAAATATAAAGAAAAACAAAAAGATTAAACAAATATACAAGAAAGAAAAAAAAAGAAGAGTCCTACCTAAAGGGCGGGGTTATTGCCTGTGGCAATCTCTTCCACCCAACCTTTCGTACAGAAGTACGTGGCGTTTTTGCTAGTTACCATAATAAATGTCTCTGTTTGACCTGGATATAGACTTTCAATTTTTTTTGACACCTTCAAATTATTTTCAAAAATTTATATCACAATCAAGCGCTCTCTACAGTTCACCTATATCACTTCAAGACTGGAACCTTTGGTTAGTGGTTTGGGTGTGGGTGTGGGTTAACCGACACCAATCAAGCCTAAACATAGATAGAAAAAAATAACAATTTAAACACGCTCATGGAAAACAGTTTTTTATATAAATAACACAAAAAAGGAACATGGAACTAAACATACCTAGTACAGGAAGACAAAACACAAGTAACATAGTGGACTTACTTACTTTCCGTGTCCGCTACTAACACGTCCGTCAGATCTTGTGCTTCCAGTGCTCAGCAACATGAATAGCTGCCTCGTTCGCCTGCAAAAGGTCGTCATGTGTGCAGGTTTGAGTCAGCAGTTCACAGGTGAGCAGATGTTCTTGGGTCTGCTCCAAGCCGCAATCGCAGTCAGGATCCTCCTCGTAACCCCATTTTTTAAGGTTGGTTCTGCATCTTGAGACGCCAGATCTAAGGCGGTTCAGGGTTTTCCAGGTGTCAAAAGGAAGGTGGTATCCAGGTGGAGGTTCCTCTTTCAGGTCGATCAGAGGTTCCAGCAGCAGTTGTTTCCAGAGCTCAATTTTGCGGGAGTCAGCGCTAATTATGATTTGATTTGTGCTTTTCAGGAAACTCTTTCTCGATTTCAATCTGGAAGGCGGTTGGGTGTGTTCGAAAAGAGGGTGTCTGCGGTCGGTTGCTTGTTTGTGCAGTTCAACTTCAGCTGCTACTTGACGCCTGATGAAGGGTGGGGCTATCCCAGCTAGAGGGTAGAGCTTTGTGGTTGGTGTGGGCTTTAAGCATCCAGTGATAATTCGCATTGACTGGTTAACTGCGATATCAACTTGTTTGGCGTGACAGGAATTGCGCCATACTGGAGCCGCGTATTCGGAAGCTGAGATGCTGAGTGCGAGCGCCGATGTTCGCAACACGTGTGGTTTCGCCCCCCATGTTGTGCCGATGAGGTGTCGCAGGATGTTGTTGCGTGAGCTTACTTTAGCCTTAGTGGTAGAGCAGTGGTCTTTAAAGCATAGTGTCCGGTCTAGTATTACTCCTAGGTATTTTGGTGTTGGGCTATGTTTGAGCTCTTGACCTTTCCATACAACATGAAGTTTTCTGTTTGCTCTTATGTTTGCGAGGTGGAAGGCGCAAACTTCTGTTTTTGATGGATTAGGTTTTAGAGCATTCACCTGGTAGTAAAGAGACAGTTTATCGAGGGCGCTGGTTATCTTCTCTTCAACTTCCTCGAACGATTTACCTTGGGCTGCGATGGCAGTGTCGTCGGCGTAGATAAAATGCTTCGTCTCGTTGTGTATCGGCTGGTCGTTCGTGTAGATATTGAAAAGAATTGGAGCGAGTACGCTTCCTTGGGCCAGACCATTCTTCTGTAGGCGCCATCGACTGTTCTTTTCTAGGAGTGTCACGTAGAATCTGCGGTTTTGCATGATGCATTCAATAAATTTCATAAGGTTGTAATCCTTTGTGACCTGGTAGACTTTGGAGATCAGTCTTTTATGATTAACAGTGTCATAAGCCGCAGACAAATCGACGAACGCCATAGTGGAGGAACCGAGATAGACCGGATTATATTGCACAGCAGAATCAACTAAAAATCATGTTTAGACCACGGTAGCACAATTAAATAGAAAAAGCTGTTTCCTAGAGGTGACCTACTAGTACCGGAAAAAAAAAAAAAAAAAAAAAAAAATCGGAGCAAAAAAATAATGTTATTATTTTTTTTTTTACAAAAACGAACACAATACTTCCTAACACAATAACGATTTCTAATATTAGAAAATCATCAGAAGTAAAATAATAATATTATTGATTTCAGGTGCCGCTGAAGTACAGGGAGTACGGAACACCCTCTATGTTTAGTTTTGTTGACAAGTTGCCCACAGTGTTCAAAATCGTGGATTTGAGTTCTGGTGAAGACTGGATGCTTTTTGACCCCGAAAAAGAGGTAAATATGATTGTTTTGCTTACAAAATATTATTAGGTTATCATATTATTAAATTTGTGTTATTCACATGAGAGATTTTATGAATGTTATGATGCCTAATCAAACCCAGCCAGCCTTTTTTTATTCATCATAAGGTGGCGTCGCGTTGTCGTGAGCGATGATCGCCAGATAGTGGAGGAATGACTCAACACTTCTACCACTGTCTTATGGAGTATGAAAAAAAATGGAGTATGAAAAAAAAAAAAAAAAAAAACAGAAAATAAAGAAGAAGAAAAAAAATGTTTCTAGGAAAAAAAATATGTATTTTACTGATTGGTTTGCTGTGTACTTTGGCAATCAGCAAAAATGCTGACAGCATCTTTGTTTTATTGTTTATAATAAATAAAATATTTGTTTCTCTCTCTCTACAAGGAGGCTAATAATTGACAAGGGCTCCCAAAACCAAGCCAATGCTGGTCTAATAGCCCAGGCAAATTAGTGCTAAAATGGGGTCTAGCGTCAAAAAATTGCTCAATAGCTGGAAATCGTTTTAAACCCTTAAAGGGGTCCTGAATAATGGGTATATGAGTTTGCGACGGATTTTAGGTTGTGCTTCCGAGTTTAGGGCCTAAATAGTGCAAATTTTTTGCACTTTTTTTAAAATTGCGCTTATAACTCAAAATGTATTTATTCTACAGAAAATTTTACTCAGTTCTTATCTAAGGAACATAAAATTATGCGTCTAATGACGTTTGAATCATTAAAAAAAGTTAAGCCGTTCAGCCACAATCGCTCCTCAAAGATGGGTGGTTTTTTCAAACATAGCTCAAATTTTGAAAATTCTCAACTTTTAACGCCTGTAAGTCAAAAAGGACTGCACCAATTGAAAAATTTAATAGAATCGAACTTGTAGAAAATGTAATTTTAAGTAAAATACTGTTTGAAATTTGAAATTTGCTCACTCCAGTGCTGAGATATGATTTTTCGTCCCTAGCGGCAAATTTCCGCTAAGACAGTGCAACGCAAGAAACTTCATCTGAACTCTAAAATTCTCATATTCTTACAACTTTTCAAGCAAAACTGAACGTAATCTATTGAATTCAGTCGAATAGGTAATTTAAAATTTTGAGAAACTTGCACTGAATTTTACTAAGATCTTCACTGAACATGTTGTGATTTCAAGACAGCTGGCACACTATGGAGGATGTAACTTGTTTTATATGCGGGAACATTGTGCAAGAAGGAATATTAATAATAATATAATAATAAAAATGCATTTTCTTTGTGTTGTTATGTCACAGTTTTAGTGGGTAGCGCAGAATCATAGAACTTTGCCAGTTTAATTTACAATATCTTGTATTATTTGTGTGCCTATGATTCAGCCACTGGTCGCTGCTTCATATCCAAGGAGCTACTCTTTTTTCCTCACGACTCACGAAGTATGAGTGGACCCCGAACATCCAAGTACAGAGCTACAGAGCAGAAAAAATCCCATCCCGCTGGGAATTGAACCCAGGTCACCATGCGTGCAATGCCTAGCGCGCTAACTCACTCGGCTACAGTGACTACAACATATTAAAGGAAAAGTCACTTCGAATGTTCATTGAGGACAGCAGGAGGAGAAATGATGTGCATCACACGTGGTTACAGACTCAAAGATCTGTTATACTTCACGAGAAGTGTCGCAAAGGTGTCTACACGAAGGAGTCAAACACTGTAAAGGCCGAAAAAGAAGCAAGAAACGGAAGTCGTGTGACAAGAGGCCGTGAGGAAATACCAAAATTCAACTTCAAGGAGCTCTGCTTCTACTGTGGAAAAGATATGGAGGTTCTGGGTACTAACGACTTCTTAGGAGTGAACCACTTTTCATGGCCATCAATGGTATCCATGTTTATATCGGCGTTGTCATATACGAATTGAGTTAATGAATTTTTAGTGATGATAAGGCCATGATACGTTCCATGCTATGGGGGGGGGTATTCAGTGCTTCACTCCTAAGAAGTCGTTAGTACCTAGAACCTCCATACTGAAGGTGAAATCAATCCCACTAGTGACCAGTTTGAGCGAACTCTCCCTGTTCACGCCATGTGACTCCAGTTTGAATTGACTCCAAACTTACCCCGCGCATATCACTCGATCTCTACGCCCCTAACTGTTAGAGATAACACTTCGATATCAGATGATAGGCATATCATATGATCTTACAAAGAAAGCCAGAGATTCGGTACGATAGATTGGGAACGACGATGCCTCGTTCAGATTGTAACAACCAGTGGTCAGGGTACGTCTTCTCTCCTTCCTCGATCTACTACCTTTGATCCCCTTCTAAAGGCGTAAGTACTTGGTACAAGTACTCAAGGTAAGATCATCCAATCTCATTTCATAGTAGTAGTTTATTTCTTCCTTTTATCTTTCCGTGTAAATTTAATACTCTTTAATACACCTACACCTTTCGTAGTAGCGTTATTGAACCAGCGGCCTTTTCTTCGTTAAACCCCAGTAACTGGGAAACTTAGGTCTTTCGGCTTCAAAGCCCCAGTTACTACATTAATTCACTCCCCTCGTCCAGATATACCTTGAGCTGCATCAGGATCCATAGATGGGCGTGAATTAAAGAACATACCACGACAAGAATCGTACTTGCCTTCAGCGGCTACGAGGTCTGATTCAGTTGCCATCTTACGCAATACCACCGCCCCCATTTCATCTCCTCTGGCAATTGCAGAACCTTTAATTTTTTGCATTATTTCTTGTGTCTGAATTTCACGTCTATGAAGAGGAAGCTTTTTCTGTTTAACCTTGAAGTTTTCAGAGGCATCTTTTCCACAGTAGAAGCAGAGCTCCTTAAAGTTGAATTTTGGTATTTCCTCACGGCCTCTTGTCACACGGCTTCCGTTTCCTGCTTCTTTTTCGGCCTTTACAATGTTTGACTCCTTCGTGTAGACACCTTTGCGACACTTCTCGTGAAGTATAACAGATCTTCGAGTCTGTAACCACGTGTGATGCACATCATTTCTCCTCCTGCTGTCCTCAATGAACGTTCGAAGTGACTTTTCCTTTAATATTCCTCTATCTTTGCCTTTAAAATGTTGTAGTCACTGTAGCCGAGTGAGTTAGCGCGCTAGGCATTGCACGCATGGTGACCTGGGTTCAATTCCCAGCGGGATGGGATTTTTTCTGCTCTGTAGCTCTGTACTTGGATGTTCGGGGTCCACTCATACTTCGTGAGTCGTGAGGAAAAAAGAGTAGCTCCTTGGATATGAAGCAGCGACCAGTGGCTGAATCATAGGCACACAAATAATACAAGATATTGTAAATTAAACTGGCAAAGTTCTATGATTCTGCGCTACCCACTAAAACTGTGACATAACAACACAAAGAAAATGCATTTTTATTATTATATTATTATTAATATTCCTTCTTGCACAATGTTCCCGCATATAAAACAAGTTACATCCTCCATAGTGTGCCAGCTGTCTTGAAATCACAACATGTTCAGTGAAGATCTTAGTAAAATTCAGTGCAAGTTTCTCAAAATTTTAAATTACCTATTCGACTGAATTCAATAGATTACGTTCAGTTTTGCTTGAAAAGTTGTAAGAATATGAGAATTTTAGAGTTCAGATGAAGTTTCTTGCGTTGCACTGTCTTAGCGGAAATTTGCCGCTAGGGACGAAAAATCATATCTCAGCACTGGAGTGAGCAAATTTCAAATTTCAAACAGTATTTTACTTAAAATTACATTTTCTACAAGTTCGATTCTATTAAATTTTTCAATTGGTGCAGTCCTTTTTGACTTACAGGCGTTAAAAGTTGAGAATTTTCAAAATTTGAGCTATGTTTGAAAAAACCACCCATCTTTGAGGAGCGATTGTGGCTGAACGGCTTAACCTTTTTTAATGATTCAAACGTCATTAGACGCATAATTTTATGTTCCTTAGATAAGAACTGAGTAAAATTTTCTGTAGAATAAATACATTTTGAGTTATAAGCGCAATTATAAAAAAAGTGCAAAAAATTTGCACTATTTAGGCCCTAAACTCGGAAGCACAACCTAAAATCCGTCGCAAACTCATATACCCATTATTCAGGACCCCTTTAAGGGTTTAAAACGATTTCCAGCTATTGAGCAATTTTTTGACGCTAGAGCACTAATTTGCCTGGGCTATAACTCCCTGTTTATAGTCCCCCAGCCAGACTTTTTTCTTCGCCAAAAAATGAAGACTTTGATGTCACGCAAAAGGTTGTTTGGTGAACATGTGGATTTAAAAAAATCAATTTACAGAAGTGAACCCATAGTAGGCGGCCACAACGAGGACCCTTGGTCTATACCCTGGACCCTAGTATTGTAACATAATATTACAGTATTGTAACATAATATTACAAATAAACATTATTATTCTATTCTATTCTATTCTATTCTATACCCTGGACCCTAGTACCTGGACCTAGATATAGACGATTTTCTGGACTCCGTCGAGTCCGCTTACATTTAATAACATGGTTAGATTATTCTGCCTGGTACCGGGGCTACCCGAGGGTTCAGGGCTCTATTGTGTTCGCGCACAGAGACAACAGTACTCTTGATTGAGGATACACTTATTTGAAGCTCACTGTTCGTGTTTTAATACACTTGAGAGCAGAAAAAGCGAATCAAACTTTTTCCTCCACCAAATCTGCGATATCTTCGAAATGACTATTTCTATCTTACAACTCGATAGAAATAGTAATTTCGAAGATATCGCAGATTTGGTGAAGGAAAAAGTTTGATTCGCTTTTTCTGCTCTCAAGTGTATTATTATTATCCCAGATCCCGGCCAAATATCTGCACCGCGATCTCATCCCGGCCGCAATAGAGGAGGCCCTGCTCAAGATCCTGCGTCGCTGCCGCAACGGATTCTTCCTGGACGAGTTCAAGGCCAAGTACCAGCTCTACTACCAGCGGCCCATCAACCTCCAGGACTACCCAGCCTTCTCCTGGACGGACGTGGTGGCCCACTTCTCTGTGGCCAAGAAACTGGCCAGAGTCACGCAGGTGGGACCACGGTGGTAAGTCAGTATCAGTATCAGTATAAACAGAAAAGTGAGAAGTTGTACTAGATGTACATGAATATCAGAACATACCTGGACAGCTGTTTCGAGCTTATTTGCTCTCATCAGCAGGTAATAGTTCTGAATGTCCATGTCATCAACTAACCTCTCTATTTTAATCAGTATTAACAGAAAAGGAGAAGTACATAGTATAGTATAGTAGTGCTTTTTTTTAGACTGTCGGCTCGAGACAGGAAGTCCCATTACGCTAACAGCCGACATAGGACCGAATTATAAAACAGGATTAAAGTAAGATAAGTTAGTGAAATCGGTCTATAGTGCCCTGTGATTGCTTGAAACTCGATTTGAGGGAGGGTCCTGCTAATCTTAATTTTAATTTAGTTTTTTAGTTCGGCCCTAAATATCAAATTGATTAATCGAATTCAGAACAAAGAAATCTGGAGGATATTACAAACAGCTTTATGGCGATGAAACTAATCCGGCGTGTGAGGAACAGCATCACCATTCTTAAACAATTTTTCATAACTAATAATATACACCGGCGAAGACTCGGTGATCTTTGTCTAACAGTTATGAAAGATACCCTTCATATAGGTAATACAGAAAACATTTATATTCAAACCAAAGTTGAACTTGAAAAAGTACTTAGAAACCTTACTAAGAAAGAAGAAAAGGAGGAAAAAATCTTTTAATAAAATGTATACAGGGTGGTCCAAAAAGTTTGCACCAAAATGATAGGGGTAATAAAAGAGACCATTTCCAACAAAAATATTCCCGGACATTTTACTTTATTTTTTGTCGTTTTCAAAATGGCGGCCAAAACGTGTGTTTTTCAAATATGTGCGTTCAGAACCTTGACAGCCTAAATGAGCATGATCATTAAAACATTGAACGGGTTAATTTAACTTATTTTCATTAAAATTTTATTTTCAATTCAAAAATGCAATTCGTTTTATTCTAGGTGGTACAGAAAAAATTAAAAAAATCAAAAGCCAAACCAATGTTGGAATATTTGAAAACACACGTTTTGGCCGCCATTTTGAAAACTACAAAAAATTAAGGAAAATGTCCGGGAATATTTTTGTTGGAAATGGTCTCTTTTATTACCCCTATCATTTTGGTGCAAACTTTTTGGACCACCCTGTATGATTGATTTTAATGCTGTGTCCGAAAGGCAACAACATTTCTGTAGCAGTTCGTTAAAATAATAAATTTTAATTGTTTCTCTCTCTCTCTCTCACACTCACTGAACCCCTATGTCCCGGTAGCTCAGTGGTAAAGGCGGCACTCTGTGAATCCAGAGATTCCAGAGATCGTGGGTTCGAAACCCAGCCGGGACATGACAAGTTATCCTCCCATTTGTGATTTTTACCACATAATAATATGTCTTGGGCTTACTGCTGGAATAATGGGACTTTAATAGTCCTGATCGGGCAGTATAAATAAGGCGATATTATTATTATTATTATAACCCCTGTGTTTCGTGTGTTGCAGGTTTTTCCGCCCCCTCTCAAAGGACGCCCATCTGCAGCCAGAGCACAACCTGCCCGCTATCCCCCCCGGCTGGGAACTGCTCAAACCTCAGATTGCCCACTACGAGAGTACCTATGTGCTCAAGATGGACCAGCTGAGCAAGGTGAGATACTTAAGATAAGATAAATTGTTTTATTTAGAATCAATATACATAATATAGTACACAAAGCAACACTTTCCCTAAGCTAATACAAAAAAATGTGGGCTTCTTGTGGGTGTGAACTGAAACTCGTGCCCACCTCAGTAGCTTTGCATATACCGACTTTGCATATACCGACCTCAGTAGCTTAATCTATAAGGCGGCGAACTTGTAACGTGAAGGTCGGTGGTTCGAGTCCCGTGTTCGATAAAAATTCAACAGACTGAGTTTAAGTAATTGTCACATCACGAAGCTGCTGATTAACACAAATAAGCCAGCCTCTGTGGCGTAACGGTTGTAAGTACTGCCCGTAGCCCAGAGATCCTGAGTTCGATTCCCGGTTGGAGCAGACTTTTCGCACAGAAAATTCTGTTCCCTCCGAACATGTGAAGCTGGCAATTCCGGCCCTACCCAGGCTGGGTGAGGTTAATGTGGGTAGCTGGTACGATTCCCAGCGAAGGGAGGGCAAAACCCCCGTCCTGTCTACCTCAAGTCAGGACGTTAAAACCAAATAGAATCAATGGACATGAAAGGAGCCTAGGCATTGGATCTGGGCGTCCATATAATCCTCTCACCACCGTGATTTAGGTATCAATACCTATCTCATGGACACGGAATTATTATTAACACAAATAAAATAAAAAAAAAATCAAAAAAAAAAAAAAAATCGAAGCACATCATTCTGAAGGAATTTTCTATACATTTCGTTGGTATGTTAGTTGAAAAAGTTCCTTGTAACTCGCGATGTTTCTAATGTGTGTATCGACGGTTTGAATTTTATTCCAGGTTAAACTACCAGACGTGAGCAAGTATGAAGAGGTTCCTATTATCTTGCAAGATGGCCTGTCCCCACACAACCTGAGTGCTATCCTAGCCAACAATAAGACCTCGCTTGATGAAATGATGGACGACTTGAACGAAGTGTACAAAGGTAAGTGAACGGAATGTTGTAGTATTTTACTTTCCGTGTCCATGTGTTGTGTAATGGTGGTGGAATGATTGAAATGTGTATTTTTTTAAAAGATGAGTGTTTCACAGCCTTTTTTTTATTTCGTAGCCATGATACAGAGGCTACTGTAGACGCTTGTGGTCTGTGTTGTAGCCTGCCCATCCCGTAGTATGCCTCCCCTCTGATGGGCGAGAAGTGACACAATACTTCCCATTTAGGTGCTGGGTCAACACGAGCGCACCGGAAGGTATCCCTTACAAACAATTGTAACCAAATTCAGAATACAATTTTTTGTCGGCACGGGGGATCAAACCCGGGACCTTCCGCATGGCAAGCGAGTGCTTAACCACTGAGGTAATCGCGCTCTTTGACCCCTTGGACTTTCAGAAGCAGTGTTCTGGGCTGCTTTCGTGTTCTGTGTGTAGTTTAGGTGTAGTGGTTTGTGTTTAAATTATGTAGGTATTAAAACTGACTAGTGAAATATTACTTAAAGTTTGGTATTAAAAAAGTCAAGAATCTTTCGATTTTAATGTTGCCTGCTTGAAGAACGCCTGCCTACGTGTTGTTGAAGCGTGTATAGGCGTTAGTAAATATTACTTCCGATGTAATCTAAAGATATCGAATGTGTTTGTTTTCATTTGTAACTAAAATGGCTAGTTTGTTCATTGTGAATAGCTGAACCCTGAGCTTACAGCTAAGGGTGGACAAAATATAGTGTTAATTGTAGTATTGGACTCTTGTTTCCTTCCCGTCTGTCCCAGTAGCTTAGTGGTCAACGTGTTGCGTCAGTCTGGTAATCCGTAGATCGCGGGTTCGAAACATAGCCGGGAATTGACAAATCTTCCCATTTGGGATTTTGACCACATAATAAAACGTCTCGGACTTACTGCTGGAATAATGGGACTCATCAGTCCATGTTGGGCAGTATGAATGAGGCGATATTATTATTATTATTATCTCAAGGTTTCTTCTTTCGAGAGTGAAGCATCCTAAGGGTTTTACACCTAGAGTAGATCTATGTCTTTGATCAATTCTCCTGGTGTTGCTCTTGTGTTCACAATGTGTGTAGGATATTATAATAATAATACTCTTTTGTGGAAGGCATCCACCAGGCGAGGTAAATGCTCAAAGCATTTTCTACCACCTAACCCTCAGAATTTTATTATTATGTGGTCACAAACTCAAATTAATAAGGAAAAATTCATGCACTGGGTGGGGTTCGAACCAACGGATCCCTGCGCTACCTGGATTACCAGACTAGCGCGTTAAACACTTGTATACCAGTGCACGGATATTAGTTGGTGGACTCCCGTTATTATTATTATTATTGTTTACTTCCCCAGCGCTGGGCGAGGAGGAGCTAGACATGGAGAGAGCGCACATCACGCGGGGGAACGTGTGTATGGCCCGCTACAATGCGACTGACTGGCATCGGTGCAAGATACTGAGGGTCATGGACGACGCGAGAGTGAAGGTATGTTCCATCTCGCTAACTTATTTATTTATTTATAAACTCGTTATTAGTAGAACATATATACACTACAGACAAATAATGGTAAAAATTAAATATAAAAATTGACAACATATAATATAAACAAGGAAAAAAAATATATACATATGTCCTAACGAAAGGGTGGGGTTATTGCCTATGACAATCTCTTCCACCCAACCCTTATTTAACTCAAAATTGTCGTAAAAATTTGGAAAGAATTCTTATTTATTTATTTATTTAGAAACTCTTTATTAGTAGAACATAGAACATATATACAGACAAATAATGGTAAAAATTAAATATAAAAATTGACAACATTAATAATACAAACAGGAAAAAAAATAAACAAAATATATACATATGTCCTAACTAAAGGGCGGGGTTATTGCCTATGGCAATCTCTTCCACCCAACCCTTCCGAACTCTGATCTTTATTCGAAATCCCAATATCTCGAAATGATTCTTTTGTTCCTTGAATTGCGTGTTAGCGATTTTCCTTTAAAAAAAAGCATTCCGTATAGCATGCAGCGGGTGCACTTTGTTACAAGCCGTCGAACGGTGTACGCTAATGCTGATATTTCAACAATTGTTTGTGTTATGGTGGGAATTTTCATCAACAGCATAATTTTATTGATCTAATGAGGCCCATTTTATATTTTTTTTAAAGAATTGTCATTATTTATTCCTTTTCATTTTTTGAAACATATTTATGTATTTTCATAAATAAA
This sequence comes from Bactericera cockerelli, assembly GCA_024516035.1. Lineage (NCBI taxonomy): Eukaryota > Metazoa > Arthropoda > Insecta > Hemiptera > Triozidae > Bactericera > Bactericera cockerelli. Next base: position 20,027,155 of record CM044959.1, on the reverse strand, counting down.
TAAAAAATTAAATGCAACCACACATATGACATCATTATTTTAGGTAATGCAATTTAGGCTGGGGAACTATAAACAGGGAGTAGACCAGCGTTGGCTTGGTTCTGGGGGCCCTTGTCAATTATTAGCCTCCTTGTAAAGACAGTGGTAGGAGTGCTGAGTCATTCCTCCACTGTCTGGCTACCATCGTTCACGATGACGGCACCCTATGATGATGAGGAATTGAATTTGTCAAAGAAGTATTTTTTTGTTTATCATCATTGATTTTTTCTCAGTCACCGTTTATTTTTTATTACTTTCAGCTCCTGTTTCTTGATTTCGGCACTGTTGACTACGCCCCATTCAGTCACCTCAAATACATGATGCGTGACTACTCCGTGCTGCCGATTCAATGCGTCTACGTGTCTCTCTACCGCGTGCAACCGGTGAATACGGATCCGCAAACCGGGCTACCGGTGTGGGATAGGAGAGGCACGGACAAGCTACTCAACAAGTACGATAACGTCACGGTGAACGCTACGGTGTTCCAGTACAACACGAAGGTGAGTAGCGGAGGAGCAACACCAACCCATTGCGGATTCCATAAGAAACTGTGGCTAACTGGCTATAATATGTAATCATAATAGGGTGGTGTCATCGTGAACGATGGTAGCCAGACAGAGGAGGAATGACTCAGCACTTCTACCACTGTCTTTATAAGGAGGCTAATAATTGACAAGGGCCCCCAGAACCAAGTCAATGCTGGTCTACTCCCTGTTTATAGTCCCCCAGCCAGACTGCTGGTATACTCCCTGTTTATAGTCCCCACGCCAGACTTAATATGTAATAATAATAATAATTATTCCCGTGAGATAGGTATTAATACCTAAGTCACGGTGGTGAGAGGATTATATGAACGCCCAGATCCAATGTCTAGGCTCCTTTCATGTCCATTGATTCTATTTGGTTTTAACGTCCTGACTTGAGGTAGACAGGACGGGGGTTTTACCCTCCATTTGCTCTGGGAATCTTACCAGCTACCCACATTAACCTCACCCAGCCTGGGTAGGGCCGGAATTGCCAGCCTCACATGTTCGGAGGGAACAGATTTTCCTGTGTGAAAAGTCTGCTCTAACCGGGAATCGAACTCAGGATCTCTGGACTTACTCCATTACGCCACGGAGGCTGGCACTAACTGGCTATTGCAAACACAAATGTTATCACAGTGTTATCTAGAGATCCTATAAGCTTAATGGAGTAATTAACTGATTAGTCCATTGCATAGTGTTAATCGAGTTTTAAATTTAAGTGCTGGTTTCTCTCTGGTGAAATATTGGTCGCTTTATATTACGAGCTCTCTGATTTGTTGATTCAAAAAGGAAAACGAATAATAATAGCTGCGACGAGATTTCTAGAATGAGCTGTTTAAACCTTAGGAAACATTCAATTATACTTTATTACGTTTCACTCTCACTCTTCAATTATTAAAAAAAATACATATTATACTAATATTTTTTCTTAATATCTTTGGAAATATATTTGTTTTCGGGGGTTCCTATTAATTAATAGCTGATTTATTGTGTCCGTGGACCGTTGATAAAACAAATCAATTTGACTGAACAGGTTTTTTTAAAACAAAATTCCTGTTTAAAAAATTGACAGAAAATATTTCTTGTGCAATAAGCATGATAAGTTGTCTTGTGTTCTCAAGTTTAGTAGGAGAGTCTCCTACATCAGATGATTGTTGTGTTCTCAAGTTTAGTAGGAGGGTCCCTTACATCAGATGATTGTTTAGTTCTCAAGATTAGTAGGAGGGTCCCCTACATCAGACGATTGTTGTGTCTTGTGTTCTCAAGTTTAGTAGGAGGGTCCCGTACATCAGAGAATTGTTGTGTCTTGTGTTCTCAAGTTTAGTAGGAGAGTCCCCTACATCAGATAATAACCCCGCCCTTTAGTTAGGACATATGTTTTTATATATTTTCTATTCTTTTTCACTTTTATTGTATAAATTGTTTTTTTTCATTTTTTATTGTTAAAATTATTATTTGTATGTATATAATGTCCTTCTGTATCTAATAAAGTGTTTTATAATAAGATAATAATAATTGTTGTGTTGCAGGAGCCGCGCATATCGTGCTGGATCACCTTCCTGGAGGCTGACGCCAAGGTGGCTGAGCTGAACAGAGAGTACTGTGAGTGGGGCTACGGCGCCCTGGACCTCAGCTCCATCCCCTCCTCCCTGCAGGTGAGTCACGGACCTATCCTTTTGGGTGGAAGAGATTGCCACAGGCAATAACCCCGCCCTTTAGGTAGGACATTATTATTGTTATTTTCTTTTTTACTTATATTTTATTTTGTCATTTGTTTGTTTTTTCTTAATTTTATACTGTTACCATTGTACTCTGTCCTCCTAATAAAGCATACTATAATAATAATAATATATCCTTATCCTTATACGATGCAATTTTTTTTTCTTCAAGTTTCCATGTATTTATCTTTTAACAAATAAACATCATCAACAAATATCGAGGGTATACCGACCTTCAAAATATAAAAATCTTGTGCTGAAGGTGGGGATAAATTACTCAGCTACATACTCTCACAGCTCACACAGTAGTTCGTAATCTACTGTATTTCCTTGTACTGTCTACAACTCTACACATGCTGTCTTATCCAAGTAGGGTGGGTACATAACTCTACACATGCTGTCTTATCAAAGTAAGGTGGGTAGAAATCTGTGCTTATAGGAATACTTCAGGACCCAATTCCTTTAGGTTAGTCACACCAAAATCTAAATAAAAAGAAATCATCTTGGATCTTTTCTTGTGTTTGCTAAGTTTTTTCTTAAAGGTAGATGATTGCATCTGTATTTAAGATGCAATTTTCGGGGATGGATTTTCCTTTGCATAATATATAATCTATAAAATAATTATTTGTATTGAAAAAAAATGGGGCATGTTGCGACATGTGACTGTTGTGTGAATGGCGCTTTGAAAGTAAAATAGAATATCTTAGAAACCACACAATCAGACTCAAAAGCAGATTAGAATATTATTACTTCCGCATTTTTTTAATGTCCTCCCTGTGAGTTTTGTCAGAGCATGCTTAATGTTATTTATGTACAATAATTGGAAAACGGCATGACAGTTGTGCTTCCGTGTTGTTTTATTTATGTAATTTGGTGTCAGAAATTGGTCTCTGATTTGTGTCGTAACTTGTGACTTTCATTGAACTGATTAATGTAGGTACTATTTGTTTTTTTTTCTTTCTTTTTTAGTGTGCCATGTATTTAACTTTTTACTTGTTTTGGTAGTAGTGTAATTATCATAATTTTCTCATAGTCATGGTTAGCTGATGATATTAGAGTGTGATATCCAAGAAGAACTCGAAACACAGTTCAACAGCTAGGTGCAAGTTGCAAATGTCTATGGTCTAATCTTCTACGATGAAAATAGCGAGGCGTTAGTTATGAATAGTCTACAAGAACAAAGAAGCAAAATTTCGAGTCGTCCTCGGGGGTTTTGATGAAAAAATTACATACTAACAGAATGCAAACAGCCATGAAGTTTTCAGGCAAAATGTACTCTGTGAAAGAAAAACTGTTTCGTACTAAAACCTGGTGGAGAGGCTAGAAATTACCCGTCGCGTCATAGAGATAATGAAAATGCAGCTATGTATTATTAAGATAAATTCATGCAATATTTAGGTAAATAATATGTGTATAGTTCTCTTTATATTACAAATAATAAGTCCTGATGATTCAATTTCTTCTCAAGCTCATTTGTATCCTGTTGTGTTAGATCTGTCACTTTTCCCAGTGACCTTCTTCTTTTGATCATTGTAAATAGTACTATCCTCCCCCGAGTCCCCTGATGTCCATGTAACTTATATCACCATGTCCCTGCTTGTGTATTGTAACAACCAGAATGAAAATGATGAGCCAGACAGACCACCCGGCTTCTGGCCCGTCCCGACCCAAACTTCAGACCAATCAGGAGCAAGCAAAAAGAAGAAACGGAAAAAGAAGCCACCTCCCATCAAGTTTGTTCTGCCTCGCCTGGTAAATTATTTCAAAGACTTGGGACTCATACCCGAGCACTATTCATACGAGTCCGACACTTCACTGGAGGACGCAAGGTCGGAGGTGCCACGAATCAAAGCGGACAAGAACGAGAGGATGGACTCAGAAGCTCCCGATCATAGGGTGTCAGAGACAGGAATTGCTGAAAGCACAGCGATCTCTGAAGATGAGGTACAGTAGTGCAGGCCTTGTGGTGATGTGGCTTTCTCCTCGTCTCTTATGCTTTTCTTGCACGTCCTATAGGGAGAACAGTCCTGGTGTGGAATTTTATTGCTAGATGATAACATTAAGTTTAGACAGTCAGTAACGTTGATAGCCATAGGTCATTAAATGCATGGATTTCTGAATCATTTGTTAGCAGAGACGGATTTTATTATTTTATATTATTGTTCTAAATATTTTTTAACTTTAATGAAATATCAAACATAAACCTTCAAAGTTCAATGGGAAACATATATTTCTTCTAATTTTTACTTTCAATGATATATCAAATTTTGGTGTTCATGTATATTTGTATATAAATGTAAATAAATATTATATTTAGGTATAATGTTTACGATTTAATTCAGAAAGCATATAATTTTTGATAACCTATGCAATGTTGAATTTCTAAAGATAATTATGTTCTTCATGGAAAGAAAAACTTACCGATTGGATTTTTTCCTTTAATTTTTCACGCATGTACAATATAATTAATTATGTTTTCATACTGTGAACCTTCAATCCGTTGGTGTACCTATTGAATGTAATAAAATTGTAAAAATAATTAATTCACTAATTGATTGGTTTTTGGTTTGCCTCTTACAGTTGTTTCTGCATGCTACAACTGATGTATGATGTAAGAAGTTCATTTTACACTTCAAACTGTCTCATATACTATTTTTTATTGGTCGTTATATTTGCAGAAATAGTCAGGGTATTGTATATATTTACAAAGTTGTGCTATAAATACAACTAGATCAAAGATTTTTACAATGTACAAAAGTGATGTTTCTAAAATGTTAGCATTCAGTTTGTGCTGAAATGTCTAGACTGAGATATATGAACTGTTTCCGCGGCCCAGTTCCACTTAAATATATGAGAATTGTCTAAGTCAGTGCCACCATATCTACATACATACCTATATAATAGCAAGGTCCTACTCACTATATTTTTTTTAATTCCGAAACAATATAACTAGAAAGATTAATTATACCAAAAAGATTTCTTTGCAAGAATGCACTATACCTATCTAGCTATAAATCAAAGAAAATAATAAAATTAACTTCCAATATTTATTCCAATAGCTTGGTCCTATTAAAATATCATTATTAGACCCAGCATATTTGACAGCCTTTATATTGACTTTGAAATGTTTCCTAGTTTAGTTTTGTAAGATCAGAATAGCTTTCAATTTTATTTTTCGTGGTTAAATCATGGACTGTGTAAGTATCTCGGTTTGGGGCTTTAGCTGCGCGGGGTTCATCGTGCTGATATAGAACTCCAGCTTGTCTTATACAAATTTAAAGAGGTACCCTTGTGTTAGGTATGACTCCTGTCAACACAACTCTTGTTAGTATGGTATGGATTATACTTCGTTTTATTTACATCTTTCAAGTTAGTCATGTAATTGCGCGTCCGGAGTTGATGCTCTGTCATCGGACTCTTACCTGTACGTCCCTGCTGTCAAAACAAGCATGTCCTTGAGACTAAGTATCAAATTATAAAACATGACTAAATTCAAGATAAGCCAGACCCTCCCTCAAGTGGAACTTTCTACCAATCAGCACACTATATCTCGACTTGGGGGTCAGTCTGGGTTATCTTAACTTTAATCCTGTATTATAATTCCGGTCCTTACACTATCTTAATGGTCGGGTGCTAGGTCTCTGCTCACGTTCATTTTTTAATTTAAATTCCCCTTGAAGTACAGTATCTTTTGCACATGAGAATAGCCATATCAGTGATATGGCTATTCTTATGGCTAAGTCGAGATGCGCCTGCCAAGTCTCTGATATTGTAGATTTAGTGTCACGTGATCAATTCCCACCAATCACAGAGCTCTTAAGTGATCATGTGATCTTAAATATACATGAGCCGAGACCTGGCAGGCGTATCTCGACCCCGCCATAAGAATGGCTTTTCTTATGTGCAAAAGATACTGTGCTTTAAGGGGAATTTAAATTAAAATAACGTCCAGAAAAATGAAAATAATTGAAATCGGATCAAAAAAATATTATTATTTTTACAAAAACTAACACAACATACGTAGGTACTTCCAATTTCTAGGTACTTCCAATTTTTAATGCTAGAAATTTATTGGAAGTAAAAATGAAGTGAAATAAAATAAAGTCTTTCCTTCCTATTGTGGAATCATAAGGCTTGCAATAGCGTTAGGCGTTATCACAGCTACAAGGACCCTCATTCGAATAGTAGCTGAGTTATTTTTTCTACAATCATACATTTAACATCATATTTGTTTTCATGTTCTGAATCATATACATTGTATGTTTATAATCAATAGATTTCTATTCTATTCTAAATATAACACTCTGATTAGAGTAGTTCTGTTATTATTTGAATGGTGAAGGCTTCTTACCATCGAATCCTGACCTAAATATTCTCTGTTTCGCTCTTCTCCCAAGATGTTTGAGGAGATTCCCATTCCAGGAGACGACGATTTCCAGGACTTCCTGGACCGAATCAGTCGCCCCGCCCACATAGACCCCGAGCCTGACTCTGATGAGATAGAGGAGGACAACTCTGCCGCCCGCCTGCCTGACAAACCCGCCCCCAAGAAGAAGATTTTCTCCTCGGACTCTGAGGAGGAGGAGGAGGAGGAGGCTAGTTCCCAGGAGGTATTATTTCATTTTTAAGCTATAATTTAAGTTAAAGTGTTTCGTTTTTTCAGGTGTTGTTAAATTACACAGGGTGTCTTCTTTCTAGTTCTTCCACAAAACAAGAGGACTGCATCCCCTTAGTGTGGGGTAGTCGCATTAAATATATGTTACCTAATGTACCTATTATGTACAATTATTAATGCAAATAAATTACAAATTACAGGATTTTACGTGGGTTTTGATACATGGCTGGCATATTCTCCCAGTAGGTTATGGCAGTGGTAACTGCTTCTTACCGAGGTATTTTTCAACGAGGAATCCGAAAGTTTGATTTTCAGGACAATCGGACTTACGGTTCTGGGCTTGGGTATGGTCCATATAATAAATAAGATCATGTAACAAGATAAATATGTACGAATATTTATACTGTCCTCGAACCTGCGACCTAGTGGTTCGAAAATGAAAAGTGTGCAGTAACAAGATAAGTGTGAGTTATAAGTAAAAGTAAATGTTGAAAGAAAAGTGTGAGATTTTCAGTTAAAAGTTAATTACAAAAGTTATCATATTTGTGTTAATAACAATCGTAATATCACATCTACTCAAACTAGCTTTACTAAATCTACGCTGAAACCGAGACTTGAACCACCGACCTCCAGGTTACAAGTCTGCCGCCTTATCGATCAAGCTACCGAGGTCGGTTTTTTCAGTTGAAAGTGTTTGAACGTTTGGTGTGATTTGTCAAAAAGGGGCAAAGGGTTGTTCTAAAATTTGGAAAGTTGATGGTGGAGAAGACTGCAAATTGGAGCTCGGAAATTTGGTGTTGAGGTGCCGAGGGGTTTTGCAGCCAGTGTGTTGGGGGCTTGTCCTGAAGCAGAAGAGCCTTTAATTGATTTATTTTAAAATCAAGCAGAGTGTATTGAAAAAAATATATTATTGTTTCACATTTTCCACTTTAAAAATAGCCGTCTCTATTTTTCCAGGAAAAGCCGTTTTCAAAGGTTCCTCCTGTTCTAAGCAGCATCCTGAGAATGGAAAAGGAGGCATCTGTTCACACAAAACCCGCAATCGTGCCACAAACGGACAAGATACCCAACACATCCCGGCCAGGAATGGTGGCACCTAGCAATAAAATACTCAACGTTACCCCACCAGCGCCTTCACCCCCTAGAAAAGTGAACATACCTTCTCCTGCACCAAGCACATCCCGAGCAAAGCTACCTCCTGGTTGTATGGTATGAACTTTTTCTTTGATTTGATTTTATCAAGCAAGGACTTACAGATTGGCAAATTAGTGAATTAGTGCTTATTTACTATTGGTTTTATAAATTATAGTTCAAATTACTCTTAGCGACATACATAATGTATTCGGGCAATTCCTGTTTTTCCATTTACTCTTAGTTAAAAAATTTCAAACGTTTTTGTCTTGATAAATGAACAAAACAATAAGGATTCAAACGAAATATAATTAACACGTAGAAATTACCTTTAGAAACCCACATTTAAATTTTTTAAATCTTGTTTACTTTTGTATTTATTTTATTCCAGGAGTACTCACCCCAACATAGAATACCCCTACCAGTGATGCCTGTCGCTCCATCCACTCAGAACCCACCTGCAGTCATGCCTGTTCCCCGGTCCCCTCACAACCCACCTGCAGTCATGCCTGTTCCCCGATCCCCTCAGAACCCACCTGCAGTCATGCCTGTTACTCCATCCACTCAGAACCTACCTGTAGTCTTGCCTGTTCCCCGATCCCCTCAGAACCCACCTGCAGTCATGCCTGTTGTCCGATCCTCCTCACATTACCCTTCATACGACACACTGCCGTCGCAGCAACCCTTGCGCCCTGCATTTCAAAATGTGGCCCCGCCCATTATGCCGTCGAGAGGTGAGTCTCCACACTATTTACTATCAAGCTAGCGGACTATTCTACACGCACACCTACAGCTCTCAAGTAAGCTAGTGAGGTCTGGGGACAAATTAAAGAAGGCACTTTACACTAACTTTAATGTATGCCTTTTTTCTTTGTTCCCGGGTGAGACATAGTTAAATTTGAGCAAGTCTCAAGAAATTCGTATGCATTCCCCGCTCCTAAGAAAGCTCCCAACCAAATTTGAAGTCATTCAGTCCAATCGTTTTGGAGATCCCTTACTTATGAGTCAATGAATGTAAATCAATTTTATATTAAGAAGATATGATAAAAAGGGGTCATCATCATCATATCATCATAGTGTGGCATAATCGTGAACGATGGTAGCCACTCAGTGGAGGAATAACTCAGCACTTCTACCACTGTCTATACAAGGAGGCTAATAATTGACAAGTGCCCCCTGCCCCCAGAACCAAGCCAATGCTGGTCTACTCCCTGTTTATAGTCCCCCAGCCAGACTGCTGGTCCACTCCCTGTTTAAAGTCAGACGGGTCGCACCCAAAAAATAGACCCTCATATGTTCCACTGTATTCAATTCACCAGCGAACATTGGGGTGGTGCCTGAGGATGCCCAGCTCATGGAGGTCACTTACAGAAGAAGGGACGGATTCCAGGTGACAGAAACGTACATGGGGGACTTGGCTAACCATCCGGTACGTATCTTATCTATTGACCATTACCATTACCATTACCAAAAAAAAAAAAATCTTTTCTTTTCCCCCTGTTAGCTACATTTTACTTTGCGGACGTATTTTATCCGAATATTGTAGGAATGTATTTTATTTTATTATTTTCTTATTCTTTAACTTTTTGTTAAATGTTTATATTGGATTCTTTCCGTTAATAAAAGTGCCTTTGAGCACCATTACCATTACCATTATTGATAATAAATATAATAATATTAATAATATCACCTTATTTATACTGCCCGATTAGGACTATTAAAGTCCCATTATTCCAGCAGTAAGCCCAAGACATATTATTATGTTGTAAAAATCCCAAATGGGAGGATAACATGTCATGTCCCGGCAGGGTTTCGAACCCACGACCTCTGGAATCATTGGATTCACAGAGTGCCGCCTTTACCACTGAGCTACCGGGACATATGTTGATGTTATTGCTATGAGAACATAACATGTATGTATGCTACACAATGATCAGAGGGCTGAACTGAAAGAAGTTGCAGACTTGAGTCTGGTTGGTCAGAAAAAGAAGTCGAGAGTGAACGGGTTATCTGAGTTAGTAGTTGTATGAAGGGTTTCATCATCCAGCTAGAAACTGTCACAAGCTTGCCACTCAGAACGTAATCAATAATTATGCAAGTCATGTAGGATTGAAAAATCTTAAATCTATGTAACTTCACAAAATATCATTTCAATAACTTCATTATTTTAAGAGTTGCAGCGAAATAACAATACATCTTTTATTTCATCTTTGAAAGCTCCTAGAAAGAGAAAGCATTTTTTTATATAGGATATTAACCCCACCTAAATTGTTCCCAAGAATATGCTCCTGAACTATCGTGTATAGGTTTATTTACACCCTTAAAATTACACTCGTGTTAAATATTATGATTTGTTCTAATCACCCTGACCATTAATTATGCCCCGCACTATGTGCCTTTTAAAAAAATCATTAATATAATTTTGTATTTTTCAGTACGCCAATCAGCAACCCGCTGCCACCGGCCGAAGCATGGACCCAGCTCACCATCAGTTGCGAAGCAACCGCCGTAGTCTGGATAACCTCACCGATGATTCGCTATCTGATACTGATAGAAATAGTATGTACGACAGAGGAGCTTTACCCCAACCGTTGATCCCAACTAGTGTTCCGAGAAATAACGTGCGCCCCTTGGTTCCAAATCCAGCTCAGCTCAGCAATCAACATCTAAATAATCATCCAATCATTACAAATCCAGTTCAACTGAGCAATCAATATTCGAACAACAACCCCCCAACAGATTTAAATCCAACCCGGTTGTGCAATCCTCTCCTCAATAATAACCTCGGCGGTGCCTTGTCCAATCTGAGAACTCCTACCTTGGAATTGAAAGCAATCCTTGATAACATTGCCCTTGGAGTGTCCAAGAATGCCAACACGCATGCTGGAAACAAAGTACTGAACAGCAGTTCTGCTGCGTTGGCCGCAGATCAAACCTCTGAGTTCAGTGAATTATTAATAAATCAAACCAAAAACCAAGTCTTGCCAAATGTGAATCAAATCTCTCACAATATGTCCGGTCTCAGCGTTCGGTCCAACGAAATCTTGGAGCTGTCGAATGATTACTCCTCGGGAAACAATCACCCCGTGTCCAGAAATATACAAAATGAGTCGATTCGAGAAAATAGCTACAGTCGACTACCACCAGGCGCTGTGCTAACAGAACTTTCAAGTAGAAACCATGCTATGTTAAGAGACACTATCAATGAAAATGCCATATATAAAGACTCTGCTAATAGAATTGATATGGAAAAAGAAAACGATTCAGAATCTGTAAAGAGAAAAGTGTACAAGACTGCTCTACATGAAACCTTAACACCAACAAATGCACCCGTTGAAAAGAACTTGTTTTATGCGGGAGCTAATGCAATACTGGACAGTGAAAAAGGTTATAATATGAACACAGAAAATGTCAATGAACCATTGAGACGCCAAGACAACCGATCAGCTGAGTGGTTTAGACAAAACAGTACCAATCGCAAGTATGATCATGTTTCTTATGAAGATAGTGTGAAACCACTTAACACACAACCAAGCAATAAGAATATTCAATCTGCACCCAGTGCAAGACAAGGCAGTGTCTCTTCCGTACCTTGTTCCTCCATTGACAATGCTCTTGAGAAGAATATGGTGTCCCTCGCTAACTCTTCTGCCCCCTATCGACCGCCACACTATCATCTTCACTCCTTGTCTTCAGACATCAATGACCCTGCCACCACGGGAAACCCATCAAACAATTTGAACTCGCAACCATCTGTTCCCACGCGTGCCAACTCATTGAATGCGAACTCAGATGAGTTCTTTCCTAAAAAATTCCTCAATCCAGTATCAGAGGAATTTGTTCCTGAACAAGTTTCGACTAAGTGCAAACACGACAATGTTTCACAAACTCAATCCAAAAATATGCCTATCCAGAATATTGCTAATGTAGGCCACAGAGGACATCAAATACCAAATGAGACTGACACAATCTACAACAAACAAAACCTTCCAACTTCAGTTGAGAGTGGCGCTTGTAATCAGAAATTACCAAGTGCTAGTACCTGTGGTGAACAAAAAGTATTAAATCACGTTGAGGCAAAGAAGAGTGATTCAAACATATTGAATGCTGTTCGCACAAGCAACGTTGGAAGACCGACTGACACAAATACCATGGGTTCTCGAACCAAAGAGATTCCCATTGAAATTCCTGCCTCGCAATTCTCAACCAAACAAACAGACCAACCACTGATAGAACTTCCAAAGGTGAAAACAAACACCTCGCTAGAGATTCCTCCTATTCGCAAGCCCTCCACCACAAGTCAGGAGGAAGGGGGTTCCGTCAAGTCGGATGACACCTGGCTCATCAGGTCCAAGTGCAAGTACTTTGTCAATATCCGACGCCTTGAGAACCCGCTGACCACAGGCTGTGAGAACTTTGTGTCACTGCGAGCTGTAGGTGAGTCCTTAAGTACAGTTTATTAGAAGAAATGTTCATTATCTGTCCCGGTAGCTTCTGGAATCCAGAGATTCCAGAAGTCGCGGGTTCCAAACCCAGCCGGGACATGACATGTTATCCTCCCATTTGGGATTTTTACCACATAATAATACGTCTTGGGACTTGATAGTCCTAATCGGGCAGTATAAATAAGGCGATATTATTATTATCAAAATGATTTTTCGTATGAAATTGAAAGAATTTGAAAAAGATATCTTCTTACTTTAAAGTTTAGATTAGCAGATTTACTTCCTCATGTTTTAGTACCTAGGAAGGATCACAGTGCACTACTTCAATCTCCTCTATCTGAGGAGTATAACTCTAGAGGACTATAAACAGACAACGGACTAGTCAAGCTTAACAAGCCCGGCTAGCTTGCAGTTTCCCAAGGATTTAATGGCTTATAAAGAAAAAGTCCAAGTTCTTAGGATGGTTGATCTAAATAGGTGGTTCAGGACGAGTCAACTTTTCAACTTAAGTTGTATGGGTTCACCTTGCGACAAAAGCGATATAATATATGTATACTGTATAATACACCTAGTAGTGCTTTATTAAGACTGTCGGCTCGAGACAGGGAGTCCCATTACGCTAACAATTCATGTACATACTAAGAACTATCTATCCTCTATTATATTAAAGTGGTGTTTTTCAACTTTTTAGTTATATACACCACATACTAAGAAAAACCGACCTCAGTAGCATGATCGATAAGGCGGCGGACTTGTAACCTAGAGATCGGTGGTTCAAGTCCCGGTTTCAGCGTAGATTTAGTAAAGCGAGTTTGAGTAGTTGTGATATCACGAAAGATAATTAACACAAGTATGATAAAAAAATTTAAACTTACATACTGTTAGGGATCGACTAAGTCAAATATTGTGCCTTTTCCTTATTATATTCCTTTAAATTCAAACGCCCGCGCAAAACGAACGCGCCATCGAAAACCCCTCGTGAAGAAAACAAACATGTTTATTTGTTCTCATGTTGCAGTGGTGAACAAGACGCCGCTGAACGTTGTCGTTCTGGGCGGGCCGCTCCGTGCCTGTCTCATCGTCGAGCAGTTCGCCCATCACGTCCTGAAGACTTCCTCGGTGAACGTGCTCCTCAAGACCCTGCGCTCCCAGGACCAGGAAGCTATCCTGGTGAAGCACACGCGGGACGGGAGCCCGGCCCTGTTCGAGTGGCTGGCGGGCCTGGGGAGGCTGCCCCGGGAACTGGAGAACAGCCTGTACCTGATGGAGGTCAGGCATCTGAGGAGCAGCTACTTCCAGCTGTTCCGCAAGGACAAAGACTTGATGTCTCTCCAGGTAACATTTATTTATTTACGCTTTATTTTTTATACAAGACAAACAAGTCAAACAACAATAAAATTATTAACAGAGATAATAAAAAATTAACAATATTTACAAAATCTCTATATATAAAACAGAAAAAAAAGACTACCTATGTTTGTTTGTTTGTTTGTCCGGAGTTGTTTAGCCAAAACGGTAAGAGATGGCGAAAAATGTCTCAGAATTGACCCCACCAAAACCATTATCGCTTTGTCCAGAAAAATTATAAAAAGTTCAAAAAGGCATTGCTGTCCAGCAGTACGGCCATGCCTTAGTAAATTTGAAATTTAGTCCCGTTGCAAAGCACGGGCAAACGGCTAGTAAGGTATACAGGGTGGACCAAAAAAACGTTTACACCCGTTAATGGTAGATTACTGACGACATTTCCAGGCCGGATCTGCAATCCGTTTTTTCGGATTCGCCTTTATAACTGCACAAAGTGATTTTTTGCAACTTTCTGAAAAAGTCCGACTTTGGCTTATTCTTCAGGTCAGAACTTTTTTCCTATTTAAGATGAGTTGATTCTGAACATTTCTGCAGAAAGCCAACAAAATTTCGATGTTTCTAGCTACACTACTTTGTTTTTTACGATTTGGTTTGGCATCTTTTTTGACACCTGAATAGAAAAAAAATTCTCATGTAAGTTTTTTACACTTTGAAACACTCAAGATTTTCCCGAGCAAATTTTGGCACAGACATGGGCAAGTTTGATAAAAGTTGGCGGCCACCCCAAGGATGCTAAAAAATAATTTTACGATTTTTTATCACGTGATCTTCTGGGAAAACGAACCAGGTAAGTCTCAAAAAATGATGTTCAAAATCTTAAAAGTGTTGACCGTGTAGGGTCGTCTTGTACTCAAAGAGTAATTAGCTATTTATGTCTGATAATTATTTTCCTTGGAATTAATTAAAGGCCAGTCAAATGAATGATTGTTTGTTTCTCGATGATAGTTTTCAAGCATATTTTTCTGCATTCTATGAAATATTATTTTTAAACTTCTTGAGTTTTTTAAGTACAAGTTACATAATAATTATTATTCGGATGCTGAAATGGCAGATTTGCATTTGGCAGAATATGGAGCTGCCAACAGGAACATTTGGGATCAAGTGAAAAACATAGTTTACGAAATACCAGTGGAGACGCAAGAGTAGCAGAATCTGGTAGCAAGAATCCTGTTGGCATTTGATGACCTGACAGAAAAACCCGAAATCTTCCGCAACATTAGACGGAACATGATTTGCTGTCTCTGGCGTTCGGACCCGGGTGGGATCTTCCGCATGGCAAGTGACTAGCTTACCACTGAGCTAATCGTGCGCTTCTAATCGTTTCTCATTGAACATACTCAGACAAAATGTTTATTTTTAATACCTTTTTGATTATACCCAAATAGTAAAAAACATAATAAAATTTTATTCATTTTACAAAATATTATCTTGTTTTTTTTTTTTCAGGATTTCTATTACAAGTTGGCAGTCGGTAAATATTTGTTATTTAATTAGTATTGTTTATGATATAAGAACCTACCTACATATTTACCCGTCATTATTTTATGAACTCTACTTTCGTTAGGAAAATTCACCAGTTTATTTTCTCTCTTAGGGAAGCATAAGAAAAAACCATCCATTATCAAGGCAGTCTCTCAGGGTCTTACATGAATAATAATTATGTGAATTGTGATACCAATAGTATCTGATATAACTCAATTTACATATGGCATTACCTCCAAAAAAACCATAAGTTGTTGGTGTTACAACAAGTCAGATACAGGTATGAATAAAATATTCCATCAGATTATTTTTGATAATTAAAAAAATATTGATCGCCGAGAATTGAACATCGGTCATGCGACTAATACTCTTAGCACTAGCAGATCTAGCTAACACCACTGACAATCTGAAAAGCACGAAAACTATCATTTGAATTTTCCTAAACTGGCTGATGAAGACATGTAAGACCGCGGTATTCAAAACCAGCAATGTAAACAAATTTTGTAAACAATACAAGACGCCCTTACACAGTCTACATCTAGGAAACTCTTAGGAATTTTGAAGAGTTTTTGGCAAACATCTAATAATTTTTCCCAGAAGATCACGTGATAAAAAATCGTAAAATTATTTTTTAGCATCCTCGGGGCGGCCGCCAACTTTTATCAAACTTGCCCATGTCTGTGCCAAAATTTGTTCGGACAAATGTCGAGTGTTTTATTTAGTAAAAAAGTTTTTTCGTGTGTTTTTTTTCTGTTCAGGTGTGAAAAAATATGACAAACCAAACCGTAAAAAACAAAATAGTGTAGCTTAAAACATCGAAATTTTGTTGGCTTTCTGCAGAACTGTTCAGAATCAACTCATCTTAAACAGAAACAAAGCACTGACCCGAAGAATAAGCCAAAGTCGGACTTTTTTGGAAAGTTACAAAAAATCACTTTGTGCAGTTACGAAGGCGAATCCGAAGAAACGGATTCCAGATCCGGCCTGGAAATGTCGTCAGTAATCTACCATTAACGGGTGTAAACGTTTTTTTGGTCCACCCTGTATAAAAAAACATATTTAAAATTAAATGTGCAACATTCAATACATTTCTACTGCATTGTTAAAATAATAAAGTTATCATATTTGTATGAATCACTTTCGTGATGTTACAACTACTTCAACACAGGCTGCTAAATTTTTACCGAAATTGGGACTCAAACCTCCGACTTTCAGGTTACAAGTCCGCCGCCTTTGCGATCAAGCTACTGAGGTTGGTCGGTACACTGTTTCGGATAGTTATTTAGGTTATTAGGAATGAGGTGATTCTAGAAGATTACAATGTTTAAAAAGTCTACATTTGCTTCCATGAATTAGATCAGTTTACTGCATAAGAAAGAACTGTAATAAGTGTAATATGCTGGTGTTGTAGACATTGTCAACCAAATAAGTTAGAAGAGAATTTTTTTTTCCAGAAGTCCTTTGAATGTTGCTAGAATATTAATTTGATTAAACAAGAAGAAAAAAAACCAATTTTTATCATTAGAAATTCTTCGGAAGTAAAATGAGAATAAACAACAACATTGATAGTAACAGTAAAACTCAATTATGTTTTATAGTTCAATATAAGTCAGTCCCGGTAGCTCAGTGGTAAAGGCGGCACTCTGTGAATCCAGAGATACCAGAGGTCGCGGGTTCGAAACCCAGCCAGGACATGACAAGTTATCCTCCCATTTGGGATTTTTACCACATAATAAATTGTCTTGGGCTTACTGCTGGAATAATGAGACTTGATAGTCCTAATCGGGCAGTATAAATAAGGCGCTATTATTATAATATTATGAATACTGAAATGTCTTGGACTTCACCTGAAAATAATGCATATTCCTTTTCTTGGTTCATTTTCAGGAGGAGCTTGCAGAATTCTTTACGTAAAATTAAAGCAGAGAAATCTGCCTTGGACATTGTTACTACCCATCTGTACATAATATACTCCTTGAGGTTGTGTGTCAGTTTTAAGAGTTACTCTGTTATGTTAGATTTATTAATATTGATCGAATGAAGAATTGATTGATGTGTGCATTTTACACATTAATAATTTCATTGTCTCATCAAAGTTGTTGTTTTATTTTAAACCTTGTATGATTTTTGTATAGAATTTGTATAAAATGCTAAATCAGGTTTCATCTGATTTAGAGTTGATTTCATTTGTGACAGTTTGTCTCTCATAAATTGAAGATGACTCGTTCCTACGACTAGGGAAGGGAATAGGGTTACTACAATCAATGTGAAAGCTGTCGGAAATTTCATAAAAATTTCAACCCACGAGACATTTGTAATTATTGTGATTATATAGCAATTGAATTTTTCTTGCTTAGGGCTATCATTTATGATAGTCGAAGCAATAATTTCTTTATAAGTACAAATAAATTATTTACCTCATGTTATGTTAAGTTTTTGTTTATTCTTTAAAATTGTTACGTTTTACTATCTTACCGAAACTTTTTTAGTGCTATAATTAATTATCACTATTTTATTGAGACTGGCTCTAAATATTGAGCAAAAACTGGCTTTTTATTGAGATGTTCAAGGGTTCTTTTTTCTTGGCTGTTCAATAAAAGTTTCATCATTACAGTATTGTTTTAATTTTAGACCTAGTATTAAACTTTGCTCGCTGATATTTTTTTACTTAGAATAATAAATTATTTAACATGCTAATCCTGTGTGCAATGTAAACTGTTATTTATGACTGAGAGCTGATGGAGATACATTTCTCATGTGTTGGATCACACTTTGGTGTTCTCACTTTGAACTATGAAACTATAAAATTTAAATGCCACAAGTTTTATAAAGGAATTTGAAATGACAATTTCTTCTGAACATTCATTACCTTATAATTTGCCTATAGTCTTAAAACGTGATAGTATAAATTCTGTAACCCGGAGGCAAGAATGAACTATTATTTTTTTTACTCAAGACTATTTTTATTTTTCTCATTTTTTATAATTTTATAAAAAACAATAAAAAACTGCCCGAAAATCTTTGTTTTCTCTTTATTTTACCTGTAGAATATAGAATAACGACTTCAAAATTTTAATCAGTGTTAAATTGTTCTCAGGCATGGTTAGAAATGCAGCTAATGTTTTTCAGAATAATGCAAACCTCGTTTGAACAAGGGACGCCATAGTAAATGAAAATTGTAATCATTAATGCTTAAATCATAGCGTGTAGAATTAAGAAGTGTGGAAACCACCCCCCGCCGGCCTACATCGTGGCGTCCTCAGCGCTAGTATCGCAAAGGAGTCTCCTCTCCTCGTCCCTCACACGTATCAAATGTAAACATAAACATAAATAGACCGCGAGAAATATTCTACTCCTTTTGGGATGCTGTCGCGCTATGTGGCGTTTCCATGCAACTAAGGTTCGTTTCCACACTAAACTTCTTAAATCTACACGCTATGCTTAAATGCTCAGAGTCCGGAGAGTTCGGCAGAATAACAGCATCTATCAGGTTGTCATGGATACGAGATAGTTGTTTACGTATCTGCTGTTTAATCTCAACAGCACAGGCAAAGCTTTCCCCAAAAACGTTTCTAATAATTTACTGCAATAAACTACTTCGTAACTATTTTTTTATTCAAGTGAAGTGATTCCGTTCTCAAAAACGTGTAAACTTTAATGCTAACCACTTTTTGAAATTAATACGGTTTATTAGTATATTCACGTGTATTACATTGTATGTCATCGATTTCATCTGTGTCTGCTGCTTGTATTATCTTTTACTTTACTTGTGTCAGATTTTGTTATGTCTAGATATAAAATTAGACTACTTAAAATCTAAAATGTGCCTCAATGGAATTCCAATTTGATCACCTTGATTAGTAAAAAATAAAATGGATAAGAAAAGAAAGCAAGCCAGCGGTTCACAACCCATCCAACCCGGTAAGGTCAAACTGAGAGATGTCTCTTTAGAAGAGGGGCTGGGGGCTCGAACCCTGGAAGACACCAACAAGTTTGAGAAGCGATTGAAGTATCAGAACCAACTACCTCCCATACGCTCGACGTATGAACCCCGCAGGTTAGTACCTACATTATTAATTTATTTATGCAAATGAAATTATGGGAGAAAAAATGGAAAGTCTCTAATGCCTTGAATGTTCAAGAGGCATTCAACAAAATAGAAGAAAAAAATCACCTGAAATAACTATTTAAGTAATGATATGCTATGTACAATGTACAGTATCAATACCACACTTGTTTGGCATGTAAAACTCCGGTTATAGTCCTGAGGGGGTCGAGAGGATCCTCAATCTGGGGTCAATGTTAAAACCAAGTACATGCATAGCGACATGTGACGCCGTTGGATTTGTTTTGAAAGTAGAACTGATAAAAGATACAAGTCTGATTGCATAGCTCCAAATGGACAGATTTAACCATGGAATTGGCAAACAAGTTCAAATAGCCAATTTTCCATCATGTTGACCAATGAAGCGGTTTGTTAGTGACTATGCAATCCATAGATAATAATCAATCGTTTTATTTACATTTTTACTTTCATTATTCTATAATAAGGAAAAAATTGTATACGTCGAAAATTTGACCTACCCACTTTTTTACATTTCTGTACGAATCATTGCCTCAGGATACAAAAAAATTTGTTTTCGGTCATTGGTCTGTGTGTGTGTGAACACGATATCTCGAGAACGGTATTAAGAGCTAGAGACTTGAAATTTGGTATGTAATGTAATTTAAAATACCACACAAACTACGAAACTTTGGGTTGAAATCGGACGCACTCTGCGGCCGCAGGGTCGCAAAAATCGGCCGCAAGGGCTGCTGCTTTGAATTGGTTAAAGATACAACAAAAAAAAAATTAGAGAACAACATTTTCTTACAATAAAAAAATAATAGGGGTTTACTCAGATCTTTTTTGTTGTTGATATCTCGAACATTTTGGAACCTGGCTCCAAATTACCGGTATTTTCCAGGGTCCCGATAAGAGCAACTTTTTCAATAATTTTATTTACTCGAATTTGAAAGCAACCAAAAGTTTGCTTGAATGACAGAAACATAATATTTCTTTCCTGACAGCCTCAAGTCTTCATACTTGGACATTGCCCGCAGAAGACACAGGGACCAGGCTCTTGACTCACAGAGAACTATTCAAATGGTGGATGACGTCATGGATGAGATGAAGGCTGTGAGTCATAAGTTTTCATACATCATTACATTAATGATTTTTTAATACAGTCAAACATGGGTATAAGAGAACTCACGGGACCGGAATCTTTCTCTCTTATATGCAGGTTAGGTTTCTCTTATAAATAGGTTATTTTCCCCTAATGAGAAGTAAATTTGACCTGGAGATTTTCTATTACATCCAGGTTTAACTGTATCATTCAAATAATGATATTGTAATACAGGCAAACGTGGATATTAATAAATCAACCGGATATAAGAAACACCTGAATGTAAGAGAAAAATTTCCAGGTCAAATTTACCTCTTTTACTCTCACATCTCGTAAGGGAAATTGAGATAAGTACTAGTATGGATAGCGACTAGTGGCAGCATTACGAGTAAGCGATCAGTTGGTTTGGGAAAAGATGTGACCGCAGTCACATATTATACAACAAAGTAATCTCATACGTTTCCGGTGTCATAAATTTGTGCAAGAGGAAGCTAGGGTTTTAGTGGGTTCGGATATCCGCGTGCCATGATATCAATCCCACACCCCCAAATAAATAGTTGCTTTGGGGGTCTTGTGTCTGGCTGGGGGACTATAAACAGGGAGTAGACCAGCATTGCGTTGGTTCTGGGGGCCCTTGTCAATTATGAGCCTCCTTCTAAAGACAGTGGTAGAACTGCTGACGCCACCCTATGATGATTGGGGGTCTTACCGAAGATTTCCAAACTTTCAGCATAAAAAGTCAAATATTATTTGTATTGAGCTTTCATTTGTCTTTTGCTTTCCCAGATGCATTCCAAGGCGTCCTCAACCTCCCTGATGTCATCAGCAGCTCGTTCCTCCAAACCTAGATCCTCATTGACAGCGCCCAGAACCTCCCTGCCAGGGATAACCACAAAAGGTAAGAAATGCTTATATTGATACTGTGGGAAATGTCAAATTCCTCCCCGTTGGCCTTTTTTTTAGCAAATTGGGTCCATATAGTAGGGTTAGGTAAAATACATTGAAGGTCATGCCTATAAGGAAAAACACGATAACAGATAAGTACATACATAGAATAATAAGTATATAGGGTGGACACATCGGACCGAATTTGACATGACATTATTCTTGTTGCGGACCGAATATGCTATTTTTTTTTCAGGTAAAATAACAGTCGGGACATAGTATGCTATCGTCCGATATTGTGTTGTTGTAGTAGCGGACACCGACCTCTGTAGCTTAATCGATAATGCGGCCGATTTGTAACGTGAAGGTCGGTGGTTCGAGTCCCAAGTATCGAGAAATATCAAATTCGAACTTGGGAATTTTTTTTTTAAGTTTCCATGTATTTAATTTTACAAATAAACATCTTCAACAAATAATGAGGGTATACCCACATTCAAAATATAAAAATCTTGTGCTGAAGTGGGGATAATAGATAAATTGTGACACACTCTTATGATCAACACACATAATATGATAACCTGGTAGTAGCTGTTCCATGTGCTGTTGCTTTTCAGTTCAGATGTTAAGAAAGCGAGCAACATGGATTGGGATCTGATAGTAATTCAACTAGTTTAGGAACTTGTTACCTTAGATCCCACCATTATTTTTCCTTTTTAACGTCAGCGTCGCTTTCAACTGCATGTCAGTTATACCGACCTAAGTCTGATCTGTAAGGCGGCGGACCGTTTTCATCGTAGATTTAGTAAAGCGAGTTTGAGTAGGTAGTTGTGTTTAACACAAATATGATAACTTAACTGCCTGTCAGTGCATGGTCATATCACGACGGGAGTTTCACCCTCCTTCGCTGGAAACTCACAAACCAGCTACTCAAACTAACCTCACCCAGCCGGAGTGGAGTCGGGAATAGCCAGTATCACGGGGGGTTCGAATTTGACCACCCATCCAAGTCCTAACCTTGCTGGACGTTGCATAACTCCAGTGGCAGAAGGAGAACTGATGTGTTCAACATGCTATCAACGCTGGCTGCATGGTTTTTTCTTTCATTTATTTGAAATTCCAACTACTTACAACGAAACAATGGTGTCAAACCAACTGCTATCCTGCTACAGGAATAGAAAGTAAATATAATGAGGTCTACTAACTTTCCTCTTTGTTCTTTCCAGACAGCAGCAGTAAGAAGACTACACCCCAATCTTACTCTTCAGCAAGAAACTCTCGTATTCCGAAGAAATCTCGTGAAAAGTTGACTGGAAGTGGTAAGTGCATAATGAAAAAAGCCACGGGTAAAGCAACCTTCATTTCAGATACAGTTCTACTGGATTGATCCATCACCTGTTAATATTTTCTCACTGTAAAGGTTAATGCTCATCTCATCATAGATTTTCTCATTTAAAGGTATATAACACGTTCCATGATTCTGTTACCTCTGCAGCTCAATGCACATCTCTAACTTATTACCCTACGCGGTCTTGGGTTGGTTGTTTGGCGGAGTCGAATAATGTTTTAGGCTTCTTTTGATATTGTTGTATTTTGTGGTTCACTAAGAAACGTGAAGATACTCGTAGATGTGCATCTACTTTAATGTGAGTAACCTCAAGAGGTGATTGATTATTGTGAGGCTCATATGATTTTTTTTTATAACATATTTGTGTTATTCACTTTCGTGATGTCACAACTACTCAAACTAGCTTTACTAAATCTACGCTGATACGGGGACTTGAACCACCGACCTCTAGGTTACAAGTCCGCCGCCTTATCAATCAAGCTACTGAGTTCGGTTGCTTGGCTCATATGAATAATATATGTTTAATTTATTTTATAAAGTTGGTTTGTTTTACGCACAAAAAGTTTTTTTCACCCTAAATATTTTTCAAGTTCATTTCATTTTGACACTTTCAAGAAGAAAAATAATAATATCGCCTTATTTATACTGCCCGATAAGGACTATTAAAGTCCCATTATTCCAGCAGTAAGCCCAAGACATATTATTATGTGGTAAAAATCCCAAATGGGAGGATAACTTGTCATGTCCCGGCTGGGTTTTGAACCCACGACCTCTGGAACCTGTGGATTCACAGAGTGCCGCCTTTACCACTGAGCTACCGGGACAGACTTTTTCTATGCATCCATTTTCTCAGAAGCAAGAAGACGTTCACTTTCTACCTCCCTCAGGTTTGCCCACCGGCTCTCATCTACTCATGGACTCCGGGGAGGTAGACATCGACCTCCTGATTGAAGAGCTGAGGAATGACAAGAGTGGCAAGTTCTACTACCTGAAGTCTGCCAGTAGGGTTCACCCCTTCCGGTTCAAGTAAGATTTGTTTTCCCGTGTGAAATGTACTGAGTTCAAAACCCAGAGGCGACAATTTTTTTTTTTTTTTTTTTTTTACAAACAGATAGGACTTCTCAGAATCAAGACTTCTTATTAAACTTTCGTTACTAATATTACCTTCGAGGGATATCAATAGGTGCTTGATTAGTAAACCCAGGGCGTTTGTCGATTCCCCCGATTGCAAAGTTTGAAGCCAGAAGGATATAGTTCAATTCCCCCGATAGTTATAAAAGGTATAGTTCAATTCCCCCGATAGTTAAAAAAGTTATATGTCAATTCCCTTGATAGTTAAAAAAGTTATATGTCAATTCCCCTGATAGTTAAAAAAGGTATATATCAATTCCCCGATAGTTAAAAAAGGTAGGTATATGTCAATTCCCCCGCTAGTTAAAAAAGGTATATGTCAATTCCCCTGATAGTTAAAAAAGTAATATGTCAATTCCCCCGATAGTTAAAAAAGGTATATGTCAATTCCCCCGATAGAAAAAATAAAAATAAATAAGATACTTTTTATTTCATGAAGTAAAACAATTAAATTTTCTATAAACCAGGTTGACCTTTTAGGCAAACAGTAAAATTATTTTCTGTGCCTCCATTGAACCTTATGGTCTACCATGCAAGCTCTTGTCTACCATAGTCTGGTCCTCTTGTCTACCATACAAGCTGCTTCCACCTTAGCTTTTGCCATCTTAGCCGATGAGAGTGTATTTTCAAAGAAAATTTCTAATATGTATTTTTAAAAAAAAATCTACTAACGTTTACTATTTCCAGGATAGTACCGTTTGATCGCGCGGACAAGACCAATCTATTCACCATCAGTTCTACAGGTTTCATGTGTAATAAGTTGCTGGTCACAGAGTCCTACATTGTACCGTTTGAGGAATGGGTAGCGGAGTACGAGACTACTAAACAGCTCATGCAGGTAAGTGGTCACTTCGGTGTGGTGCGCTAATCTTTAGTCTATAGGTTCGAACCCTGTGGGGGACTAAACAATAATGATCATTGATAAGTTATACTAGATTTTTTCATTTCGTAGCCATGAAACAGCAGCTACTGGTAGTCTGTGTCGCAATCTATGTTATGAGTTCAAATAAAAACGAAAAAGAGTCTGCTTGGATACAATCATATACTCGTCTATGACTTTCTTCCAGCAAATATCCTCTAGTTCTCTTTTACGCTCTCCTAAAGGATGGTCCCGGGTTCGAACTTCAGAGCCGACAAAAAAGTTCTATTCAAAAGTTGGTGACCGTTGTTTGTAAGGGATACTTTACGGTGCGTTCGTGTTGACCCAGCAGGCCAGCACCTGATTGGGAAATAATATGTTAATAATCGTCCATCAGAGGGAAGGCAATCGGGAGGCATACTACGGGATAGGAAAGCTTCAACACGGACCTCACGCGTGTACAGTAGCTGCTGTTTTATGGCCACGATTTTTTTTAAATTGCGTTTAACGTCGCTTTCAACTACATGGTCGTTTCACGACGGGGGTGTTACCCTCCATTCGCAGGAAATTTACAAACCTGCTACCCACATTAACCTCACCCTGTCTGGGTTGGGCCGGAATGCCACCAGCATCAAGAAGTCTTCACCTCCCTGGACTTTGCTTAACTTCGGTGATCCTACGAGGACCGGTGCATTCAACGCGCCATCGACGCTGGCTCCACGACACGAAAAAGGCTATGAAATACTTATTTTTAAAACACTTAGGGTGGAATTAATAGACGTTTTTGCAATACCTCTGTGGCGCTAAGTCACGGATTGCGTACTGTGTAAGATAGGGAAAACCGACACTTACCAACGACTTAAGTTATGTATGTTGTCTATTAATTCCGCCCTTATACCGACCTCAGTAGCTTGATCGATAAGGCGGTGGACTTGTAACCTGGAGGTCGGTGGTTCAAGTCCCGTTTTCAGCGTAGATTTAGTAAAGCGAGTTAGAGTAGTTGTGACATCACGAAAGTGATTAACCCTAGCACTCCCAAGCTTTGTTAGGTAACAGATACTCCCAAGGGGGGGCACAAAGTACCCACATAGAAAAATAAAGAAAAATCTTGATTTATTTAAAAGTTTCAATTGTTTCTCTTTATTTATGAATAATGAAAAAATAAAATCAGGTTTTTACACTTCTCTTTTACTAATTTCTTAATTTGAGGCCAATTTAACGGCTTTTCCTAATTTATCAATTCTGAACAAATGAAATCAGGTTTTTACACTTCTTATTTACTTATTTCTAAACTTTGAGTAAATTTCTCTGTAGTAAGTAAATTGTTTGAGCCGACCTCCGTGGTCTAGTGGTTAGCATGCTTGACTACTGACTCGTAGGTTGCGGGTTCGAATCCCGGCCGGAGCGGAATTGCGGGTTCAAATCCCGGCCGGAGCGATTTGGTCGGACAATTCTGACAAACATTGAAAAAAATCACGTTGTCGTTTGAAAAAAAAACTACACTAGAATATGAAAAACAATATTTCTGACAATTACATGAAATTTCAGCCAAATTGGTATTGTATTATCAAAGTTACGAGCATTTTTTCTAGGTGTGGGTACTTTGTGCCCCCCCCTTGGGAGTGCTAGGGTTAACACAAATATGATAATTTTAACTTTAACTTAATTCCGCCCTTATTATTTTCCTACAGCTGAAAACTTTCGGCACGTTCCAATTCTCCAAGTTCTTCTACAAGTGGAGGAACAGTCTCCGCTGGGACCGCTATCAGAAGGCGAAAGCCAAGGTGGCTAGGGAGGCTTTCCTTCTGGACGAGATTATGCAGGTAATTTATTTATATTATAGCATTTAATATACATTTTTGTATGTCTGCTAGGTACAAGGTACATGATAATTATATCAAGAGAGAGTTAAAAGATATAAAAATTACATTGATAAAATCAGGTGGTAGATAAAAGTAACTGATATTCCTTCTGGACGAGATTATGCAGGTAATACAGTCGTGGTCCAGTGGGCAGCGCACTCGTCTTGCACACAGATGACCTGGGTTTGATTCCCGACTGATTGGAAAAAATTCTACTCTGTGCTTTGAATGTCGTGGGTACTAAAACAGCTAAGGAAAAATGAGTAGTTATTAGTGTTGAAAATGCAATTCTACGCAGAAATATTGTAAAGACTTAGAAGAAGAAGAAGAAGAAAAAATCGTACTTTATCCTTTTACCTTATTATTGCCTATTACACATTTTTTCTCAAGAAACTTTAAGAAATGTGGGGATTGCCATGAGGAACTTTTAAAAAAGAATTTGATTTAGTCAAGAGTGCACAATGTGCACAAAAACATTAGGTCATATCTGGTAGATCCAATCAGAAGTATTATTATTATTTTTTTTTTTTTTGTTATTATAGACTGGTTGGAGTTCCACAAGAGAAGCACCAATTATGACACCGACTTCTATTTAGATCTATTGTGACCAGTTGATTTTAAGTCTGATGTACGTCCTGATTCGAATTAGTCAGGACGGGGGTTTTACCCTCCATTCGCTGGGAATCGTACCAGCTACCCACATTAACCTCACCCAGCCTAGATAGGGCCGGAAATGCCAGCCTCACGTGTTTGAATGGAACAGAATTTTCTTTGAAAAGTCTGCCCCACAACCGGGAGTCGAACTCGGGAACCTGGCCTACGGGCAGTAGTCACAGTCATTACGGCACGGAGGCTGGCTTAATCAGAATTAGTGAGGGGCTGAGGGGTAAACTTACTGTACGTACTTGGACCTCTTATTTTTCAATAGCCACAGTGAAAGCCACCACGGATAATCCACTTACTCGTATACTAAGTAGTCACTGTGGCAGAGTGAGTTAGCGCGCTAGGCATTGCACACATAGTGACCTGGGTTCGATTCCCAGCGGGGGAGGATTTTTTCTGCTCTGTACTTGGATGTTTGGGGTCCACTCATACCTCGTGAGGAAAAATGAGTAGCTGCTTTGATGTGAAGCAGCGACCATTGGCAGAATCATGGGCAAAAAAATAATACAAGATATTGTAAATTAAAGTGGTAAAGTCCTATGATTCTGCGCTACCCACTAAAATTGAGACATAATAACACAAAGAAAAAGCATTATTATTTATTATTATTATTACTCGTATGCTCTCACCCTGGCGCGTACTGTCCGCAGCTAGCTTTGCAGGAAATATACGTCGCTCTCCAGCAAATCCTAGGACTCTGCTTCTATGAGAAAACCCTGCGTTCCTTCTCTTCAAGTGCCAAATATGATAAACCACAGGAGCGTTTGGACCTGGACGTCTATAAGAACTATCAGGTTTGTGTATTATTATGCTTATAAGCACCTTTGAACATAACTTTTATTCTAGGAGTAGTATCTTAATTGAAAGACATTTCAATTTAGAATAAGTACCTAATTGATAATTTTACTATGTTGAGTAAAATCATCTAAGAATAAATTATTATAATAATTTAATTTAAGTTTTGGGTGGAAGAGATTGTCATAGGCAATAACCCCGCCCTTTAGTTAGGACATATGTATTTATCTATTTCTTTCCATTTTATTGTTTCTATTTTTTTATAATAATTATTTGTATTATACATACCTATATAATTATGTCTTTTTATCTTATAAAGCATTTAATAATAATAATAATACCATCTCTAACAGCATTGTTTCTGTGTGCACTTTCTATTCCTACTACACAATGCTTTATCAGAAAATATTTTTTTTTAAATATTTTTAAACGACGAAAAAAAGATATAGGTAATAATCCAAAAAGAAACGTCATACATAAATAACTTTTTTTTGCATGCGGTAATCTCTTCCACACATCCCTTAAGTCATCAAACTAAAGACCACTTGCATAGTTGCTATTTATTTTCTTAAGAGTGATTCACAGCCTTTTTTATTTTGTAGCCATTTGTGTTGTGGTCTGTGTTGTAACTTGCCCATCCCGTAGTACGCCTCCCCTCTGATGGGCGAAAAGTGACACAGTACTTTCCTTTAAGGTGCTGGGTCAACACGGAAGTTATCCCTTACAAACAACTGTAACCAAATTTTGAATTCACATTTTTTATCGTCTCAAATCATAAACCTAATAAACAACTTCATACACTATCAAATGGCTACTGGACAGTAATACCCTTTAGTGGAAGGTAACCTAGAGGCAAGGTTAATGCTAAGGCATTTTCTACCACCTAACCCTCAGAGTCTTATTATTATGTGGTCACAAACTTAAATTAATGAGGAAGAAATCATGCATTGCGTGGGATTCGAACCAACGGATCCCTACGCTTCATAGATTACCAGACTAGCGCCTAAACTTATTTTATTTTAATATGAACATTGGTATTGTAGTTTCAATTTATTGTTCTATGAATTTTTGAAACAATGTTATGTTCATAAAAAAAATAACAACTTGACTACCAATGCACGGTTGTTGTCCTCGGTGTTCAATCAGTCCTAAAAGTAACATTTTGTAATTGACACCTAACATTTATTTTCTTCTTATTCTTTTATTTGTAGTAAGTTGTAACATTTCTATTGTTTTTTATACTCCAACTCAGCTTCTATTGTTTATTTTGTATATTATGTACTCATATATGTACGTATGTCCAATAATTGTAAATAAAAAAGGCAACTTGTTTGCGATTAAAGTAAAAAAAAATACCTATTACCTATCCTTGTTTCTACTCCCGAGGACATCTGCATATCGAGCACATGGCAAGCTATCGAAGACCACCGGTCCCACATCCACGCCATCATAGTGACAATGTTCCAGAGGATGCTGGAGCGGGCAGGCTTCACCGTGGACGATAAGTATCCCGAGGAAGCACCGACTCTACCGGTGCATGCGGGGTCCAGCGGTGAGGGCACATTTATTTAAACCAACTTTCCGGCCCTACCCAGGCTGGGTGAGGTTAATGTGGGTAGCTGGTACGATTCCCAGCGAACGGATGGTGAATCCCCCGTCCAAATCAGGTAAATCCAATAGAATCGTTGGTGTTTGGTAGGTTATCCAGCCGTAAAAATGTGCCAGAACCAACCTCATGGTTCAACCTCGACCATGAGGTTGAACAATGCAGACCCCCAGTAGATTTGGGTAAAGGCAAAGTGAAAGAAGAAGAACAAGAAGAATAAATCCAACTTTTCCTCACGAGGTACTACGAGTGAACCCCGAACATCCAAGTACAGACCTGAAAAATTCCTGCCCCGCTAGGGATGGAACCCAGGTCACCATGCGTGCAATACTTAGCGCTCTAACTCACTCGGCAACGGTGACTTCTGCGACAACTTCGGTTATGGCTTAGTATTGGTTTTCTGCATCTAACAGCCGTATTAATGAACAGAAAACGACGTCCGAGCAATGTCTCAAGCATGATTTCCTGATTTCCTTTAATATTACTGGCCGATACCTTGCTTGAGACATTGCTTAGACAAAATTCTTTGTTCATAAATACAGCTGTAAGACAATACGCAAAATCTATACTTAGCTCCATAGAGATATTAGAAAAACGTCATTAATTCCGCCTCAAATATTACTCCAGTTTTAACCTTACCCGATGGCGTAATGGTTGTGCCAGACTCCGTGGCGGAATGGTTGTGACTACTGCCCGTAGTCCAGAGATCCAGAGTTCGATCCCTGGTTGGAGCAGACTTTTCGAAGAAAATTCTGTTCCCTCCGAACACGTGAGGCTAGCCTCACGTGTTCGGAGTTTACCCTCCATTCCCAGCGAATGGAGGGTAAAACCCCCGTCCTGACTATCTATCTCAATCAGGACGTTAAAACTAAATAGAATCAACTGGTCACAATAGATCTAATTAGGTCGCAGTGTTAATTGTTAGGGTTTCACTGAAAACCCTGCAACCAGATCAGATAATAATAAAAACCTTACCCCATGACTACACCACTGGGCAAGTGGACACAGGCAGCAGCTCCAAGTCTTTTCGCAATTTTCTTTATTTAAGACTTTCAAAAAGAAATAATAATTAAACAAGGAGGGTACCCACCTACCCACGGTCAAAAAATGCTAATGATAATCAATAAAAACAACTTTTTTCTTCGTGTTATTACTATCATATCTCAATTCTTGTGTGAAACGAATATAAATAGGACGTTTTCGTATCTTTCATATCCTAATAACTTATTTTGCTCACCATTCCGCCACTGGTAGCTGCTCATATCAAAGCAGATACTCATATCAAAGCAGCTACTCAATTTTCCTCACGCGGTATGAGTGGACCCCGTAATATCCAAAGTATAGAGTCGAAAAAATCCGACTCCACTGGTTTTCGAACCCAGGTCACTGCCTAGTGCGCAACAACACTCGGCCACGATGACTACTTTGAAAATAATAAATATTTTCTCCGATATTGGTAACAATAATTAATTATTTTCTAGAAAAACTCGAAAATACCTCTTTTAAACTCAATTTTTTGCAGTATTAATTAAATTAATCTTGAGAGTTTGAGGAAAAGAGTCATAAAATAAAATTTAGGCGACGCCACTGGTCTAGTCGGAAAGTTTTTGAAAACAATAATTAATTATTTTCAAGAAAATCTCGAAAATTTGTGTTTTCAACTCAATTTATTGCGATATTAATTAAATTAATCTTGAGAGTTTGAGGAAAAGAGTCATGAAAATAAAGTTTAGACGACGCCACTATTCTAGTCGGAAAGTTTTTGAAAACAATAATTAATTATTTTCAAGAAAAACTTGAAAATATCACTTTTCAACTCAATTTATTGCAGTATTATTTAAAATAATCCTGAGAGTTTGAGGAAAAAAATCATGAAAATAAAATTTAGGCGACGCCACTGGTCTCATCGAAAAGTTTCTGAATTGGCGTGGGAAAGTTTCAACCAAAAATTTCCCATGAACCTTTTCCTTGCCTAACTTTTACCTGCCTACTGATAACAGTTTGACCAATCAGAATTCAGGCCTACCCATACCTTCAAGGGTTCCTGAAAAATTACGTCGTAGTCAGTTGTGCTTTGGACCTCCATACGCTTGTGTCAAAATGTTTAGTGTGCTCTTTAGCTTTAGAATTTCTTGAATAAAATTTTCTTATTGAAATTATTATGAAGTACTTAGTTTGAAATATTTTTTAGACAAATTTTATTCTTTGTAATTATTGATTTATTATCAACTTGGTCTACTCATTTTTAAAACAGCCAGCGTCGATGGCGCGTTGACTGTACCGATTCTCGTAGGATCACCGAAGTTAAACAACGTTCAGCAAGTTGAATACTTGATGCAGGCGAACCGGCCCAACCCAGGCTGGGTGAGGTTAAAGTTTAATTAGTTAAAGTAACAGGTTTAATTAGTTTCCTGTGACAGTAATACCAAGGTAAAGGCTGTAATTGCCGTATCCACCTTGGATAAAATCAAAAATTACAACTTACCATCGAAGTTTATGGGCGAAGAAAATATACAAAATCGAGAATTTCGTAGCATGCCAATTTTACAGTGTTGGACAACATAATTATCTACTAATATAGTTTTCACATTTTTATTTTGCATACTCCGTGTCACCGCGCGTGGTTGGGTGAGCTAGTGCACTAGGCATTTCACGTATGGTACCTGGGTTCGATCCCCTGCCCCGCAGGAATTTTTCTCTGTACTTGGATGTTCGGGGTCCACTCATACCTCGTAATGAAAAATGAGTATAGCTACTGTGAGTTCTGTGATGTAAACAGCGACCAGTGGCGGAATTACAGGCAAAAATAAGGTTTTGAAATATTCAAGGAATTCTGTGCTGAAACACATTTATCTTTCATACCCAGGCATGTTAGTGAGCAGCAGCAATGTGTTCAATCAACCCGAAACCCCGGAGAACTTCCGATTCAGTCGAGTGCTCCAGAAGAAGGAAATCTGTGATCGTGTGAGCCGGTGAGTGTTGCTTGGGTGACTGATATCCGTTCTTATCAAAATTCTTAGCATAATAATAATAATAATAATAATAATACTCTTTAGTTTTAGTGGAAGGTAACCACCAGGCGAGGTTAATGCTCAAAGCATTTTCTACCACCTAACCCTCAGAGTCTTATTATTATGTGGTCACAAACTTAAATTAATGAGGAAAAATTCATGGATTGGGTGCGATTCGAACCAACGGATCCCTACGCTACCTGGATTACTTTTCCTAGACAAGGGTCAACTCTTTCTTTTCTTCATATTTTTGTTAATCCTTAACGTGATATCAACTACTCAAACTAGCTTTACTAAATCCACGCTGAAACCGGGACTTGAACCACTGACCTCCAGGTTACATGTCCGCCGCCTTATAGATTAAGGTACTGAGGTCGGTTCAAGGTTCAACTTGTTATTATTGCATGGCTTTCCCTGTCGCTATTAAACTTTTGCTTTTATGCTTACACTTGAGAGTCATTCGCGCGATGTTCAAACTGATACCATAGCGTTCAGAATTAAGAAGTGTGGAATAGTATCGCAAAGGAGTCTCCTCTCCCGTCCCTCACAAAATTTCTTCCCCGTACAAATGTAAATGTAAACAACATATATAGACCGCGAAAAATATTCCACTCCTTTGTGATGGTGTCGCGCTAGGGAGAAACCGAGTTCCTTCCCATCGACCTTTTTTTTACCGACTTCCTTCCTGGTCATGGTTTTGACCTTACCAACTTGCTTCCCGTTGAGTTCCTCCCCGATAATGACTTGCTTCCCGTTTACCTGGTCTAAAAGAAAAATAAAATGAAGGCCATGCCTTGGGTTTATAGTAGGGTGAGGTAAAATAAAATGAAGGCCATGCCTTGGGTTTATAGTAGGGTTAGGTAAAATACAATGAAGGTCATGCCTTGGGTTTATAGTAGGGTTAGGTAAAATACAATGTAGGCCATGCCTCGCTTTAATAGTAGGGTTAGGTAAAATTCATTGAAGGCCATGCCTATGAGGAAAAAAATACTATAAAATACTATAATTTTGTCATTCCATGGTAACTCATGACCCAGGTCTCAGGTACTCGGTGTTTGCATCGGGAAGCAACATGTGTATTTACCTTTCGTGCACGGGAAGTAACTTGAGTAAAAAAAAGGTTCGGAAGGCACTCGTTAGCGTCCGTCGCGCTATGTGGTGTTTCCATGCAACTGGGGTTCGTTTCCTCACTTCTTAATTCTACATGCTATGCTGATGCACAATTACACACGTAATCTGTCTTTTTTTTTAAATGAATATTTATTTAAAGAGAGGTCTGTAACATTCAGAGTCCTTGCCCTAATCTGTCTTTTGATTCATCCACTGTGATTTCCTCTCAGGTTCATCCTGCGTGTGGACTACGTGATGCAGAGCACACTCAAGGAGCTGCTGGAGAATTCCATGAAGACATTCCTGGAGGTTGTGGACAGGAATCTCCAGTACCTTCCCTCCCAGGAGGTGCTGGAGGGGGATGAGATCGACAGGATTCTGGAAGAGGAAAGACCAGATGAACCCAAGGTACTCGTATGTTTATTATTTCCGAGAAATTTCTAAAATTAGAAATCGGAAGTATTGTGTTTGTTTTTGTATCTTTTTAGTTTTGTTGCTGAGACCCATATTTTGGCCTATTGTAAAATCTCTATTTTGGCCCAAATTATAAAACAAGAAATTAAGATAAGGCAGAATGGACCTTAAGTCGGGCTATAGTGCGATGTGGTTGCATCTCCAACTTCAGGGAGGTCTGGCTTATCTGAAATTTAATCCTGTTTTACAATTCGGCCCTTTAAAACATCATACCTAAAAAATAATTTCACTATATTATGAAAAAACTCCCCGGTCTTTGTGCTGTCATTAATTATAATAATAATACTCTTTAGTGGAAGGTCACCCCACCAGGCGAGGTTAATGCTCAAAGCATTTTCTACCACCTAACCCTCAGAGTCTTATTATTATGTGGTGACACACTCAAATTTATGAGTACAAATTCATGCCCTGCTTGGGATTCGAACCAACGGATCCCTACGCTACCTGGATTACCAGACTAGCGCCTTAACCACTTGACTACCAGTGCACGGATTTTATAATGTGTGTATTCATTTAGCTTTGTATTAAATATTAAACTTTGTATTTATGTTTGTATTAAGTACCTACTATAAGGTCGAAATTAATAGACATTTTTGCTATGCCCCCGTGGACTTGCATAAGTCTAGGTTTTGGGTGTTGTTTTAAATGGGGAAATGTAAGTTTTCCAACTCAAGATATCCATTTTGTGTGTGTGTGTGTGTGTGTGTGTGTTTTTTTTTTTGTCACCGTAGCCTAGCATTCTCGGCTTGCATTCCAGGTGACCCGGGTTCGAATCCTGGCGGGGTCGGATTTTTTCGGCTCTGTACTTTGGATGTCGGGGCCTACCCTAGCCTTGTGAGGACAATTTGGGGTAGTTGTAGAGTGGGCAACGACCGTGGCATTTTATTTATTCACACTTTATTTTTACACAAAACAATCAACAGTAAATTATTAACAGAAATAAAAAATAACAATATTAACAAAATAAAATATAGAAAAAAAAAAAAAAAAAAAAAAAAAATTAAATTTACAGTTGTCTTGTAATCCGGGACGAAGTTAATGCCTTAGGCATTCTCTGCCACCTAACCCCGATTGATATTGGAATATGATGGTTGGTTTGAGATATGCATATGCATAAGCATTAGTTCTCGTAATGTCGATGCTACCCTCTAAAAATTGTGACATAATAACAAATAACTAGCTCCTTATCTTTATTCATATCCATTTGTTTATTATATTTTTTCGAAGATTTTTATGAATTATTCCTCTCTATTTAGATAGATAGTTATAGTAAGTTGTATTTATCTTAATATATAAAGCCACACTTCATATTGCACGAAGGTCTGTTGGCAAAACTTGGGGTCTGACACCAGCAGTAACTCGCTGGATATACACTGCTATAGTCAGACCTCGAATCACATATGCATCCTGCATATGGTGGAAGAAAGCTGAGCAGCTAACTGCTCAGAGGGAGCTAGAATCAACACAGAGGTCAGCTTTATTGATGATCTCTGGTTGCTTCAGAACAGCACCCACATTAGCTTTGGAAGTCATTCTAGGGCTTCCACCCTTATATTTATTTATCAAGGGGGAGGCCATCATGGGTGCTTTCAGGCAATCAATCAGTCGCTCTGGCAGGCTACCCGCCCGATACAGGGAACTGATCGAGAAATCTCATGTGACATACAAGCAGAATATGCCGGTTGACTACATGATTCCCAAAAACAACCTTGACCTTTCCTACGAAGTACTAGTCAGACCTAGGTCAGACTGGGAAAAGGAATCAAGCCAAGAAATATTATCTCATGCGGGTATCAAATACTATACAGATGGATCTCGCATGAGTGGAAGCAGTGGGGCGGGCCTTTGCGGGCCAGGCTTCTGTAGAAAATCTGAAAGCTTAGGTACACTGGCAACAGTGTACCAGGCCGAGATTTTCGCCATTATAATGGGAGCCAGGCACGCACTGGAAATAGGCTGGAAAGGGAAGAATATTACTTTTTTCTCCGATAGCCAAGCCGCCCTCAAAGCTTTAGAAACATACCAAGTGAAGTCAAAATTGGTATGGGAGTGTGTTGGAACACTTAATGAACTAGCCACCCATAACAAGGTAAACTTGGAATGGATTCCAGGGCATAGTGGTCTCCAAGGCAACGAGGCTGCAGATCTCCTAGCAAGAGAGGCTGCAGAAAAAAGCTTCACTGGCCCTGAACCGGTGCTGGCCATACCCAAATGCCTGGTCCGTTTTAGTGCCAGGAAATGGGTCATGGAGGAAGCAAATAAAGCTTGGAGAAACTCCAGTGGCATGCGACACTCTAAGCTGACGCTAACAGGATACTCCAAGAAACTCACTCAGGAATCTCTGTCACTCAACAGAAATAAACTAAGATTAATAGTGAGCCTACTCACTGGCCACGGACCACTTAGGAAACACTTACACAGATTAGGACTCTCTAGAGAAGAACCAATCGATTGTAGGCTATGTGGTCTGGAAGAAGAAACAGCAACACACATTCTCTTCGAATGTGAGGCGCTGGATAACAGGAGATTTAGGATTTTCGAATCCAATAATCTCGAAGATCTCCATAACCAAGAACACCTCGTCCAGAGACTGACACTTCTCATGAAGGGAACAGGTTTCTGGACTTAGGGCGTTAAGCAATGGACAACCACTCTCAACTAAGCCCAGTTGGGCCGTCATAGGCACAGAACTGTGAAATAGGATGAGAGATTTTCTCCCTGGTCACAATAGATCTTACTAGGTCGCAGTGTTAATTGTATGGTGTTTCAGACGAAACCCTGCAACCAGGTTTTTATAATAATAAAATAATAATAATATATAAATGTCAAAGTCACTGACTGACTGACTGATCATCACTGTTTCTCCGAACTGGTAAGTCCTGGGAAGCTGAAATTTGGTAGGTAGCTTTGTCTTATAGTCTAGATGTGCAAAAGATTTTTCGAATTTCCCACTACAACACCAGCCATTGGCGAAAAAGGACTTTTTGCTTTCACGGCCATGCCTCGGTCCGCAAAGTGGGCGACAGCCCGCTAGTTTGAAAATAAAATGTTACAACGAGGTTTACAATAATACGAGTAAAAGATACAGGTTAAAAATAAATAAATGATACGGAACAACAATAAATAAATAATAGACTAACTAATTTTCTAATTCCTCTCTATTGATCTCATGTTTCAGTCCCCGCTCTTCCTGATCAGCATCTCCACCTCTCTCTCGGACTTTGTGTTCCGCCCCCTCCAGCGTGACTTCATCCACACCAAGGACCAGATCATCGCCAGGTGGTTCTCCCTCACTCTGAACATGTCCAACTTTATGACGTCACCTGCCCTGAACCCTGTGCTGCAGTGAGTATTGAGCCGTATTTTTCTTTCTAACCAAAGTGCATTTTTTTAAGACTACTTAACACCCCAACAATAAGGGCAATTACAAAGTAAAATGAAATTAAACCTTAAATTACAAGTTTTACAAAACAATTATTTTAAAATTCAAATGGAATAAAATGGACGAACTGGAAGCTATAGTCATTTTTCTTTTGGAAAAAACGAACAGAGGAGAAATCTTCTTTCAGTTTGGTTAATCAAAATGGATTTATAAAATTCTTGCTTCCATTTCTTTTGTAGGTTAAGTTTTCATTTTTCCATTGTTTATCTTTAAAAGTACCGAAACGTATTTTTCTTTCACGAATGGTGGGGAAGCTAACTTGGAAGAAAATGGAAACAATTGGAAAAAACCGAACCAGGAATTTTTTTAAATCAAAAGAAATACGCGGCTTTTTCGAGCACGATTAGCTCCCCAATGTTTTTTGTGTTATCTCATTTGTAGACTACTTTTAGTTTTGGATGGTATGCTAGGTCACCTGAATTGAATGCAATATTATTTAATTTTATTTAGTGATTTTACTGAGGTCTCAGTCAAAGTATCTACTCATACTTAGATTTTCCCTTTTTCTAAAAACTAGAATTTTCTCTCCATTTCCAAGTAGGTAACACCTTATTTTCTCCCATTTTCAGACCCATACTAAGGGGTGAAAAATGCCATTACCGCCTGGGTGGAAACGGACCTAGCTTCAAGAAACTTCTGGCTGAGAAGTACGAGGGTCTTATGGAACCCTGGCCTTTCGTGTCAAACAATAAGTAAGGCGTTAGTTAAGTATTTGGCCTTGTAAATCAAAGGTTTCAGGTTCAAATCCAGACCGACGTGGATTTTTCAATATGAAAATACACTCTGTCTAGGATTCTGAATGTATCCGTGATGTAGTGTTATTATGAGTAGCTTGCTGGTTTTTGTGGCTTCAAACAGTTACCAAGTAATGCAATTTTGGTTTTTATATTTTTAATGATGGGAGCACTATAGGAGCATCTAATTGTATTAGAGCCAAAAACTAATGTCAATATTGCCTGTTTAGGCGAAAGAATAAGCACAACTATGCACAATGTTTCATTTATTTCACTGTAAAAAAAAAACATACACTTACGTGCAGTTCTTTGAACCTTGGTCTAATCCTATTCGGAGCAGTACACATATATTTACACATTGCTTTTACCCATCATGTTATTATTATTGTTATTTAACACTTCAATAGATATAAATGGACATATATTATGTAGAGTACAAATGAAAAAAATGGAAAAGAAAACAAAAAATACATAAAAACAAAATTATGTCCTAACTAAATTGCGGGGTTATTGCCTATGGCAATCTCTTCCACCCAACCCAATATCTAACAATCATGTTAGGTACCTATTTCATTTGTGTCTTTGTATTTATAATGCATGTTCATATTCTTAACTTATCTTATCGTAATCTCTTCCACCCAACCCAATACCTAACAATCATGTTAGGTATTTCAGCTGTGTCTTTGTATTTACAATGCATGTTCATATTCTTAACTTATCTTATCGTAACCTCTTACATCCAACCCAATACCTAACAATCATGTTAGGTATTTCATCTGTGTCTTCATATTTAAATGCATGTTCATATTATTAACGTATCTTATCGTAATCTCCTACATCCATGGACCAGAACCATCGTGCCAGAGCAGTCCGCGGAGTCAGCCAAGACTCTGCTGGAGCGGCTCAGAGGCCAGCTGGACGGGAAGTTCTTGAGGAACTCTCAGGCACTGGACGTCTACGTGAGGAGATTCGAGGACATCCGCACCAGCTTCAAGGATAACGCTTTCGAGGATAAGACCACCTTCCAGGGAGAGAAGAGTAAGCATTCCTGTTTTTTATTATTATTATTATTATTTCTCTTGAGCACACTGAAGAAAGAAGATGTTTTAAATGAAATATATTATATCAATTAACCTAAAAAAAGCATTCCTGTTCTATAATATGGGCGATAAGAATAAGCATTCCTGTTTTGTTTTTGTTTTTGTTTTTTTTGTTTTTTTTTTTTTTTTTTTTTGAGCACACTGAAGACGGGAAGTTCCTGATGTTTGTTTTAGAAAAAAAAGAAGATGTTTTAAATTAAATATATTATATCAATTAACCTAAAAAAAGCATTCCTGATCTATAATATGGGCGGATAAGAATAAGCATTCCTGTTTTTTTTTTTTTTTTTTTTTTTTTTTTTTTTTGAGCACTGAGTTGAGTACACTGAAGAAAGAAGATATTTTAAATGAAATATATTATATCAATGAACCTAAAAAAAAGCATTTTTGTTCTATAATATGGGCGTTAAGAGTAAGCATTCCTGTGTTTTTTTTTTGAGCCAACTGAGTTGAGCACACTGAAGAAAGAAGATGTTTTAAATGAAATATAATATATCAATTAACCTAAAAAAAAAACATTCCTGTTCTATAAGATGGGCGATAAGAATAAGCATTCCTGTTTTTTTTTTTTTTTTGAGCAAACTGAGTTGAGCGCACTGAAGAAAGAAGATGTTTTAAATGAAATATATTAAATCAATTAACCTAAAAAAAAACATTCCTGTTCTATAATATGGGCGATAAGAGTAAGCATTCCTGTCTATAATATGGGAAAGAAGAGTAAGCATTCCTGTCTATAATATGGGAAAGAAGAGTAAGCATTCCTGTCCTATAATACGGGAGAGATGAGTAAGCATTCCTGTCCTATAATATGGGGGAGAAGAGTAAGTATTGCTGTGCTATAATATGGGAGAGATGAGTAAGCATTCCTGTCCTATAATATGGGAGAGAAGAGTAAGCATTCCTGTCCTATAATACGGGAGAGAAGAGTAAGCATTCCTGTCCTATAATATGGAAGAGAAGAGTAAGCATTCCTGTCCTATAATATGGGAGAGAAGAGTAAGTATTGCTGTGCTATAATATGGGAGAGAAGAGTAAGCATTCCTGTCCTATAATACGGGAGAGAAGAGTAAGCATTCCTGTCCTATAATACGGGAGAGAAGAGTAAGCATTCCTGTCCTATAATACGGGAGAGAAGAGTAAGCATTCCTGTCCTATAATATGGAAGAGAAGAGTAAGCATTCCTGTCCTATAATATGGGAGAGAAGAGTAAGTATTGCTGTGCTATAATATGGGAGAGAAGAGTAAGCATTCCTGTCCTATAATATGGGAGAGAAGAGTAAGCATTCCTGTCCTATAATATGGGAGAGAAGAGTAAGCATTCCTGTTCTATAATATGGGCGATAAGAATAAGCATTCCTGTTTTGTTTTTGTTTTTGTTTTTTTTTTTTTTTTTGAGCACACTGAAGACGGGAAGTTCCTGATGTTTGTTTTAGAAAAAAAAGAAGATGTTTTAAATTAAATATATTATATCAATTAACCTAAAAAAAGCATTCCTGATCTATAATATGGGCGGATAAGAATAAGCATTCCTGTTTTTTTTTTTTTTTTTTTTTTTTTTTTTTTTTTTTTTTTTGAGCACTGAGTTGAGTACACTGAAGAAAGAAGATATTTTAAATGAAATATATTATATCAATGAACCTAAAAAAAAGCATTTTTGTTCTATAATATGGGCGTTAAGAGTAAGCATTCCTGTGTTTTTTTTTTGAGCCAACTGAGTTGAGCACACTGAAGAAAGAAGATGTTTTAAATGAAATATAATATATCAATTAACCTAAAAAAAAAAACATTCCTGTTCTATAAGATGGGCGATAAGAATAAGCATTCCTGTTTTTTTTTTTTTTTTTGAGCAAACTGAGTTGAGCGCACTGAAGAAAGAAGATGTTTTAAATGAAATATATTAAATCAATTAACCTAAAAAAAAACATTCCTGTTCTATAATATGGGCGATAAGAGTAAGCATTCCTGTCTATAATATGGGAAAGAAGAGTAAGCATTCCTGTCTATAATATGGGAAAGAAGAGTAAGCATTCCTGTCCTATAATACGGGAGAGATGAGTAAGCATTCCTGTCCTATAATATGGGGGAGAAGAGTAAGTATTGCTGTGCTATAATATGGGAGAGATGAGTAAGCATTCCTGTCCTATAATATGGCAGAGAAGAGTAAGCATTCCTGTCCTATAATACGGGAGAGAAGAGTAAGCATTCCTGTCCTATAATATGGAAGAGAAGAGTAAGCATTCCTGTCCTATAATATGGGAGAGAAGAGTAAGTATTGCTGTGCTATAATATGGGAGAGAAGAGTAAGCATTCCTGTCCTATAATACGGGAGAGAAGAGTAAGCATTCCTGTCCTATATACGGGAGAGAAGAGTAAGCATTCCTGTCCTATAATACGGGAGAGAAGAGTAAGCATTCTGTCCTATAATATGGAAGAGAAGAGTAAGCATTCTGTCCTATAATATGGAGAGAAGAGTAAGTATTGCTGTGCTATAATATGGAGAGAAGAGTAAGCATTCCTGTCCTATAATATGGAGAGAAGAGTAAGCATTCCTGTCCTATAATATGGGAGAGAAGAGTAGCATTCCTGTTCTATAATATGGGCGATAAGAATAAGCATTCTGTTTTGTTTTTGTTTTTGTTTTTTTTTTTTTTGAGCACACTGAAGACGGGAAGTTCTGATGTTTGTTTTAGAAAAAAAAAGATGTTTTAAATTAAATATATTATATCAATTAACCTAAAAAGCATTCCTGACTATAATATGGGCGGATAAGAATAAGCATTCCTGTTTTTTTTTTTTTTTTTTTTTTTTTTTTTTTTTTTTTGAGCACTGAGTTGAGTACACTGAAGAAAGAAGATATTTTAAATGAAATATATTATATCAATGAACCTAAAAAAAAGCATTTTGTTCTATAATATGGGCGTTAAGAGTAAGCATTCCTGTGTTTTTTTTTGAGCCAACTGAGTTGAGCACACTGAAGAAAGAAGATGTTTTAAATGAAATATAATATATCAATTAACCTAAAAAAAAAAACATTCCTGTTCTATAAGATGGGCGATAAGAATAAGCATTCCTGTTTTTTTTTTTTTTTTGAGCAAAACTGAGTTGAGCGCACTGAAGAAAGAAGATGTTTTAAATGAAATATATTAAATCAATTAACCTAAAAAAAAACATTCCTGTTCTATAATATGGGCGATAAGAGTAAGCATTCCTGTCTATAATATGGGAAAGAAGAGTAAGCATTCCTGTCTATAATATGGGAAAGAAGAGTAAGCATTCCTGTCCTATAATACGGGAGAGATGAGTAAGCATTCCTGTCCTATAATATGGGGGAGAAGAGTAAGTATTGCTGTGCTATAATATGGGAGAGATGAGTAAGCATTCCTGTCCTATAATATGGGAGAGAAGAGTAAGCATTCCTGTCCTATAATACGGGAGAGAAGAGTAAGCATTCCTGTCCTATAATATGGAAGAGAAGAGTAAGCATTCCTGTCCTATAATATGGGAGAGAAGAGTAAGTATTGCTGTGCTATAATATGGGAGAGAAGAGTAAGCATTCCTGTCCTATAATACGGGAGAGAAGAGTAAGCATTCCTGTCCTATAATACGGGAGAGAAGAGTAAGCATTCCTGTCCTATAATACGGGAGAGAAGAGTAAGCATTCCTGTCCTATAATATGGAAGAGAAGAGTAAGCATTCCTGTCCTATAATATGGGAGAGAAGAGTAAGTATTGCTGTGCTATAATATGGGAGAGAAGAGTAAGCATTCCTGTCCTATAATATGGGAGAGATGAGTAAGCATTCCTGTGCTATAATATGGGAGAGAAGAGTAAGCTTTCCTGTACTATAATATGGGAGAGATGAGTAAGCATTGTGAGTGTGTGTGTGTTTGATGGGCTGGCGAAGCGGCGGGTGTAACCAGCTAGTTTATATAATAATAATAATACCGGGTGTACCGGTTCATTTATTAACGAGCATCAGAGCTCTTTGTACAATATAACAATATTTATAACAAAAATCAATCGAGGTATAAAAAAAAAAACAAACACAACGCAACACATACATGGTAAATGGTAATCGA
Organism: Bactericera cockerelli; assembly: GCA_024516035.1. Lineage (NCBI taxonomy): Eukaryota > Metazoa > Arthropoda > Insecta > Hemiptera > Triozidae > Bactericera > Bactericera cockerelli. Next base: position 19,983,570 of record CM044959.1, on the reverse strand, counting down.
AAGACATTAAAATACTCTACAATATACAGGGTGGGGCAAAAGTCTGGAAACCCCTGAATAACTTTCGAATGGCTTCTTCGGTAAAATTAAAATTTTGTACGGTAAACCGGGCTAATAAGACCTTCTTTTAGAGTCGGGTCGATTTTTGTTACCGGCCCCCATGTCGGGGCCAGGGGGGGCAACTACATTTTTTTAAATACGAACCCCCACTTTGCGATACATGTTTGAAAAGGTCTTTAAATAACAAATACATTGGTGCAAATTTTATTTTTTTAATATTAACTGTTTGCAAATGGCGTCCAACTTTCTGTATGCAGTAAATTTCTGGAAACCCCTGAATATCTTTCAAAATGGCTTTCTCAGTAAATTTAAAATTGTGTACGGTAATTCTTGGTAATTAGACCTTATATTAGAATGGGACCGATTTTTTTTTTACCGGCCCCCATGTCGGGGCCAGGGAGGCCAACTTCATTTTTTTAAATACATAACCCCACCTTGCGATACATTTTTGGAAAGGTCTAATTACCCCGACTTACCGTGCACAATTTTAAATTTACTGAGAAAGCCCTTTCAAAAGATATTCAGGGGTTTTCAGACTTTACTGCATACACAAAGTTGGACGCCATTTGCAAACAGTTAATATTAAAAAAATAAAATTTGCACCAATGTATTTCTTATTTAAAGACCTTTCCAAAAATGTATCGCAAAGTGGGGGTTCGTATTTGAAAAAATGAAGTTGGCCCCCCTGGCCCCGACATGGGGACAGGTAACAAAAATCGACCCCACTTAAAAGAAGGTCTTATTAGCCCGGTTTACCTTACAAAATTTTAATTTTACCGAAGAAGCCATTCGAAAGTTATTCAGGGGTTTCCAGACTTTTGCCCCACCCTGTATATCACAATTGTTTCAAAAATCAAATCCACAATCGGTGTTAGCAGATCTTAACATTCTGTTGAGAGGAGCATAATACTTGTAATTTGAGTCACAAGATGTCACGTAGAATGTGTTGGCTCTCCTGAGTCTCCGGTGGCAATCAAAAGGAATGAGCCCCAACAAACCACTACAATCAACTTCGCCAGAGATGAGCTTTTGTAGAAACCTCGAATCAGCTTGATGACGGCGCTTTTTGAGGGAATCAAGATTGGCAGAAGAATCCGTATGACGGTAGTTGAAGTAATTGAGAAATTTCTTCTGCACCCTCTCCAACAAAAGCTCATGTATATTGTAATATGGCGACCACACGACGCATGCATATTCTAATAGCGAACGAACAAGAGAAATGTAAAGAAGACAGAAAGAAATCGAAGACAAGCCTTTAGATGATCGATAGACGTACCCAAGAAGACGGTGACATCTCATTGAAACCGCGGAAATGTGTGGTATGAATGACAGCTTGCGATCGAGTACGATTCCCAAATCTTTGATCTGGTCTACATTGTTGAGAGATTTGGAATCCAGATGATAGTCAAAACCAACAGGATGCGCACGTCGAGAAAAGCACATGATGGCACATTTACTATGTGTTAACTGCAGGCTATTTAAAGAGAGCCATCGATGAAAAGAATCCAGGTCCCCCTGGAGTAACCTGCAGTCATCATGATTAGAAATGGATTTGTAGATTTTGACATCATCCGCAAACATTTGAAGATAAGAATTCTGAATAACACCGGGAAGATCGTTGAAAAATAGGCTAAAAAGAAGAGGACCAGAATGGCTACCCTGCCCAACTCCCGAAGACACGCATATAGAAGAAGACCTATCGTCACCAATCCTAACCATTTGAATGCGATCACTAAATGAACTGGCCAACCAACGAAGAAAAGCATCGCCTATACCATATGATTTCAATTTGGCAACAAGAAATCTCGGATTTACCCGATCAAATGCCTTTGCAACATCGGTATAGACAGAATGTACATCCTGGCCGATTCAAAGGAATTCAGGATATCACACTGATAAGAAAGAAGATTTGTGACTGTAGATCTCTTACTGGTAAATCCATGTTGCTTCTCAGAAATGAAGTGCTTGCATGCGAAGGAGAGTCTGGAAGAAACCAATTTATCAAGCACTTTAGGAATAGCAGACTGGATGCAGACACCACGATAATTAGCTATATTTGACCTATCACTGGATTTATGGATAGGAAAAATAAAGCTCGATTTCCATAGAGATGGAAACACTCCAGAAGACAGAGATTTGTTGAACAACACAGATAGAGGTGCTGCCAGACATGCAGAACATTTCTGAAGAATAAAAGGAGGAACATTATCGGGACCAGAGGAAAACTTTTGAGGAAGAGAAGACAGAGCACTGAGGACATCGGTTGGAGAGAAAGAACAGCCATTAAAATCAATACAGTCCAGAAAAGGGTACTCTGGAACTGGATGGTCAGAAACTTCGTAAGTATTAGAAAAAGATTTGGCAAACAAATTTGCAGTCTCCTGACCATTGCTGCTAGTCTCCCCGTTGAAGAACATGTCCTTTGGAAATCCATCTGTCTTACGGGTCATATTGACAAATTTCCAGAAAGTGCTTGGATTACTTTGAAGACTCTTATCTGACTTTTCCAAGAATTCTTTGTAACATTTGGAGCTCAAATTATTACAACGGGATCTCAATGAAGAAAAACAACGATAATCAGATTCAAGTCTTGATTTTTTATACAAAGAGTGAGCTCTTTTCTTTTTAAAGATCAGAGACTTCAATTCATTTGTAAACCAGACTGGAAATGTTGAAGTATAGACCCGCTTAACTGGAGTTGAGAGTTCTATACCGGCCTGCAATAAGTCGTACAAACGTTTGGTGGATACCTCAACGTTGTCTTCAGAAGAAAGAAAAGACCAATCAACCCTAGACAGAAATTTTCTCAACTCGAAGACGTTACATTTGGAGAAATCATAGATGTGCTTATCTTCAGAAAGTTGATCGGTCTGGCGAGGAACAATGATGTCGAAACTAAAAGCATTGTGATGGAAGTTATTTGGAAGCAATGGATCAAGAGAAGGCGCCGTAGATACATTTTCCTCATTGGTAAACAACAGGTCCAGAAATACACCGTGGTCGTTAGGAACAGAGTTTGCCTGATGAAGTGAGAGACTGTTGAAGGATTCACAAACCCGAACAGCGGGATGAGAAAAATTACAATCGACAACCATCGATGAATCCTCAACATCCACACTCCAAAAGGCATCTCTTAGATTGTAGTCACCTCAACCACGCTACAATGCTCCAAGTATGTTTCGACATCAGAGTTGGGTGGGATGTAGACACAGCCTAACAGCAAGCTAACATTGGCAATCTTAACAAGAACAAACACGTTATCAAAAGAGGACAGAACAGAACCAACAGTGACTCTACGTGACTTTAGCTTATTGCTGACTGCAATCAACACACCTCCTCCGCGATGTCTACCTAACACAGATGGGTCCCTGTCAGTACGGTATATTTTATAATTTTTTACATTAACCTCACATACTGAAAAATCGTCATTCAGCCAGGTTTCAGAAAGAAAAACAACATCATACGATGAAACATCAAGGGCAAGTTTCAAATCTTGAAGCTTAGTGCGGATGCCCCCAGCATTATGGTAAAAACATGTTAAGAAGTTTTCTGATTTCTCTGAGGACTCAAGTTTTTTGGCGAAAAACTAGTACTGCTTCCAGCACCAGGTTTGCATGTACTGGTTTTAGCGGGAGGAACGCCAGTGTTTGTTGCCGGTTGTTGAACAGGTTTGTCACGAGGGGTACACGAGCCAGGTGAAACAGCCGCAACATTCACAGAGGCAGCAGACTTCTTCTTTGGAGGTACTTTGGATTTTTTCGACTCAGCGCCAGGACTGGGTGCGCTTGAGTCGAAAGTCTCCAATACATATGAGGGCAAAAGTTTGCCCGAGAATAATCTGACAAGCACGCCTTCTGGCCACACACTTTCGGACTCCACCAAACCACATTGTTCTGCAGGGATGACGACGTGGAATGAAGAATATGAGTTGTGTTTTGGCCTAATCTTACTGCACTTGAAAGAAGTCAGGCCTTCAACACAGCTCATTAAATCCCTCGCGAGAACATCAGCAGTTATATTTGGCTTCATCCGAGTGACGAAAAATTGTTTGTATGATAGCGGGGCCACAGCTTGCACATTGTCAGATCTCCTGGAACCAACAAATGACATAACATCACGGTCCTGGGGTCTCTTCCTCACATGCAGCTCAGCTGGCAACGTGGCAGAACCAGCCACTGAAGTTGAAGGTGTCACGTGAGCACGATGAGACTCCAGTGAAGCAACCTTCTCCCTCAACAGACTGATAAACCTGATAGTTTAAGATAAACCAGACTGTCCCACAATGGGTCTAAAATGTGTTCTAATCGGTTGAAACTCCAAATTGAAAGAAATTTAATCCTGTTTTATAATTCGGCCCTTAGAATTTGATCATTATAATAAGTCTGAAATTTTACATGGGGAGTTTCCAAAGCTGTTTACCCTTATTTCGCCGCGGCACCAAATTTGAAATCATGCTAGGCATGGTCATAGTTGTCATAACGGTAGATACTACCTCGCCTAATTCAGGGTGGTTCAAAAGTCTGAAAACCTTTGGTAGGGCTTACTTTTCAAATTGTGCTGATGGTGTCACAATCACGCTTTCTCGTCGTTCAATGAACACTACAAGATTACGGTGATTGCGCATCGGACCATCGGAGAACTATTTGTGGTATGATTATTTATTATAGAATTTATGGAGGTCTCCGGAGAAGACCCTCTAAAAAATGCGATCATATCAAGCCTTGCTGTTTGTAGGCAGTGCCTGTATGACGTTGCTTAACTTACCCTTCAATCTCAAAATCAGGAGTGAACACCAATCCTTGAATGTAAAGAAAAATGAGAAGTTAATGTACTTGTTTTAAAAAAAACCTGCATATTGCATACCCAACTATTTCAAACCCCTTCATTTACCCTTCAATAATGAATTTCATGTTTAGTCCAATATTTAATTTTACTCTTCAAATTACCTCGCTGGACAGAACGGCAAATGGAAGTCTTAACTCATTTATGTTCATATCGTAATGTAGAGCAATAAAAATACACTGCCGATCATGGACACAATACTTCCTCGTGTCACAATACATAGCCTCAGGATACCAAAAAAGTTGTGTCCGGCCATTGGTCCGTGCGTTCGTTTGTGTGTCTGTCTGTGTGTATGTGAACAAGATATCTCCCAAACAGTAAGAGCTAGAAACTTAAAAAAATGGTATGGAAATTAATTGCATACACCAGATAGGTAAACCCCGAAACTTTTGGTTCAAATCGACCGCAAGGGCTGCTTCTTTGAATTGGATAAAGATACAAAAAAAAGTTAGAGAACAACATTTTCTTAGAATAAAAAAATAAAAGTCGTTTACCCAGATCATTTTTTTGATATCTTGAAATTTTTGGAACCCGGCTCCAATTTACCGGTATTTTCGAGGATCCCGATTAGACCAACTTTTTTATTATTTATCGTAGATAGGGATTATGACATATCAAATCCAATGATTTTGAGGTGCTGATTACGAATTTGGCATTACTAATTTGCTATCTATTACCGTTGAGTCACCAGTGGCGGAATTCGACTTCTTTTCGGGGGATTAGGAAAATCGTGTGATGTTAACACCAGATTTTTTAAGGCTGGTATGCAGAGACGATTTTGCTGAATCAGCTGAAGGGACAAATGACCCAGGCATCCCTACAGTAAGGACTCTGCATACAACCCTTAGTTTTTTTCTGCATTCTATACGTTTAGGGATAGTGGCCACTTAGATTAAATCTTATTCTGTTTTATAATTATTTGGCCCTGCATATGAATATCTCTCACTTTCTCCTCCCGTCTAGAGATCGAGGAGTACCGGGAGATGATGGAGAAGTACGAGACTCAAGTGGCTGACTTGACCAAGCTGGTAGAGAACCAACCTCTGGGCCTGTACTTGCTTCAGATGCAGAACCTGACTCAGATGCTGATGCCCAAGGCAGAACTCTTGCTGCAGAATCTGAAACAAATCCTACCTGAGTAAGTTTCACCCAGCTTTTCAGTCCAGAGGTCTCGAGTTCGACTCCCGGTTGGGGCAGACTTTTCGAAGAAATTTCTATCCCTTCCAAACACGTGAGTCTGACATTTCCGGCCCTACCCAGACTGAGTGAGGTTAATGTGGGTAGCTGGTACGGTTCCCAGCGAATGGAGGGTAAAACCCCCGTCCTGACTATCTATCTCAATCAGGACGTTAAAACCGAATAGAATCAACTGGTCACAATAGATCTAATTAGGTCGCATTGTTAATTGTTAGGGTTTCACTGAAAACCCTGCAACCAGATCAGATAATAATAATAAAAAGTTTCATGTTTGTTTTGTTACTCATTTGCACCAATTCTTGTTCTAACCGTGACATCCGTCAATATTCTGGGAATTTATGATTTTATTACCTTCTTCTAAAAGCTTATTAGAAAATAATTTACCTAGTATCAGTTTTAATTTAATTGTTTATAAGTTAAGTAAAAACAAGGAAATTTACCTAATTAATTAATAGACCTATTCTCTGAGATGACAAAACCGCGAATAGCTGTGACAACAATGTCATTAATTATAGATTTCGGGAGATTGAATGTTTTTCGAAAGTTTTCCAAATTCTTTGTAAATATACAAAACTTTATACGTAGGTATACAAAACATCTTTAAGCCTACATGGTAAAATAAACATAGTGTAAATTGTGTAAATTAAATATATTAAGAAAGCGTAAAACTAATGAGTGCGTTTTTAACAGCAGTTTTAGACCTGACAAATTTAATTCGGACAAAAAATCGTTAAAATAAATTAGGGTTTTTTTTTTTTTTTTTTTTTTTTTTAATACGGTATAATTGTCAGTTATTGCTGGGGATTATGGCTGTAGGTAGTAATACTTGCAGCCTCATCTCCAGTGTAGACATATATGTAAAAAAAAAAAAAAAATATTTCAGAGTGGGCAAGGAGCGCATCGCCCGCTTGACTGAGAAGCTGATAGCCGCCCAGAGCTACTTGGACCAGGACCCCGAGGAGACTAGCCACCTGATGGAGTACCTAGCTTTCCTGGACTCGCTCGTCACCCAGGTGGAACTACTGGACCAGGATCTGCTCTACTGCCAGGAGCTGTATGCCCTCATTGAGGAGTTCGACATCAAGTATCCCTTTGAGGACAAAACGTCGTATATGGTGAGTAACTTTTGTTTATCGCCGACCTCAGTAGCTTGATCGATAAGGCGGCGGACTTGTAACCTGGAGGTCGGTGGTTCAAGTCCCGGTTTCAGCGTAGATTTAGTAAAGCGAGTTTAAGTAGTTGTGGTATCACAAAAGTGATTAACACAAATATGATAACTTTTATTTTTATATTTTATTATTTAACTTTTGTTTATCCCTCCATACTCCCTTGTTGAGCTATTTGAAGTCTCAATCCTCATTACAAAATTCTAGTAAAAATATAGTCCCGAGTGTTTAGTGTTCATTAAGTGCGTTTGTATACATACCTATAGTTTTGCTGTCGGTAAATAAGTGGAATAAACTAGGGGTTGGTAGAAGATATGTGGATGGTACCTGTTGAGGGTATTTTATTCAGAGAAAATGAAAAAATTTCTTCTGTCTGTGAAGTGTTGAAGCTACCTATTTTCTCTCTAGTAGATATTTATCAATTTGTCATACCTGCAAAACATTTCAGTCATCAATCAATATTTTCTTTTTTTACAATACCTACTTTGTATTTATACTCAAAAAAAAATATTATTATTATTATACCTCCCTATCAGGCGCGGCCAGTGCTAAGAAGCTGCGGAACTGCAGCACCTCTAGACGAAATCGGTTCTATCTCTTACACAGGGAAAATCATTACACATTTCTAGAATAATTAATTTATAATTATAATGATTCGCATGGTAAACAAACTCAATATAGACTCCTAAAGATTGACTTGAAATCCCATTTTAGTCCAGTTTAAGTGGCAGCACCCCCAAAACATTTTCCCACCGGCCGCGCGTGCTACCTACACTAAATTTATTTTCATGTGGATTCTGAATATTTACCCACATCTAATTTATTTGAAACATATTCACAACTTAACCCAGATGGGGCTGACGTCCTTCCAGAAGGACGCTTGAAAGGTACTACGCTGTGGATTTTTCTAATTAATGCAACTTGTTGGGGATGGTTGGCGATACTTCAAACTCTTTGTTTAGAGTCCGAGTGATAAGTTGACACCACTTTTATTTTGATTTATTCTTGCGTGTGACTCTGATAAGAAAGTTCGGATAGCTGTAAATTTCAATGGATGAACGAGACCGACTCCGAGTGGGAGTTTAAGTAAATTCATTGTATTTTTTGACTTTTTTATCAATTTTTTTTTTTCATTTTCAATATAAAACAATGTAAGTTATAATATAGATAGGTTTGATTTAGCACATAACTATTATTACCGGGCACAGGTGGCCTGAAACTTGCGTGTCCTTCCAGAAGGACGTCAGCAAAATGTGGAATTGTTTATATGAAGAAAAAAAAATATATAACACTGAGTGGTACTGATTATTTGAGTATTGTACCTATTTTTTTGGTGTCTTTCATAACTTTTTGATATTTCAGAACTTAGTTTGTGAGTTTTAATTACGCCCTGTGATTTTTTTTCATTTACATCATTTTACTGTAGGTATGCAATGCACAGTACCAACGCATTTGTGTTTTCTTTCGGAACGTTGGTTCCTCTCTGCTACTTTTCCTGGAGACAAATGATGACGCCATTGCAGGGGGAGGTTTGGACGTACCAGTGCTCCATCCCACCAATGCCACAGCTGACCTGACAGACGAGGATTCAGGGGAAGAAGATGACGTTAGAATAGACAAAGTGTCATTCAACCAGTTGAGAGCTGTTGCTTTAGTACCTCCCTCTATCAAACACCAAGTAAGAGAAAGTTAAATGATTGAAGAAGAATCCGGTAGCAGTAATCCACAGGAAGCAAGTGCACATGACATAGATGATGCCAACAATGATCAAGCTGCTCTTGTGGGATCCAGAGGAAAACGAGGTAGATCCACCAACTCTGCTACAGCTAAAACTAGTCCCCCGCTACCGCTACGTTGACGTCGCGGAACACAATGCTTTCCAGCTTACCGAGAAGATGGCGGAAAATTGCACTACTTAGCTTTCCACAGACGTATCATCAAGTCAATTCTTTAATCGAACAAGAAGGTGTCTCGTTCCAGAGGCCGACCAAGTCAGGAGGCAAGGGTGGATTCAAGGTATAAGCGTCTGGATCACTTGGTCAAAGAACTTGAAGCTTCTAGCAAACGAAAGCAGTAGCGTTGCCGTTTGTGTGGTACCAAGACCACTACTCTGTGCGGGAAGTGTAAGCTCTCCAAGTAAAATGTTTCATTATATTCCATACAAGAACATAAGTGTTCCATGTTCAATATTCATGTTTCCGTTTCTTTTTATGGTTCAAAATCATTAAAATATTTCTTTTCTTTTTTACATTTTCAATAAAAAACATTTTATTTTTATTGTTTGTCCTTTTTCAAATTGGTTACTTAAAATAAAATACAATTTCCACTGATTTGATGCAAAAAAATCAACTTCCTTCTTAATTTACTTTTCTATCAAAGAAGTACCTATTTTGCTGACGTCCTTCTGGAAGGACGGCCCTTTTTGGCGGAACCGGACCGCCAAAAAATTCAAAATGAACTTTTTTGGTATCCTTTAGACTCCAGGACTCAATATCACTACAAAAAAACAAAAAACAAAACAAAAAAATTCACCGCGTTATCTGGGTTAAGTGGTAGTTTTATTTATATTTTTTTTTAATTTTTTTACCCACATCTAATTACTACTATAGGTAGATCGAGTTTATTTATTCCCATCGTCAGAATGCTAGTTGAAATTTAATCGAGACATTTTTTACATTACTTCTTTTTATGCTCCTTTCATCGCAGGTGGTCACAGATCTGCTTCACAACTTGCACAATAAAATCGACAGCCTCGTGGCGGACCGGGACAAACTAATGGGGGAGACCTTCCAAGCCAAGATACACAGGGACATCGAGAACCTTATGGACCGCATCGAAGACATCAAAACCAAAGCTGAGGTAACAAAGCTCTTCATTTAATTTTTTTTTTTTTTTTTTTTTTTTTTTTTTTTCAAAATACTCAATCATAATTTAATTTACATCAAAAATTATGTGTACAAAAAACAATAAAATATGAAAAGAAAATGTAAAAACTTGAGAAAAGAAAATGAGTTACTGTGATGATAGAAAAAATCCATGAAATCGAGGATGAAAAATAATACCCCAGGGGTAAAACGATCCCGAGAAATTGAATGTGAGGGTTAGAGATTTAGCTATGTCTCTTTATGTATAGCGCGTTCTTCACACCTCGCCCGAGGTGTTTGATAAGTAGCGCACCCGATTATACTTATCTTATAAATTTAGGTATTTTAATCACACAATAAATTGTAGATTAGCCAGTTCAAGGTTATAGATTATTTATTTACAAGAACCAGGTGTAAATATTTGTGTTAATCACTATCGTGATATCACAACTACTCAAACTCGCTTTACTAATTGTATGCTGAAACCGGGACTTGAACCACCCACCTCCAAGTTACAAGTCCACCGCCTTATTGATCGAGCTACTGAGGTCGGTTAATATAATAATAACTTTTTCATTGTTTTTACCTGCCCCATAACTCTTATGATACAAGAAGGAAAATGTCCACTTAAGCCATTTGCCTCGTAATTTTGTCTTTTGGGTGAAGTTTTGAAAATTAAACTAGTTCACATCTATCATGTTTCCAGGATCCCAGTCTTCTCTCCCTGGAAGTCCCCACATCAGAGGCTCTGGATAAGCTGGACATCCTGCTGGCAGAACTAGATGACTGCCAGGAAAACGCCAACTCCTACAAGAATTACCAGAAAAATTTCGGAGTGAGTGTTGCGTCATACACTTAAGATTTTAGAACAACAAATATAGTGAAGGACACGACGTAGCTGCAAGGTCAAAAAATCCAATACAATATTTGCAACTTGATTTTTTTTTATTAATAAAGTATTTTTCTTCTCACCGTTTACCTGAAACCACCCAAGGGTGGGGCTGTTGAGATACCGCCAATTCATGTGTGACTCATTGTCTGTGTATTGTTTGTTGTTCAGTAGTCACCTTGGCCTAGCGGTATCATACTCGGCTTGCACTCCAAGTGACCCTGGTTCGAATCCCGGCGGGGTCGGAATTTTTCGGCTCTGTTCTTTAGCTGTCGGGGACTACCCTAGCCTCGTGAGAACAATGGGGGTAGTTGTAGAGTGGGCAACGACCAGTGGCGGCATTACGACGTGATGATTGTTTGGAGATATGATGCATAAGCATTAGTTCTCGTAATAACACAAATAACTAGCTCTTTATCTGTTTTTAACCTAGTCTCATTTTGAGGATCTGTTGTATTGGTTCACATCCAGAAAATGTTGTCGTATGTGTTAACCCAAGTAGAAGAGTACCCCCATGAACCTGAGACCTCATTGTAGTAAATGTTCTCTTGTGTGTTACCCCAGGTAGAAGAGTACCCCCTCCTTGTAGTAAATGTTCTCTTGTGTTACCCCAGGTAGAACCGACAGAGTACCCCCTCCTTGTAGTAAATGTTCTCTTGTGTGTTACCCCAGGTAGAAGAGTACCCCCTCCTTGTAGTAAATGTTCTCTTGTGTTACCCCAGGTAGAACCGACAGAGTACCCCCTCCTTGTAGTAAATGTTCTCTTGTGTGTTACCCCAGGTAGAACCGACAGAGTACCCCCTCCTTGTAGTAAATGTTCTCTTGTGTGTTACCCCAGGTAGAAGAGTACCCCCTCCTTGTAGTAAATGTTCTCTTGTGTGTTACCCCAGGTAGAAGAGTACCCCCTCCTTGTAGTAAATGTTCTCTTGTGTTACCCCAGGTAGAACCGACAGAGTACAACCTCCTCCTAGTAAAAAATGTTCTCTTGTGTTTACCCCAGGTAGAAGAGTACCCCCTCCTTGTAGTAAATGTTCTCTTGTGTTACCCCAGGTAGAACCGACAGAGTACCCCCTCCTTGTAGTAAATGTTCTCTTGTGTGTTACCCCAGGTAGAACCGACAGAGTACCCCCTCCTTGTAGTAAATGTTCTCTTGTGTGTTACCCCAGGTAGAAGAGTACCCCCTCCTTGTAGTAAATGTTCTCTTGTGTTACCCCAGGTAGAACCGACAGAGTACCCCCTCCTTGTAGTAAATGTTCTCTTGTGTGTTACCCCAGGTAGAAGAGTACCCCCTCCTTGTAGTAAATGTTCTCTTGTGTTACCCCAGGTAGAACCGACAGAGTACCCCCTCCTTGTAGTAAATGTTCTCTTGTGTGTTACCCCAGGTAGAACCCACAGAGTACCCCCTCCTTGTAGTAAATGTTCTCTTGTGTGTTACCCCAGGTAGAAGAGTACCCCCTCCTTGTAGTAAATGTTCTCTTGTGTTACCCCAGGTAGAACCGACAGAGTACCCCCTCCTTGTAGTAAATGTTCTCTTGTGTTACCCCAGGTAGAACCGACAGAGTACCCCTCCTTGTAGTAAATGTTCTCTTGTGTGTTACCCCAGGTAGAACCGACAGAGTACCCCTCCTTGTAGTAAATGTTCTCTTGTGTTACCCCAGGTAGAACCGACAGAGTACCCCTCCTTGTAGTAAATGTTCTCTTGTGTGTTACCCCAGGTAGAACCGACAGAGTACCCCTCCTTGTAGTAAATGTTCTCTTGTGTTACCCCAGGTAGAAGAGTACCCCCTCCTTGTAGTAAATGTTCTCTTGTGTTACCCCAGGTAGAAGAGTACCCCCTCCTTGTAGTAAATGTTCTCTTGTGTTACCCCAGGTAGAACCGACAGAGTACCCCCTCCTTGTAGTAAATGTTCTCTTGTGTGTTACCCCAGGTAGAACCGACAGAGTACCCCCTCCTTGTAGTAAATGTTCTCTTGTGTGTTACCCCAGGTAGAACCGACAGAGTACCCCCTCCTTGTAGTAAATGTTCTCTTGTGTGTTACCCCAGGTAGAACCGACAGAGTACCCCCTCCTTGTAGTAAATGTTCTCTTGTGTGTTACCCCAGGTAGAACCGACAGAGTACCCCTCCTTGTAGTAAATGTTCTCTTGTGTGTTACCCCAGGTAGAACCGACAGAGTACCCCTCCTTGTAGTAAATGTTCTCTTGTGTTACCCCAGGTAGAAGAGTACCCCCTCCTTGTAGTAAATGTTCTCTTGTGTTACCCCAGGTAGAAGAGTACCCCCTCCTTGTAGTAAATGTTCTCTTGTGTTACCCCAGGTAGAAGAGTACCCCCTCCTTGTAGTAAATGTTCTCTTGTGTTACCCCAGGTAGAAGAGTACCCCCTCCTTGTAGTAAATGTTCTCTTGTGTTACCCCAGGTAGAAGAGTACCCCCTCCTTGTAGTAAATGTTCTCTTGTTTACCCCAGGTAGAAGAGTACCCCCTCCTTGTAGTAAATGTTCTCTTGTGTTACCCCAGGTAGAAGAGTACCCCCTCCTTGTAGTAAATGTTCTCTTGTGTTACCCCAGGTAGAAGAGTACCCCCTCCTTGTAGTAAATGTTCTCTTGTGTTACCCCAGGTAGAAGAGTACCCCCTCCTTGTAGTAAATGTTCTCTTGTGTTACCCCAGGTAGAAGAGTACCCCCTCCTTGTAGTAAATGTTCTCTTGTGTTACCCCAGGTAGAAGAGTACCCCCTCCTTGTAGTAAATGTTCTCTTGTGTTACCCCAGGTAGAAGAGTACCCCCTCCTTGTAGTAAATGTTCTCTTGTGTTACCCCAGGTAGAAGAGTACCCCCTCCTTGTAGTAAATGTTCTCTTGTGTTACCCCAGGTAGAAGAGTACCCCCTCCTTGTAGTAAATGTTCTCTTGTGTTACCCCAGGTAGAAGAGTACCCCCTCCTTGTAGTAAATGTTCTCTTGTGTTACCCCAGGTAGAAGAGTACCCCCTCCTTGTAGTAAATGTTCTCTTGTGTTACCCCAGGTAGAAGAGTACCCCCATAAACCTGAGACCTCCTTGTAGTAAATGTTCTCTTGTGTTACCCCAGGTAGAAGAGTACCCCCTCCTTGTAGTAAATGTTCTCTTGTGTTACCCCAGGTAGAAGAGTACCCCCTCCTTGTAGTAAATGTTCTCTTGTGTTACCCCAGGTAGAAGAGTACCCCCTCCTTGTAGTAAATGTTCTCTTGTGTTACCCCAGGTAGAAGAGTACCCCCTCCTTGTAGTAAATGTTCTCTTGTGTTACCCCAGGTAGAAGAGTACCCCCATAAACCTGAGACCTCCTTGTAGTAAATGTTCTCTTGTGTTACCCCAGGTAGAAGAGTACCCCCTCCTTGTAGTAAATGTTCTCTTGTGTTACCCCAGGTAGAAGAGTACCCCCTCCTTGTAGTAAATGTTCTCTTGTGTTACCCCAGGTAGAAGAGTACCCCCTCCTTGTAGTAAATGTTCTCTTGTGTTACCCCAGGTAGAAGAGTACCCTCATGCACCTGAGACCTCCTTGTAGTAAATGTTCTCTTGTGTTACCCCAGGTAGAACCGACAGAGTACCCGCTCCTAGCCAAGCTGGTGCCAGATGTGCGGAACCGTCGCAAGCTACGCACCTGCCACACGGAGTGGGAGCGCAAGCTGGAGGAGTGGCACACGTGTCCCTTCCAGGAACTGGATCCTGATGAGATGACCACCCAGGTATTTCTATTATCTCACCTGGTTGTAGGCTTACCACTGAAACCCTTACACATAGCGACGTAATTAAATCTTTTTTTTTTTTTTTAAATATGAGTGTTTCACAGCCGTTTTCATTTCGTAGGTGCTGGGTCATGATTAGTTGATTCTATTAGGTTTAACGTCCTAATTCGGGATAGTCAGGACGGGTGTTTTACCCTCCATTTGCTGGGAATCACACCAGCTACCCTGAATACCCTCAACCAGCCTAGGATGGACTGGAAATGTCCCTCATGTGTTCTGAGGGAATGGACTTGGGCTCGCTAGACTACCGGCAGTAGTCACCACTCAGGTAAACTCGCCAACATTCCTTTGATAATCAATTTTTTTCCGTTTGAAAGGACGCGTTACATTCGTCATATGAAGTAGGAAATGTATTTCTGGATAAGTTGCAGCCGTATCGGCACCATCACGTGATACGGTGTCAGTCATTGAGTTTTGATTTTCCATGTGTTTGTTATTTGATGTAATAATATGTATCTACAATCTACAGTGCTACACATAGTGGTCTTACACCTTACACCAGGTTTTGGTGTACGTGTTGAAGTTCTAGTCTATCTATCTATCTATATTTTATTAGATTATAGTTGAGCATGTCAACATCTATGGTCAAACACACCACAGTAAAAAAAAAAAAAAACAAATCCCACCCAATGCAATCGGACAGTATACAAAAGTGTATTGGTATGTTTTTTAACCTTTTGTAGACAGACTAGACAGTGGCTGAGCTTTGAAGTTGGATACCTCCTTCTTCAAAGCCACTGTTGTTTACTGATGAACATAATTTGTACATTTATTCACTAACCTCTCCTGTCCCGGTAGCTCAGTGGTAAAGGCGGCACTCTGTGAATCCAGAGATACCAGAGGTCGCGGATTTTAAACCTAGCCGGGACATGACAAGTTATCCTCCCATTTGGGATTTTACCACATAATAATATGTCTTGGGCTTACTGCTGGAATAATGGGACTTAAATAAGGCGATATTATTATTATGATTTAACCATATTATTTTATTCATGTCAATTTTAGTCCGTACAAAGTTAACCAAGCATAATTATGTTGTTCAATTGCAGGTGAAGACTTTCGGAGCTTTAGTGGCGTCCCTGGAGAAGGCTCTTCCACCCAACCCGATAGTCGCCAAGCTCAAGCAGAGCGTGGAGAAGATGAGGGAGAAGGTAATTTTAATTACAATATTGCTTACGTGTATATTTTTCTTATGCGATTCATACCAGTAGCATACCACGATTCATACCAGTAGCTCGTTATTCATTAGTACCAACTGAGAAAAATGTTTTGTGATTCTCTTTCTGGCTGGGGGACTATAAACAGGGAGTAGACCAGCAGTCTGGCTGGTGGACTATAAACAGGGAGTAGACCAGCAGTCAGGCTGGGGGACTATAAACATGGAGTAAACCAGCAGTCTGGCTGGTGGACTATAAACAGGGAGTAGACCAGCAGTCTAGCTGGTGAACTATAAACAGGGAGTAGACCAGCATTGACTCTTGTCTAGGGACCCTTGTCAATTATTAGCCTCCTTGTAAACTTGTAAAGACAGTGGTAGAAGTGCTGAGTCATTCCTCCACTGTCTGGCTGCTATCATTCTCGATGACGCCACCCGATGATGATGATGATGATGATTCTCTCTCCCCCAGCTCCCGGTTATCACCGCGATGCGTAATCCAGCACTGGAGCCGCGACACTTGGAGGCTATAGAGGCAATATTGGGGACCCCGCTGGACCTGGAGTCAATGACCTTGTCAGACGTGGAGGCGGCGGGGGTGTTTGAGCACGAGGATGAGATCAATGAGGTGTCGGGGCGAGCCAGCTCTGAGTCCGCACTCAAGACCCTGCTCGAGAAGGTATAAGTAGTGCTTTATTTAGACTGTCAGCGCAAGACAGGTACTCCCATTATGCCAACAGTTTAACAAAGCACCTCTTTATTTATTTAAATTGAGTATAAATACAATATAAATAAAATAACAATTAGAGTAAAGATAATAGAAAACAAGAAAAGGAAATAATAGTAGAAGGTAAGTGGGGAGCGGCCATTTCAGCATAGAATTATACAAAATTAAAAATAACAACAGCTTTTTATTTATTACTAGCCAACTGTTTGTAGTTTGTGGGGTTTCAATGTAAAACTTCATACAATTATCAGTGTCTGGCCGGTGGACGATAAACTGGGAGAAGACCAGTGTTTCGCCTGAGGACTATAAAAGTAGAAATACCTAGCCAACCCTAACAAGCCACGATAGCTTACAGTTTCCCAAGGGTTTTATGACATATTCAATTCAATTCATATATTTATTGTGTTGTTTAACATAACATTTAGCCTGATCCTCCTGATCCTTATAAAGAAACAAAACATTTAGCCTGATCCTTATAAGGAAATAGCCAGATCGTCCCTAGAAATATGTGGTTCAGAACGAGTCACATTTATCATTTGAGTTGGCGGGAAACCGGCAGTAGCGAACACCAGCAGTAGCAAAACAACAACAAAATCAAAAATAACTATAGCTGATTATTTATTATTGGCTGACTGATCATACAGTTTTAGTGGAAACTTCATACAATTAATCAACACTGTGACTTCATGCGATCTATTGTGAACTGTTGATTCTATTTTGTTTTAACATCCTGGTTTTGAGTTATTCAGGATTTGGGTTTCACCCTTCATTAGCTGAGGATCATACCCAGCTACCTACATTAACCTCATTCAGCCTGGGTCGGGCCGGAAATGTGTTGGGCGGAACAGATCTTTTGTTAGAAAATTCTGAACAAACTGGGATTGAACTCAGGATTACTGGACCCTGGGCATTAGTCAGAACCGTTACACCACAGAGGCTGGATTACAATATAAAGTGGTATATTCTTAAAAGTGGTATAAGTAGTGCTTTATTTAGACTGTCAGCACAAGACAGGTAGTCCCATTATGCCAACAGGTATAAACTTTTGAAAGTTTTCAACTTGAGTGTAAGGAAATTTCTTTATCTTTGTGCAGATCGAGGCTACGTGGAAGAATTTAGAGTTCATCTGTGTTCCTCATCGCGGCTTCAAGAACACCTACATCCTGGCAGGCATAGAGGATATACAGGTGTCCCTGGATGAGTCCCTCATAAGTCTGGCCACCATCCTCAGCTCCAGGTAACACGAGGGTGAATGGGACTACTTTCCAACAGCGTGAAATATTTCGCCAAAGTTTTGGTTGTGTTTTATTTATGTTTTCCAATTCTACACGATAAAAAACGGGTGTGACGAAATATTTTTTTTTGGGAAAAATAGCAGTCAAACTCGGTTCCTTTATTGTCGGAAGACTTTACACATAGATTAGACCCTTAACACTACGCACCCATTAGTAGACGGGATCCCTATAAATTTAGCTGTTTCCTGAGGCTGAAATGCTACACGAATATGATTTCACCTAAGAAAATTATAATCCTAGTCTTAATACTATATTGCTATCACAACAATATAGTTATTTTAAATTTAATTTAAGTAAAGAAAAAATCATTCTTGCCTTTAATATGTTCATTTCAAACCCATCTCCTTCCCTTTTATCACTTTGCATTTTCTTAAACCTTAATGGGGTCGCCATTGGCCAACCTCTTTCACAAGGTTAAGGTTTGTTGATTCTGGCCCTCCTACTTCCAGATTTTATTATTATCATACAACGCTTTATTAGTTATAAATGGACATTATGTACATACAAATAATTATTTTAACAATGAAAAAAAAGGGAAATAATATATACAATAAAAATGAAAAAGAATAGAAAATATATAAAAACATATGTCCTAATTAAAGGGCGGGGTTATTGCCTATGGCAATCTCTTCCACCCATTTTACGGCTGGACGCTGTTCCTAATGCCAACCCTGTTAGGGCTGCCAACGATTTGTGTGATTGTCTTTTGGCCTGACATGTGATTGTTGGGCCTGTTATCTCAAACCTATGCACTAGTAGTCAAGTGGTTATAGCGCTGGTCTGGTAATCCAGGTAGCGTGGGGATCTGTTGGTTCGAATCCCACCCAGTGCATGAATTTTTCCTCATTAATTTGTGTTTGTGACCACATAATAATAAGACTGATGAGGGTGAGGTGGTAGAAAATGCTTTGAGCATTAACCTCGCCTGGTGGTTACCTTCTGTCTGTCCTGGTAGCTCAGTGGTAAAGGCGGCACTTTGTGAATCCAGAGATTCCAGATGTTGTGGGTTCGAAACCCAGCCCGGACATGACATGTTATAGTCCCATTTGAGATTTTTACCACATAATAATAATATTATTGGGCTTACTGCCGGAGTAATAGTCTTAATCGGGTAGTATAAATAAGGCGATATTATTATTATTATTAACTTCCACTAAACAGTATTATTATTATGTATTTGTATCTCCTCCTCCGCAGGCAGGTGAGCCAGATCAAGGAGAGCGCGGAGCAGTGGCGGAGCAAGCTGTTCCTCTTCTCCAGGACCATGGACGAGTGGACAGGCTTCCAGAGCACCTGGATCTACCTGGAGTCCATCTTCTCCGGGCCCGACATCCAGAAGCAACTGCCCAGCGAGGGGAAGCTATTCGCCGAGGTCACCAAGTTCTGGAAGGTGAGAATCAGTGTATCAGTATAAACTTTTTTTATTATTTGAGATCACTCTTTAATAATAATAATATGGCCTTATTTATAATGCCCGATTAAGACTATTAAAGTCCCATTATTCCAGCAGTAAGCCCAAGACATACGTGGTAAAAATCCCAATTGGGAGGATAACTTGTCATGTCCCGCCTGGGTTGCGAACCACGACCTCTGGAATCTTTGGATTCACAGAGTGAGACCTTTACCACTGAGCTACCGGGACACAATTTAGTTTAAAGATATTTAAACTAAAGAGCTATCTTTAGTTCATTTTTGTTTAACAACTACATAAATATCAATGACAAAAAATGTTTTTAACTATTTATAAAATATAAAAAATGCCTTCCAAGTCTGAGGAACGAGAAAATCAGTATAAACAGAAATAAAAATAGAGTTTTCCTGATTGTTGTGTAAGGTGTGATAGTTGAGATGTCGTA